>CP139506.1:108757986-108968854 GCA_021014915.2 Artemisia tridentata subsp. tridentata | reverse complement strand
AGCTGTTGATACATAATCTGGCGCGGACTGATTCAACGACTCTCCCTGGGCCGTTAGTCGTCTTCTCGAGTCCTGAGTAGACCTGTTCAACAAAGAGAACCTGTTAGGAGTGGACCCGAGGCCATAGCCCCGGGATCCACCTCCGACGGTCAAGTTAGTATAGGTGATATAGTGTATCGTAAGTTAGGTTTAGAATAACCTTTCGTGTATATATAGGGCATGGATTAGGGTTTAGGCGTAGAGTGGGCCGCTGTCTGCCGGGCCTGGCCCACTTGTCGTGGGTCAGTCCAGACCACACGTCTACAAGCCCCCAAGTTTAGTATGACATAGTGCGTGGCTATGTTATGCTAGACTTAAGTCCTGTTTGTGGCCGCGTAGACCCAATCAACCAAATGCGATAGTACGCACTGAACTCATGGCTCATATGTGCACAACTAAGGTGTGCGCGCGACCCTACTACGACAGTGCGCACTGGGTGTGGCGCAGTGCATGGTGACCATGTTCCGTAACACCCGTTCATAACGGGGAGGGATGCGCATATGTTAGGTTTCCCGCCACAGTATGACGGTAAAGACCCCGTAAGAAGAACACGTAGTTCTATAGTTAGGGTAACACTAACATTGCGATTGTGATTGTCTCACAATGGTGAAGGTGGATTCCGTATGCTGCATCCTGGGTAAGGGCGTGCCTTTGTACCAGTAGCGGTGCAGCATGATGCGACAGAAGTGCGTGCTTCTATGGCAGAAGTGCGCGATGTGCGCAGTGGTGCGCGCTGTGCGCAGTGGTGCGAACATTACATCCGTCTTTACAACCAACAGAGGACGTCTCCCCTGCGGCAATAGGGTGCGAATATTTAAATCCGTCTTTGTACCGGGCTTGCAATACCTCTTACATACGATCTGCTTCCAAATATACCTGCGTGATGCGTACTCACACAGTGCGTATCCTGGTAGCCCCCCAAGTTTGATGGTGCTACTCGTGTAGGAGCATTAAACTTAGTTATTCAAATCCTGAAAAAAAACTTAATGCAAATATTAGAAGTATATGCTGCGCATCGCAACATATAAAAGATAATGAAATAAAAAATTAGCGCATAGCATATATATAGCACGTAGCATGTAAAATTAACATATAAGAGAAGTAGTAGTGCGAATTACACCTATCGTGAGGTTTTACAAACTACATAAAAGAAGTAGCACGTAGCTAATCTACGAACGCAGTACGCTCATGATCGTTTTCTTTTTTATTATAAAAACAATGGCGCGGATGGATGTACCATGACCGCGACTAATAGTTTCAATTGCACGCACAGACGCAGATGGATGTATCGTGACCGCATAGACTCTAACGTTTGTGGATGATCGCAGATGACCACGGCTTTCGTCCAGTGCGCTCATGGCGATTGACTAGCATCGTGGTGCCTGTACGTGACAGTGCGCTCATGGCGCCAGTCTGCGAAGATCTCTATACGCACGGCCTAACGCGGGTAGATTTATCGTGACTGCGCTGTTTGCGGCTAAAAGATAAAGTAGGTCCGATCGTACGGACTTAGTGTGACTTAGGTAAAATCGTGTTTACCAAATTAAAAGATTTACATAAAATCTTTTAAATATTTAAAAAGATAACATATCTTATTACCAATTAAAAAGATATGCACAAAAATATTGATTTATAATTAATTGTTATCGTATGTACGTGACAATAGGGTGTACCAATAATGGCGCATGACAATTTTTTGACCAATCATATCGCAAACAGTGAAGTACGCATATGGGATATCTTTTAATTGCCTACTAACAAACAGTAGATAGAAGATGTTGACTTGTTTGCACAGTAAAAGAGCTAATGCAACATGCATGATGCATGTGCGCATATTAAGATCTGATTCGCACAGTAAAGCATATGTACTGTAGGTAAAAGATCAAAATACCGGACTTGAACTCGATGGTTACTTTCCGGTGATGTGAGATCACGAAACTTGTCGAGTCCCACGGATGGCGCCAACTTGTTGATACATAATCTGGCGCGGACTGATTCAACGACTCTCCCTGGGCCGTTAGTCGTCTTCTCGAGTCCTGAGTAGACCTGTTCAACAAAGAGAACCCGTTAGGAGTGGACCCGAGGCCGTAGCCCCGGGATCCACCTCCGACGGTCAAGTTAGTATAGGTGATATAGTGTATCGTAAGTTAGGTTTAGAATAACCTGTCATGTATATATAGGGCATGGATTAGGGTTTAGGCGTAGAGTGGGCCGCTGTCTGCCGGGCCTGGCCCACTTGTCGTGGGTCAGTCCAGACCACACGTCTACACCAGCACTTCAGGTATTTTTATGATTGAATTATTTTCTATTCCTCGTAAGCAAAATGCCTGGATATATGATACAGGATGTGGTACTCACATTTGTAATACATCGCAGGGGCTTAGAGGAGCAAAGAAGTTGAACTATGGAGAAAGCTACTTGTACGTGGTCAATGGCATACGTGCAACAGTTGAATCCATAGGGACATTCGATTTAGTTTTACCTTCGGGATTAATACTAGTTTTGAATAATTGTCATTTTGCACCCTCTATTATTAGGGGTGTTGTTTCAGTTTCTTTGTTAAAGGATAATGGTTTCGTTCACACATTTAATGATAATGGAATTTTGGTTTCTTTAAATAATGTTTTTTACTTTAATGCAATTCCAATAAATGGTGTGTTTGAAATTGACATGGAGAATCATGTGTCAAATGGAAATAATTCTATGTATAGCATTAGCAATAAGAGAATCAAGTCAAACTTGGATTTGTCTTATCTTTGGCACTGTCGTCTTGCACATATAGGCAAGAAACGCATGGAAAAGCTGTAACATGATGGGCTTTTGCAAAATATCAATGATGATTCATTTGATAAATGCGAATCTTGCATATCTGGGAAGATGACAAGGAGACCTTTTTCACATCAAATGGAAAGGGCAACGGATCTACTTGGATTAATACACACTGATGTGTGTGGTGCACTTAGACATGTGTCAAAACGCGGTGCTAGCTACTTCTTGACCTTCACGGATGACTATAGTCGTTATGGTTATGTTTATTTACTTAAACATAAACATGAAGTCTTTGAGACATTCAAGGTATTTAAAAGTGAAGTAGAATTACAACTCGGTAAGAAGATTAAGGCTCTTCGATCCGATAGAGGTGATGAATATTTAAGTCAAGAGTTTAAAGATTATCTAGCTGAGTGTGGAATTGTCCAGCAACTCACATCTCCTTATACTCCACAGCAAAATGGTGTATCTGAAAGGAGAAATCGTACATTACTAGATATGGTACGATCTATGTTTAATCTGACAACTCTTTCCTTATCCTTTTGGGACTATGCCCTTGAAACTGCTGTTCACGTGTTGAATAGGATTCCAACTAAGAAGGTTGATAATACTCCATATGAATTATGGACTGGAAAAGCTCCCAACTTTTCTTACTTAAAGGTCTGGGGTTGTGAGGCGTTTGTTAAACGTGACTCACCAGATAAACTCCAACAAAGATCTATTAAGTGTATCTTCGTAGGATACCCTAAGGAAATAAAGGGTTACTACTTTTACTTTCCACCAGAAAATAAAGTTATCGTGGCTAGGTATGGCGAATTCCTTGAAGATAATCTCATATCTCAAGAATTCAGTGGGAGAGTTTATGATCTTGAAAATGATCAAGAAGATATGTCACCTTCTGAAAGCACTAGCATACTTCCTGTGGAACCTGAAAGTCTAGGTCCTCCACCGGAAGTTGAAGTGGTTCCCATTCGCAGATCTACAAGATCTGTAAAAGCTCCTGAACGTCTATGTCTAAACGTAGAGTGTGAGGAAACTATACTAGGGGATCTAGATGAACCTACTAGTTATAGGGCTGCCATTAATAGTCCTGAAAAGGATAAATGGCAGGTTGCTATGGATGGGGAAATGTAATCCATGAGAGACAACAAGGTCTGGATTAAAGTAGACATTCCTCCCAATGCTAAGGTGGTTGGGAGTAAGTGGCTCTTCAAGAAGAAAACGGACATGGATGGCAACATACACACCTATAAAGCTCATTTGGTGGCTAAAGGCTTCACCCAAACATATGGTGTTGACTATGAGGAGACCTTTTCTCCTGTAGCTGACATTAGAGCTATTAGGATTCTTATAGCCATAGCTGCTTACTATGACTATGAGATTTGGCAGATGGATGTCAAAACCGCCTTCCTGAATGGTCGCCTTGATGAAGACATCTATATGGCGCAGCCTGAGGGGTTTGTGAATCCACAATTTTCTGAGCGTGTGTGCAAGCTTCAAAGATCCATTTATGGATTGAAGCAGGCATCAAGGCAATGGAATAAAAGATTTGATGAGGAAATCAAAAGGTTTGGATTTACTCAAAATCTTGATGAGCCGTGTGTATACCACAAAGCTAGTGGGAGTAATACTTCTTTTCTTGTCCTATATGTTGATGACATATTGATCATGGGAAATCATATACCAAGTCTTAATGAAGTTAAGTCTTATCTGAGTAAATGTTTTTCTATGAAGGATTTAGGAGAAGCAACTTACATCCTTGGAATCAAGATCTACAGAGATAGATCTAAGCGGTTGATTGGATTAAGCCAAAGTGCTTACATTGATAAGATATTGAAGAGATTCAATATGCAAAATTCCAAGAAGTGATATTTGCCAATGCAAGTAGAACATGGCTTAAGTAGCAAACTATGTGCTTCAACACCTGAAGAGGTGGCACACATGAAGAAAGTTTCATATGCTTCGGCAGTAGGATCTATCATGTATGCAGTGAGATGCACAAGGCCAGATGTGGCGTTTGCACAAAATTTGACCAGTCGTTATCAACAGAATCCAGGTGAACTTCACTGGCATGCTGTTAAGAACATTCTTAAGTATTTGAGGAATACAAGAGAAATGTTTTTAGTGTATGGGGGAAATCCAGATGCAGAACTTGATGTTACAGGTTACTGCGATGCGTCCTTTCAAACTGATAAAGATGATACAAAGTCTCAGACGGGTTACGTCTTTGTCATCAATGGAGGAGTTGTAGACTGGAAGAGCAAGAAGCAGAGTACGATAGCTATGTCTGCAATAGAAGCTGAGTATATTGCTGCATCGGAAGCGGCGATGGAAGCTGTTTGGATAAGAAAATTCATTTCGGATCTTGGAGTTATGCCGTCAATTGAATTACCTACTAATGTGTACTGCGACAATTCTGCCGCAATAACATTCGCCAATGAACCTGGAGTCATGAAGGGCGCCAGACACTTTCCTAGAAGATATCACTATGTTCGAGAACAAGTCGAAATAGGTGAGATCAGTTTACTCAAAGTTCACACAGATGACAATCTAGCTAATCCCTTTACGAAGGCTTTACCTAAGGAAAAGCTTACTCAACATGCCAATGGCATTGGTCTTCGTTTAGCTAGTTGTTTCATGTAAATGTGTGATCAGTATTTGGATAAAGGATATGTAAACAATGTTATCTTAATGAAATAAAGTATTGTGTTATGTTTATTCTCATTTATAATGTTGTATCATATATTTGCATGTTTAAATTCATGAATAACTAATGTTATTCTAAATAGTCCGTTGTTAATCAATAATATGGGAGTATTATTGAATTAAGGCAAATGTGAGTGTTGGTAGAATATACTTAAGTATATTGATGCGTGGGCATGCCAAATTCACATGATATTCAATATTGGATAAATTGAATATAGGACAGATCCCAACCACATGATTGTACTTTATGGATCCCTGTCATTAAGTAAATCATGAATATTTATCCTCAGACTTGAGATACCAGGTAACTGCCGAGAATGTAGCTCATTTTCTGTAAGATAGTCTAACTCTATCCGTAACCGGTAGTTATAAGGGCTATTTTCGGAGGTGATGCGAAATTCAAGGGTTATGCTCGTAGTCAAGAAAGGATTTGTTCCTTCAAATTTGTTTTGAAGTATAATACTGCTTGGCCACTCGTAGGGTTGACAAGATGTTTGCATGCGCACGCCCAAAGGCTATCTGGAATACGTATAGATGATTTGGTAATCTTGATCAATTATTAATAAACGAGAAACTAAACTGTTAATTATGGAATGTCTTAGATCCGTATCCATATTAACGCAGTATTAGAAACAAAAGGATAAGTATGATGATGAATCATCACAAGGTTTTTTCCAGGAAACCATACTCAGGGTCGATCTGGGGGCATTTGGGGTGTTAAGCTAGACTAACCAATGTCATTACTATATTAATGCATATCCAAGTGGGAGCTGTTAAAGTTGTGGATATAAATTAATATACGTATGACCAGTTTCGAACACGAGACTTCGGGATTGCACACATTACGTATGAGTTTCAATATTTGAATAATTAATATATAATAATTTATGATTTAATTATTCATTTCATAAATAAACACTTAATGGTCGTTAGTATTTAACGGGGTTTGGATAACGGACGTTAAATATTAAGTTAAAGGACCATGGATGAAAATACAAGCCAAGAAGGTTCTAGAAACCCCTTGGGCTTGTGTATTCGGCCGAACCCAAGAAGGAGAGGGTTTTTGGTTGCCCTAGCTTGGAGAGGAAGTTTAAGAGGCCTATAAATACATACCCTTGTATTCATTAGTCTCTAATCTTGATTCCCTAGCAAACCAACTTCTCTTCTTCTTCCCTCTTTGTGTGTGGCCAATCGGTTCTACATCCCAAACGCCTTGGGATTTTCGATCTAACATACACATTAAGTGTTGGATTTGTTTTGTGATCTTGAACCTAGCTTTTCACATTGAAACGCTAATTAATACGTGTGTACAAGAACGGAGATCAAACTTACTTTAGCTTGAAGTTTTTCCCCATTCGACTAGGAGAAGTCGATCCATCCTAAACCCTAAGCTAGGGTTTAACTTGTTCTTGATCACGTTAATTACTTGTTTAGCTAGTAATCTAAGGTACGCATATTGTAACAATTTTAATTTTAGTTAATTAATTACATGTGTTTAGATCCTATTCCGCTACATATGCTTTGATGTTAATTGTTATGTGTTTATAAGTTTGTTATGATTCACATATTCCAACACTATGTTTGTATTAACTAAATATATATAGTTAAAAGGGTGTAAAGGATATACAACTAGCTATCGAAAAACATATCAATACGATTGGTAACAAAATCTAGTCTAGGCGGCTCAAATTGTTAAAGATCGAGTATTTGATCAGAGGCAATCTTTGGACCTAACTCTACTACAAGTACCTGCGTGATCATCGTCCCGTTTACTTTCAAAGAGAATTATATATGTCATATGACAAAAGATAATCTGTGTTTTTTATTTGTTGAGATGCGATCCCTTAAAAAGGGGATGCAAATTAAAAAGTCTAAAAAGTGTTTTCAACCACTCACAATGTGACAAGTGTCCACCAACCATTCCCTCCTTTTTTTCTTATTAAATTTGGTTAGGGGGCATTTTAGTCCTTTTAACCCCTTTTTTTATTCCACCCCAAAACTTTAAACGTAAATAACTTTCAAACGATAAACTTTTATGAAAAACCGATTTCACCATAATTTTTAAAAATATAATTCTCTTTAATTTGGTATGCATTATGATATATGAATCGCAACTTTTTTTTTTTCAACTTTTTAAGTAGGTGTTGATTTTCTTGAAATTTTATGCATTTTTAGCTCTAATTTTGCCTAGTTTAAAGGCTGAATTTTGCAAAACTTAAAACATGAAAGTTGTAGCTTTTTGGCCATTTTTTACCCATAAATTTGAATCAATCAAATCCGATATAATATGAGTGAGATATTGCACGTTAAAGATTAGCAATAACTGATGAACGTTATCAAAAATAACTGATGAACCAAAACACTTTGAAAAACAACCGACGCTAACTGATGAACCTAAACACTTTGATAAACAACCGACGCTAACTGATGAACCTAAACACTTTGAAACACAACCGAAGCTAACTGATGAACCTAAACACTTTGAAACACAACCGAAGCTAACTGATGAACCAAAACACTTTGAAAAACAACCGACGCTAACTGATGAACCTAAACACTTTGAAACACAACCGAAGCTAACTGATGAACCAAAACACTTTGAAAAACAACCGACGATAACTGATGAACCTAAACACTTTGAAAAACAATCGACGCTTGAACCTATAACTGATGAACTAATAATTGATGAACCAATAACTGATGTACCAATAACTGATGAACCTATAACTGATGAACCAATAACTGATGAACCTATAACTGATGAACCTATAACTGATGAACCTATAACAACACAATAACTGATGAACCAATAACTGATGAACCAATAACTGATGAATCAATAACTGATGAACCTATAACTGATGAACCAATAACTGATGAACATATAACTGATGAACCAATAACTGATGAACCTATAACTGATGAACCTATAACTGATGAACCAATAACTGATGAACCTATAACTGATGAACCAATAACTGATGAACCTATAACTGATGAACCTATAACAACACAATAACTGATGAACCAATAATTGATGAACCAATAACTGATGAACCTATAACTGATGAACCAATAACTGATGAACATATAACTGATGAACCTTTGATGAACCAATAACTGATGAACCTATAACTGATGAACCTATAACAACACAATAACTGATGAACCAATAACTGATGAACCAATAACTGATGAACCAATAACTGATGAACCTATAACTGATGAACCAATAACTGATGAACCTATAACTGATGAACCTATAAGATGCAAACTTCAGAACCTATAAGATGCAAACCTCCTCTGAAGTTAGAAGAAGAACATCACTAAACCTCAACAACTCAGATCTTGATTTTTATGTTCTTAATGTTCTTTCCTTCTTTTGCATCCACTTAATTTCACACCTACCACCAACAGATCCACCCAAACAGATCCGCCACAGCCACATACCTCCGCGACCTCCGTCCCGGCGCCTTACCTCAGCTTCGTGACTCCAATCTATAAGCCATATCTCACAAACACAACCGGTTTCAAATTACTCACAACCAGTTTCAAATTATCATAGTTAAACATTTGGTGGACCAAGGTTTCAACTTTTTTCACAGCAAATTCTTTTATGATGAACATCTTTGAAGGAGAAAATTACAATAAAATCCATTCAATCATTTCATCGAACACCTACTATGCAGTTTTTGCACATAGTATTCATAAAGTTTTACATGATTAAATCGAAACATTTCATCAAACACCTAATAGGCATTCTAATCAACACTTCACTTGTTTGAGAAATAGATGAAAAACTTGTTTGAGAAATTGATGTTAAATTCGAGCTCTTTTACCATCATACCGATTCATTAATCTTATCATCGTCGACCATTGTAATAATAGATTTGCGATAATTCTTGTATCGTTTTTGTATCTTCGTCTACTTTTAGAAGTGAATAATATATAGTGAATTGATGATCTAGAGAAGAACTAGATGAGGTTATTGCATGTTAAGACTGATAATGTATTTGGCATAAGTAAGAAATTGGATTGGAGAAGATATCCTAATGAAGTTATAAAACCCAAGAAAGAAATTTTATTTAGTTGAATTGTTTGTGCAAATAACGAAAATACCTTTATAATTGTCCAGACCTCTTTAATTTTCACGGTTGGATATTGACCCTTGATCTAAGGTTATGAGAAATCAACGGCTACAATTGCTTTTTATACTTTTTATAATTTAAAGACTTTTCATTTGATCCTTTACCTTTATTTGTTTGTGTTCGATGATCATAATTAAACCCATATCCATGGCGTGACAATTTGAAAGATACAGCTAAAATCATGGCATAAATCCAGATTTCCATCGTGCATATTACTTCGAATAAAGAATCCAGATGTTACTTTTTATATTTGAAGTCAATAACGTTGAATCTGGTTAACCTCTACTTATCTATATCTATACTACATATAATGCACAAATGAATCTCTCTCCTCTTGGTCTTAAAATTAAGACTTACAAGCTATAATGCTTATTGTACAATACACAAAGCACTATTAATAATCTTTCTCATCAATCTTAATTTTAAGACTTACAAGTCTTAAAGCTTAATGTACAAAATACAAAGCACTATTAATTTGGTCAAAATATTTAATTTAGTCAATTAATTAATTGGTCAATAAATACAATTAATTTAGTTATTAAAACACCCCTTACATAAGAAATACAAATTATCAAGCATATTGTACAACCAACTTAAACACAATTCCTATATTAAATGTTACTAATACAAATAATAAAGCACATTATACAAATATTCAAGCACGAACGGGCAACGGGTCAAACGGGCTAGAGCCCGAACGGGCATGGGCCAAACGGGCTAGAACCCGAACGGACACGGGTCAAACGGGCACGGGCTAAACGGGCACTGGCCAAACGGGCTCATGTTATACGAATGACTTTAAAAAAGACCCAAAAAGACGACATAAATTCCTTAGTTAAGGAGTTGAAATACGTCACATGAAATTCTTGATATCCATAAATTTATTATTAAAAAGAAAATAATAAACTAAAATACATGATTCACCGAAAAATATTATTTCATAGTACCCGCCGCCGCAACGCACGGGTACCCTGCTAGTTCTAACCAATATATAATCATGTACATCTGAATGTTACTAGTTAAAATGATTAAATAATCTACCATATCAAATTATTAGGTCTAAAGTGATTTTCGTAATACAAGAGGGTCATGTGCTTGACACACCACTATATATTTGCTAGGGTCATAGCATTCACACTTGAAGTTATTTTTTTGCTCATTTTCTTGTTTTTAGAAAGTGCGTAGATACATACATGCATCGACTTTGGCAAAAGATGTATGTGACAAGTTCGTGCATTTTGCATGCGTTACTTGTCATGGACCACAAGCTCTTTTGTCGTTTGACAATTTTCTAAAAGTTATATTGTGCTTTGTGCACTATATATCTAAGTCGACGTCGTTATTCACAGCAGAGGTAAAAGATGGAGGCATCCATGCATGTAACTATTACTATTGGTAATTCCTGAAGGGTACCCGCCGCCGCATCTTTTTCTTTTTTCAACCATTACATAATAATTCAAATACATTTAAAAAATTACAAATAAATCGCTAACATATGGAAAAGCAATTGTACGAGTAAATACTTGTTTTTCGTGGAAAAGTTATTTTAAAAACAATGGTACGAATTTTGTGTCTTGAGTCGGTCATTAACTAACCCAAACAAGTCCCGAACATCAATTTTACAAAAGATAACTAAAATTACACATATGGTCCTTGTACTTAAATGTTCACCGCGCCCCTAAAGTTTTAACAAGTTTACATTTGGTTTTTAAAACTTGTATAAATATACACACTTAGGATTTCAAACCCTAAAACTCACATTTTCTTTCTCACAATCCTTCATCTCCTCTCTCTCACCAAGAGATCCAGCCGCCGCCGACCACCATGGCTGCCACCACCATCCGCCACTATCAGCCACCACCAACATAGCACCCATCACCACACCTCATCATCTCCTCCTTCTCTCCATTATCCGGCCACCTCCACCACCGTGTACTGCTGCCGCCGCCTCCATATCAAGCCGTCGTTTCACCACTGGTCGCCACCATTACACCGCCGTGTATCACCTCGCCATCGCCGCCCCTTCTCCCATCTATTCTTCTTCTTCTCATTTAATTTGGTATGACAAACCCTAAACCCGTTTTGGTTACTCTTGTTATTTATAAATCGATTGACAAAATTGTTATTGTTTTCGTGGATCTAAACATGGATTAAAACCGGGTCTAAAAACGTTTTGATATATGGTTCGTGTGGTAAGAAAACTGAAAATGGTGTTTGGTAAATTGTTTTGGCTCGTTTGTGTTGTGAATATGGATTTGGATCTATTTATTTTCATACATGTTAATAATTTTGAAAATGGTTTTTAATCTGGATGTGCTTGTCTTGCGGTAATAGTGAGCCGTTTTGGGTGTTTGTTGTTTTGGTTCTCGGTCACAAGAAGTCACCCACGTAGGGTGTGCTTTGTTCGGCTTAAGGTCAAGAAATCATTAGAGTGTATTGTGTTTGTTGTCCAGTCTAGGCGAGAAGACCACAGAATTGGGCCTATCTTGTTGCGTGTCTTGACTCATCGAAACCTTGGTGTCGAGTGTTTGACTGCTTGTCTCAGCTCAGCGAAAACAAACAGGGTCATTTGGATTCGTTTTCAAAATGTTAAAGATGTTTGTGTGTTGAAGTCAATCATTTAGGGTGTGCGTTTTGGGTTATTAAAAATAGGGTGAATGTGTTTGTGTGTAGTCTGGGAGTCTATTAGGTGCGTTTGGTATAGCTACAGGCCACAAGCCCATTCTTGAATATGTTGAAATTGTGAGTCAATAGTAGATTTCGTAAAAAAACAAAAAAAAAAAAAAAAAAAAAAAAAAAAAAAAAAAACCTTGTGTGTGAAAGATATGAAATGGTTTGTGTAGATTTATATGGTGAATGCGGTTACATATTTTTAATAATCATTATTGATAGTAATGATTTTTAGCGGTTACTCGTTTTTTATAATTACGAGAATTTAAGACATTTATGGGTTGTTAAAAGCTTTTTAATAGGCTGTTACAAGCATTAATTTTTTTATTTTTTTTTAATATGTGCATTAAAGTGGTGTACATTATGCTTCTTATTTTGTAAGTCTGAAAATTATATGTATTAAAGTGGTGTACACTATGTTTCTTTTCTTGTAAGTCTTAAAATATTACAAGCATTGAAAGCTATACTTGTAACAACCTAGACTTTTTAAAGACACTTAAATTTCTAGGCTTTTAATTATATGTGTATGCATCTTTCCTATTAAAGAAATGTTTTTGGTCTTAAACATTTTAAGACTTCTAAATATAGATGTCCTAAATACATTATAAGGTAGTATAGATAATTGGTAATTCCTGTAGAGATATAATAATGTGTTTATTGATTTTGAATGCCTCCAATGTACAGAGATATGCACTACATATATAGCCTATCACATTTATCTATTTTGGGTAGAATGTCAATCACCCATAAATGCGTCCTTATCACTAGCTAATCACAAACAATTAATATACAGCTAACACTCCCCCGCAGTCGCAACGGGAGGACACCGGACGCTGAGGCTGGAGCGAAATTCTTCAAACAATGCAGACGGTAAGCCTTTCGTGAAAATATCTGCATATTGGTAACGTGAGGGAACATGAAGAACCCGAACCTGACCAGTGACAACCAAATCACGAACAAAATGAATATCAATCTCTATGTGCTTCGTTCGTTGATGTTGAACAGGATTACATGACAAGTAGACTGCACTAACATTGTCACAATAGACTAGCGTAGCGGAAGATAAATGTGTGTGCAGCACACGAAGTAAATTCCGTAACCAATAAGTTTCAGTAACAGCATTTGCAACCTGTAACACCCCAACCCGGCAAGGGTAGAAGTATCACATTAATGGTTTCATATCAGATCAAAACAAAGCATACATTCATTAGTAATACAAGAGTTCTCAAAGGTTACAATTGAAATACTGAAATACAAGGTTAACAAGGAAAACCAAAAGCTAAATACTAAGTCTGCAATTGCAATTCCTTCTAAGAGTCTCTACTTCAGAATAACTATCCAGGTCTTCTAAGTCCAAAAGCCTTTTCACTCATACCCAGCTTTCAACTAAAACCTGCCGCGGAAAAAGAAACGCGGCTGAGCTTAAAAAGCCCAGTGAACAGATATATATAAAAAACGAAAATGAAAGCAAAAGAAAACGAACATGTATAGTTTAGTGCATTGGAATATATAAGTCATAGGCAAAGAGTATAATAAGAATGAATGAAAAGAAAAGGAAAGAAAAAGTAATAAGGGTCAGTAATCCTCCACGAGCCCGAACAAATCAAATATAGTAACCCTGTAGCAATCTAGAGGGGATGCCTCTCAGGTAACCAGATAATATGAGGGGTGACCTCATGTATCAAATTGGAATGATCAGTTCCCGAACTTTGTGAAAGACGTATATTGCACACAACATCAATCACCAAACAATATAATATAATATCCATTAATACAAACACTAACCTAGGATGCATCCATACGCCCCTCGAACAATAATATAATAAATAATAAATATAATGTGCACGTTACGAACAATATAGGGACGGTGTGTAACATCACTCGAACACACTGGAGTCATGCCATTGGTGCATCAATGACACAGCCATGTTACCTTCATGGCTAGGAAACGAACTTGGCTCGGGTATCAACTGAAAGGTCAAAGGTCAAAGGTCTAAATCACAGCAAATGTCCAACTAGTCTAAGTCATCGAATCATGGTCAAATTCAAAATATCAAAGGTTCATGGTAAAGGGTTCACGTCAAGATATTTCAGAAGTAAATGACAAAGGTTCGAAATCCTTTAAAGCGTTTTCTTATAAAAATAATCTTACAAAATGGTCTTCGTAAAAATGGTCCTTTCAAAACAGTTTTTCATAGAGACAACTTTAAAAATAGTTTTCTTAAAATGTTTTCATAAATAATCAAAAAGGTTTTCTCATCCCCTTTACAATGTCCAACATATTTGGGTTCAAGTCAAAGTTCCTATTAGAGTTCGCAGCAGGGTTCAAGACAAAAGATCAAGGCAAAGGTTCAACTCCAAGGTTCACAATACAAGGGAACATAGCAATGGCTTTGAGAATCCTAAACGAATCAAGATAAGAATCAAGAGAACGAAGACACCTTACTGAGAAGGGCAGAATATCTGTACCTTATTAGCAGGACACAAGGATAGCAAATGACAAGGATCAACTTACTCCTTCCTCGAACCTAAGGAAGTAGAAGACAGAATGACAAATGGCTTTTTAGTTAACTTTCCATTTTAAGTAACTTTATATTTTTAGCAGGTTTCCATTTCTAGTAAGTTTTCATTTTCAGAAAGTTTCCTTATTTAGTAAGTTTTAAGTATTTCAAGTTAGGTTAAGCCATAATTTAAGGATATTATGGCCATAGGGTACATTTTAGCAAATTATGATAGTTCAGGGTTAATTATGACAAGTTTCCATAACTTAGGGTTTTAAATGTAAATATATCAAAGTTAAGGGTTTAAAATGAAATTATCACAATTTACTAGTTCATAACACATAATGGACTCAGAATCACATTTTATTCCTTTAAGTTTCATTATTTACACTTTACACCCCTTTAGTTACTAAAGTTACAAAATAGACCTTATAGTTACATAATTTACAATTCAATCCTCACTAATATTCATAATTACCTCACAAGCCCTTATAATTACTAGATTACAGAATATACCCTCACATTTTTCATATATTACTAATTACACCTCCATGTTTCTCATATTTACATACTTAGTCCCTTTAGTTTACAAATATTACACTTTACATCCTTACTTTATTATAATTACACAATAGCCCCATAAATACCCAAAATCACATATTACCTCCCTAATAATCTTATTTACACAAAATAATCACAAGTTTCCTGAATTTACACTTTTAGTCCCTCTAATTAATTTATTTATAATTCGGACCATAAATTAACAAATAAATCATGTTCTTGCAAATTTTACACATAAGGACCTCATCTTATAATTTTTACACATTTTTACTGACCTAATTAACATTATAAAAATAAACCTTAAGTTTCAGGAATAACAAAACACACCCTTCTTATTTTATTTCTAAATCGTATACACTTTTTATTAACCAAAACAAAACCCTAGATCATCCAATCATCCAACAATCATTACCACATCATTATTACGCATTTAATGTTCAGATCCAAGCACAAAAACCCTAACCCTAATCGTACCTAGGGTTTCTTATTATTTCCCATTCGATATACATAAATCCGATTATAGAATAATTAGACTACGATCCATCTAAGCTTCCATAATTTGTTCTACTATTTTTCCCAGATCATATAACTCATATAAGGTCCAAAATAAATAATCACAACACCTGGAAAAATCGTATGGCTTGTCTTGGATTTTTTTTATACGTTTTTGCTCTCAAAATTCATTACGATCTAGTTAGCATGAATGATTCATGTTATATATTTTATTTAAGTCTTATATGATCATAATAACATAAGAAAAATACTACATGCAAGATCGAACGTGTAAAAGGGATAATAGGATTTTATACCTCTCGTTAAGCTTAATTCGACAAAACTAAAACACTAGCGATCAACGAATGAATCCCACGACCTCCAAACAATTTTCTAAGCTTCCTCTAATATTTTAGATCACCAGAAAAATAGCACACGAATTTCCCTTGGTCGAATAGAGGCTAGTCGAATTTTTGTTTAGGTTTTTAGGGTTTTCGGTATATATTATATATATACATAAATAAGGAAAACGTGTCTATATGATAAGGGATTATATATTTCGGTCCAAGATAGTATGTTTGAGCTCAATTACTGATTTTGATAATTTCTTAATTTTATTTGTAATTATCTTGTATTTATTTAATTTACTTTGAATTAATTATAATAATAATACACGAATAAATATACAACCGGCCATAATAATTATTTTGTATATTTGTGTACACTTTTCTAAATGTTAAAATGTAGTTACAAAAATTATTTGGCTTCATATCTAGTTCATTCCCAAAGGTTTGTAATTTATTTGGTGATCATAAGCTTATTAATCAAAATTTTAAATTATAAGGGCAAATTGGTCTTTTCGCTTGTTTTAGATTTTTGGGTATTACAACTTCTTCCCCTCTAAAAGAAAATTTTTGTCCTCAAAATTTGCAAAGAGACGGGAATGGAATAGAACGGAAAACGAACAAAAGTTCAAATCAAATTGATTGTGTCAATAGAAAAGAGCTTTACAAGAATTCAAGATTTATAACTGAGGTCAACAGAATGAAAACGAGAGTCCAACTCATCCAGATATTTTACGAACGAAAGTAGAGTATACGCATAGGTAGAATGAACCTAAAGTCTCACTAATCACGGATAATCTAACGGAGATTCAAATTCTAAACTTCTTAGGTACTCCCCAAGATATCCTATGCCCACAACAAGTGCACGTTATATGATGTAAGTATTATCACGTTGGCCAGACGTCATAATACTGACAACATATAAATATGCCCTTGTGATGGTCATACTTTATCTCAAGTCATAAACAAAACCACCTATCTTAATCCACCTAGTACTTCTACTATCTCTAGGTCAACAAAATCGAATGCCCTAGTCACGAGGGAAAAACAAAACTATTCGCAAGAGTGTCCAAATCTTAGATTGCCTAGTAAAAGTGAGGCACGCCATCACAAACATCACATCTTCCACAATTCACCAAAATCTCTAAAAACACAGCTATCCTCGAACATACGAAAATAAACACGAACAGAAACGCTTCTAGGAAACTTAAATCATAAGAGGATCTTATCACGATATAACGAACTTAAGAGGGTCAGCGGAAATGAAAATTAGTCACCAAGAACTTCGGCCTTCATAGATTAAATTCTTCCAAACATAAAGGGTCTGTTTCTAAACTCCGTCCATTCAACACATCCACTCTCCTCAAGTCCGGTTAATCTATCTTCGTCTGACCATCAATCGGAAAGTGAAACCAAAATCGGGAACTTGAGTCTGGTTCGTCGAGCCTCCTGCAGTTCTTCTTGGAATGTGATGGAGTAATGTGGATTTCTGGCACGATCTTTGAATTTCTTCATCATCCAGTCTGCTTCCACTCTCAATTCATCTTAGTACAACCAAGATGAATAGGAAAATTAGACTGCATGTCTTCATCAGCTCCAGGTTCGCCCTCTTGACTAAATTTCTTCCTCTGCATCGCCAACACTTCTACCTTGTAAGGAATGTCTTCACTCTTCAGGGTAGCCGCCGTTGTTGTCAACTCCAGGTAAGGCAGGGAAATAATTCTTCTGATATGTTTCTAGTTGTCTTTGATGCATCTGAAAACTTCCTGTGCGGCAAGGGAGTATCACCGAGTCTCTTTCTGATTTATCTTAAAATTATTCCGCCTGAAGGTATGGCAGCTAATTTTTAATTTAGCTTTTCCAAAACTCCATTCTCAACTAAGCTGTTTCTATCTGTTCAATGGTATCATAAGTTGCAAACATCTTCCAGAATTCTTCTGCAAGGTTCAAAAGATTTCAGTTCTCCGTTCTGCTATCGGTCTTGACCAATTGGTGATAGTTGTCAAAACTTGCGGAATTTAAGGAGGTATCCTCAAATAAGGACATCGTTGTCTCAACAATTATCAATCTCTCAGTATGCATAAATGATTGACGACTTCTCCTATCAAAGTGCAAAGATGATTTTCATGCTTTTCCTCGTCTCCGAATGTACTATTTAGCCATACAATGACCATTTGCCCAAGTACTCACGAGAAAAACATTATTTATCAAATTCACAAAACAGTCAGAGCTTTAGCTAATACTATTAGCGTCCCTAACCGTCATAGCAGTCGTTTACGAATACAGAAGGCGATTCCAAGAATAAAATTAATTCATCAGAAGGAAACTTCGCGCTCTGAAATTTAACAAACACGTAGTCGTTTTAGGGAGGATGAATATTGACTCCTAACAGTAATACGCTTCAGCTATCTCCAGTCATCATCCTTCTTTATCGCTAACGAAACTAAAACACGCCCAGAATATACACCTAGGTAAACTTACTTCCTGGTCTTCGGTTGCCGCTCTTCCCGGTTCCTCAAATCAATTTATATGATCCCGGACACATCTGAAAGACACCTTCGCTTGGTGACTAGACAATCTCTAGGTAACCTATCAAATCCTACTTCACGCTCCGGTGGAAAGTTTGGTGGTTCAACCAGGAATTATGTTCAGAAAACTCAGGTTGCCCAAAAACTCTCAAGATGAGGTTCATTCATTGGTGCATGGAATGGATTCCAGAACGACTTCAATACTAGGGACTTCTAAAGGGGTATCTTTAATGGATGCTAGAAAACCAAGGCAACTATGGGAAATCAAAGTTCTGGCTTTCGCAGCCGAGATGAGCTTGACAGACCTAAAAGGTTGAGAATCGTGATACACACATATCACACATGAATTATTCCATAAATTGCTCAAGCCTTATTATTAAATACTGGGGAAAACCCCATAATCCAACGAAATCCGTACAATATTAATGCCAAAAGAAACCTAAGACAAAAGTCTAAATAATAACATACACATGACTCGAGCTCGATCCCTATGCCTAGATCGTGTAACTCGCGGTTGACTCCAAGTCTGAATCCACCTCATCTTCTTCACTAAGCCATCCGTTTCGGTTCCCTTCGAGCTGTGGCAGCGGTCGTCTAGCAAAACCATCCTCAGGGTTCCTTCCTTCATCCCCTATGTCGTCCACAAACCCATACAAATTGCGAGGCTCAGCCCGCACTACTCCTCCTTCTTCTATGAACTTGGGACACCTTCCCGGGTACCTAGTCACGAAGCCGTCTCCATCGGTTACCTCCGTCTCGTGCAGATGTATCTCCTTTCCACTTATATTTACCACGGTCATCCTTTCTTCAATCCGGCATGGCCACATACTAGCAGGGATCGAAATCCTCCTGTGTGTCCTTCTCAACTTACCAATCCTTTTTCGGCCAGTAGCGAAAACAGTTGCCCAACGATACTTGTTGCGTGCTGGAGGTGCCATGCGTCTGAACGATTTTGAAAATGATTAACGAAATATGTAGAATAAGCACGAATGGAAAGACAAAACAGAATCCTAATGTCTACCCAAATCCTCACCGGTCAAAACTTACGTTCCTATAGGGAAATCTTAAAGCAAATTTTCAAAGGTTGTCCTACGAGCGCCTACAGGGAAGACTTAATGGTCCTAACTTACGCAGGTCAAGGGTAAATGTATTACGAATCGCAGCCTGTCTCTCTGATACCATAATTGTAACACCCCAACCCGGCAAGGGTAGAAGTATCACATTAATGGTTTCATATCAGATCAAAACAAAGCATACATTCATTAGTAATACAAGAGTTCTCAAAGGTTACAATTGAAATACTGAAATACAAGGTTAACAAGGAAAACCAAAAGCTAAATACTAAGTCTGCAATTGCAATTCCTTCTAAGAGTCTCTACTTCAGAATAACTATCCAGGTCTTCTAAGTCCAAAAGCCTTTTCACTCATACCCAGCTTCCAGCTAAAACCTGCCGCGGAAAAAGAAACGCGGCTGAGCTTAAAAAGCCCAGTGAACAGATATATATAAAAAACGAAAATGAAAGCAAAAGAAAATGAACATGTATAGTTTAGTGCATTGGAATATATAAGTCATAGGCAAAGAGTATAATAAGAATGAATGAAAAGAAAAGGAAAGAAAAAGTAATAAGGGTCAGTAATCCTCCACGAGCCCGAACAAATCAAATATAGTAACCCTGTAGCAATCTAGAGGGGATGCCTCTCAGGTAACCAGATAATATGAGGGGTGACCTCATGTATCAAATTGGAATGATCAGTTCCCGAACTTTGTGAAAGACGTGTATTGCACACAACATCAATCACCAAACAATATAATATAATATCCATTAATACAAACACTAACCTAGGATGCATCCATACGCCCCTCGAACAATAATATAATAAATAATAAATATAATGTGCACGTTACGAACAATATAGGGACGGTGTGTAACATCACTCGAACACACTGGAGTCAAGCCATTGGTGCATCAATGACACGGCCATGTTACCTTCATGGCTAGGAAACGAACTTGGCTCGGGTATCAACTGAAAGGTCAAAGGTCAAAGGTCTAAATTACAGCAAAGGTCCAACTAGTCTAAGTCATCGAATCATGGTCAAATTCAAAATATCAAAGGTTCATGGTAAAGGGTTCACGTCAAGATATTTCAGAAGTAAATGACAAAGGTTCGAAATCCTTTAAAACGTTTTCTTATAAAAATAATCTTACAAAATGGTCTTCGTAAAAATGGTCCTTTCAAAACAGTTTTTCATAGAGACAGCTTTAAAAATAGTTTTCTTAAAACGTTTTCATAAATAATCAAAAAGGTTTTCTCATCCCCTTTACAATGTCCAACATATTTGGGTTCAAGTCAAAGTTCCTATCAGAGTTCGCAGCAGGGTTCAAGACAAAAGATCAAGGCAAAGGTTCAACTCCAAGGTTCACAATACAAGGGAACATAGCAATGGCTTTGGGAATCCTAAACGAATCAAGATAAGAATCAAGAGAACGAAGGCACCTTACTGAGAAGGGCAGAATATCTGTACCTTATTAGCAGGACACAAGGATAGCAAATGACAAGGATCAACTTACTCCTTCCTCGAACCTAAGGAAGTAGAAGACAGAATGACAAATGGCTTTTTAGTTATCTTTCCATTTTAAGTAACTTTCTATTTTTAGCAGGTTTCCATTTTCAGTAAGTTTCCATTTTTAGAAAGTTTCCTTATTTAGTAAGTTTTAAGTATTTCAACTTAGGTTAAGCCATAATTTAAGGATATTATGGCCATAGGGTACATTTTAGCAAATTATGATAGTTCAGGGTTAATTATGACAAGTTTCCATAACTTAGGGTTTTAAATGTAAATATATCAAAGTTAAGGGTTTAAAATGAAATTATCACAATTTACTAGTTCATAACACATAATGGATTCAGAATCACATTTTATTCCTTTAAGTTTCATTATTTACACTTTACACCCCTTTAGTTACTAAAGTTACAAAATAGACCTTATAGTTACATAATTTACAATTCAATCCTCACTAATATTCATAATTACCTCACAAGCCCTTATAATTACTAGATTACAAAATATACCCTCACATTTTTCATATGTTACTAATTACACCTCCATGTTTCTCATATTTACATACTTAGTCCCTTTAGTTTACAAATATTACACTTTACATCCTTACTTTATTATAATTACACAATAGCCCCATAAATACCCAAAATCACATATTACCTCCCTAATAATATTATTTACACAAAATAATCACAAGTTTCCTGAATTTACACTTTTAGTCCCTCTAATTAATTTATTTATAATTCGGACCATAAATTAACAAATAAATCATGTTCTTGCAAATTTTACACATAAGGACCTCATCTTATAATTTTTACACATTTGTACTGACCTAATTAACATTATAAAAATAACCCTTAAGTTTCAGGAATAACAAAACACACCCTTCTTATTTTATTTCTAAATCGTATACACTTTTTATTAACCAAAACAAAACCCTAGATCATCCAATCATCCAACAATCATTACCACATCATTATTACACATTTAATGTTCAGATCCAAGCACAAAAACCCTAACCCTAATCGTACCTAGGGTTTCTTATTATTTCCCATTCGATATACATAAATCCGATTATAGAATAATTAGACCACGATCCATCTAAGCTTCCATAATTTGTTCTACTATTTTTCCCAGATCATATAACTCATATAAGGTCCAAAATAAATAATCACAACACCTGGAAAAATTGTATGGCTTGTCTTGGATTTTTTTTATACGTTTTTGCTCTCAAAATTCATTACGATCTAGTTAGCATGCATGATTCGTGTTATATATTTTATTTAAGTCTT
This sequence comes from Artemisia tridentata subsp. tridentata, assembly GCA_021014915.2. Classification (NCBI taxonomy): domain Eukaryota; kingdom Viridiplantae; phylum Streptophyta; class Magnoliopsida; order Asterales; family Asteraceae; genus Artemisia; species Artemisia tridentata. The sequence continues at coordinate 108,946,244 of CP139506.1, read as the reverse complement.
ATATGATCATAATAACATAAGAAAAATACTACATGCAAGATCGAACGTGTAAAAGGGATAATAGGATTTTATACCTCTCGTTAAGCTTAATTCGACAAAACTAAAACACTAGCGATCAAAGAATGAATCCCACGACCTACAAACAATTTTCTAAGCTTCCTCCAATATTTTAGATCACCATAAAAATAGCACACGAATTTCCCTTGGTTGAATAGAGGCTAGTCGAATTTTTTTTTAGGTTTTTAGGGTTTTCGGTATATATTATATATATACATAAATAAGGAAAACGTGTATATATGATAAGGGATCATATATTTCGGTCCAAGATAGTATGTTTGAGCTCAATTACTGATTTTGATAATTTCTTAATTTTATTTGTAATTATCTTGTATTTATTTAATTTACTTTGAATTAATTATAATAATACACGAATAAATATACAACCGGCCATAATAATTATTTTGTATATTTGTGTACACTTTTCTAAATGTTAAAATGTAGTCACAAAAATTATTTGGCTTCATATCTAGTTCATTCCCAAAGGTTTGGAATTTATTTGGTGATCATAAGCTTATTAATCAAAATTTTAAATTATATGGGCAAATTGGTCTTTTTGCATGTTTTAGATTTTTGGGTATTACACAACCCCACGGTATTCTGCTTCGGCACTAGAACGAGATAGAGTTGGTTGTTTCTTAGATGACCAAGATAAAAGGTTGTTGCCAAGGAAAACACAGTAGCCGGAAGTGGATCTCCTAGTAGTGGGGAAACCAGCCCAATCCGCATCAGAATATGCTACCAAGGATGAAGTAGAAGAAGCAAACAACTGTAACCCATAGTGTAATGTACCCCGGACATACCGCAAAATCCGTTTAAGAGCTGATAGATGAGGCTCTCGAGGATCATGCATATGAAGGCAGACCTGCTGAACTGCATATGATATATCTGGGCGAGTGAATGTGAGATATTGAAGAGAACCTGCAAGACTCCGATATAATGTAGGGTCAGAGACAGGATCACCATCATCCCCCAGTTTGGACTCAGTGTCAACAGGAGTCCGACTGGGATTACAATTAACCATATGAGCTCTCTCCAAAACCACAAGTGCATATTGCTTCTGAGATAAAAACAACCCTGTAGAATCACGAGAAACAGAGATACCCAAAAAGTAATTAAGTGGACCCAGATCAGTCATAGCAAACTCCTGGTGTAAGGAAATAATAATCCGCTGTAACAAACTATCAGAAGAAGCTGTGAGAACAATATCATCGACATATAATAATAGATAGGCTGTATCCATCCCTTGTCTGTATATAAATAATGAAGAGTCACAGCGACTATGTGAAAATCCAACCCGAGTGATATAAGATGCAAATCGCTGAAACCATGCTCTAGGGGCCTGCTTGAGCCCATACAGAGACCGCTTCAATAAACACACATAATCAGGGTGCACAGAGTCTCGAAATCCCGGAGGCTGATGCATATAAACAGTCTTGTTCAAATCTCCATGTAGGAAAGCATTCTTGACATCAAGCTGGTGAATTGGCCAATGTCGAGAAGTAGCTAAACTTAGTACAGTTCGAATAGTGCCCGGTTTAACCACCGGACTAAATGTCTCATCCACATCAACCCCCTCTAATTGATTAATACCGTTGGCCACAAGACGAGCCTTGTAGCGACTAAGAGTGCCATCAGCCAAATACTTGTGGCGAAAAAGCCACATAGAGCGAATAATGTTGGTGTCCGTGGGTCTAGGCACAAGAGTCCAAGTTCCATTTTTACTAAGTGCAGTGTATTCATCACGCATAGCATTTTGCCAATTAGGATCAGTAAACGCATCACGATAGGTTTTTGGTAATGGTGAGACCGAAGACACATGCATATTGAGACGCTCAGTAGGACGATTAGTCCCTACACGAAATCGTGTGACCATGGGATGAATTGATGCAGGGTTTGGGTTATTAGGAGGATTTGGGATAATATGTTGGTGTTGGTGCGCGGGTGGTGATGTATTTGGTGTCTGTTGTTGGGCGGCGGGTGGTGATGGGGATGGTAATGGGTTACGTGATGTTGGGATGTATTAGGACTGGTGGGAATTGGTGCTGTTGGCTCATTTGTGGGTTGAGGCACAATGGGTTGCAAAACGGGGGCGGATGGAATGAGTGGAGGATTTATATCCGGTGAGTCATCCAAGAAATTGTATTTGGGTGCCGATGTTGGTTTAGGGGTGCCATATGGAAAAACAGTTTCATCGAAAGTTACATGACGAGAAATGATTATTTTATTGGTGTTTAAGTCGAGACAACGATACCCGCGATGATTTGAAGCTTGTCCCAAGTAGATAGAGGGTGTGGCACGTGGTTCAAGTTTGTGATTAGGATATATGTGAGGGTAACATAAGCAGCCAAATGTGCGTATAAGGCTATAATCCGGGTTTTGGCCAAACAGTCGGGTATACGGGATTTCGTTGGCAATAGCTGTGGAAGGTAAGAAGTTGATTAAATGGACAACCATGTTTAAAGCTTCAACCCAAAAGGTTGGTGGAAGGTTGGCCTGGAAAAGTAGGGTTCGAATGAGGTTGTTGATGGTGCGAATCATCCGTTCTGATTTCCCATTTTGTTGAGATGTCTTGGGGCATGAGAAACGAAACTGGATGCCATTGTCGGTAAAAAGTTTATGAAGGGTGCGGTTATCAAATTCACCGCCATGGTCACACTGAAACGATTTGATTTCACGCTTAAATTGAGTGTGAACGTACTTGCGAAATAGAAATTTTTTTGATAATACATCAGATTTGTTTATCAACGGGTAGACCCAAAAAAAATGAGAATAGTGATCCAAAAACAAAACATAATATTTAAAACCCGAGAGGCTCGAAATTGGTGAAATCCATACATCAGAATGAATAACATCAAAACATGCATTAACAATAGTATCGGAACTGACAAATGGAAGTCGAACGTGTTTGCCAAGCTGGCAAGCATGACAAAGCACAGGCGGCTTCTCCTTATTACAAGATATAAAATTATTTGAGACGAGACGGCGTAGCACTTCGCTCCCTGGATGTCCAAGGCGCTGATGCCACATATGTTGACTTACAAGAAGAGCTTGTGGAATAGGACACGGGGCCGTGACAGGGTATAGGTCGCCCGTGCTGTCACATCGGAGAAGCACCCGACGTGTCATGAAATCCTTGACGAAAAACCCAAAAGGATCAAATTCAACAGTGCAATTATTGTCACAGACAAATTGACGGACAGATATAAGATTTTTGACAATATGAGGGGTAATAAGGACGTTATTTAAGTAAAGGGGTCGAGAAGGAGTAGCCAAAATGCTATGACCCGTATTAGTGACCGGAATGTTATGCCCGTCACCAACCGATACAGATGGATACATGCAAGTATTAAAAATGTTACTAAGACTATTAACTGAGGCATTAAGATGTGAGCTCGCACCTGTGTCCATGTTCCAGGCACTCGTTGTGGGATTGTGGAGAGTCCCGGCGGCGAAGGCGTGGGGTAAGGTGGTTTCTTGTCCCGAAGTGGTTGGTTGGTTGTCCCGTAGGTGAGGAACAGTATTCGGTGTAAGGGTGGGGGCTGTTGGGTTTGGGGTGTACGGGTGTTGTGGGCCGAAGCCCAATTGGGTTTGTTGAGAGCCAAATCCTGATGGATATGTAGGAGCAGGTAAGGGAGTAATTTGGCTTTGTGGTGGGTTAAACATGGGTGGGCTGGTATTAGTGTTATAGTATTGTGAATATAGGTGTTGGGTTTGGGGTGGGTTCGGTGAGACAAAATAAGCCGAGGGTCCAACAGTTGGTCTAGGTGGAGTTGCATTATTTTGCATAGGTGTAGAATTATGGCCTGTAATTCCTAACTTTCCAAGTATACGAATTAACATCTCCTCTGTTTTGGTGTCTACTGATGGTTCAACACTACGAGCATCTCTTCTTGAATTTGTATCATGAACAAACTTACAGCCAAGCCCGTAACGACACGCACCTCGAGCAAAGTTAATGCAAGGGTTTCGCGACTTAATTTGAGGGTTTGAAGGATGGCGTGAGTTACCTTTTTCAGCCATAAGAATCAACGGGGATGATGACCCAAAGCACTTTTTGATTTGTGACCCAGAGCACAAATAACAGATTCACGTGTGGATTGATGACCCAAAGCACCAATCACCAACACGAATTTTATTTAAAGATTGATGATTTACAGTAGTATTAGGGATGAAAAGAGGAGCGGGGTATTTACAGTTAGGGTGGGGATGAGGAGCGTGGTGTTTATCTCTGATACCATGTAGAGATATAATAATGTGTTTATTGATTTTGAATGCCTCCAATGTACAGAGATATGCACTACATATATAGCCTATCACATTTATCTATTTTGGGTAGATTGTCAATCACCCATAAATGCGTCCTTATCACTAGCTAATCACAAACAATTAATATACAGCTAACAATTCCCAGGAATCAGATAATTGATAAATCTAATATATATTAGAGTACATTATCTTGATTACTGAGCTAATTCAATGGGGTAAGCCTAAATACAAAGTTGGGTAATGCCATAAAACGTCTGATACACAGCCCACAGTTTGAGCGGGATTTTTTTATTTTTTATTTTTTTTTTATTATTTTATTTTTTTTATTATTATTTTTTTAATGTTCAAACTCGTGTGAAACTCAAGAAACAATGCAATTGGAAGATTTTTGGTGAAGGTATTCGCATACTGAAACCGAAAAGGAACATGAAAAACATGAACCTGTCCTGAGGCCACATAATCCCTAACAAAGTAGTTTATCTATCTCGATATGCTTAGTACGTTGATGTTGTACCGGGTTGATAGAAAGATAGACATCACAAATATTATCGCCAGAGACAAGTGTGGCGATAAACAAAGGGGTATGCAACTCACGCAAAAAGATTGTGTACCCAGTTTCAACAACAACATTGGCAACACCTCAATACCTAGCCTCAAGACTCCACGCTTGAAGGACCACTACAAGAAGTTATTTTCAAGGAATACACAATAATCCAATGTTGACTGACGAGTAGCAGGACATCTATCCCAGCTATCATCGTTGTATGTAGTGAGCTGAGTGAAAAAAAAAGCATGTAGTTGGAGACCACGATCAAGTGTGCCATAAACATATCGTAGAATAGATTAATAGCAATACAATGTGGTTCGCATCGATCATGCAAATAAAGGCAAACTTGTTTAACAATATAAGATATATATGGGCGCGTGAAGGTAAAATACTAAAGATCCCCAACTACACTACAATATAAAGTAGTATTATGAGTATGAGAACTAGGGCTTTAAACGAATCGGACGAACCCAAACGGAGTTTTGTTCATGTTCGTTCCGTTAATTTTTAACCGGACAAATAAACGAACACGATCGCTTAAACGAAAAAAAAAAAATTGTTGTTCATTTTCGTTTATTAAGAAAATAAGTTTGTTCATGTCTGTTTATTTTCGTTTATTAAGACACTAAACGAAAATAAATGGACGAACATAAATGAACATTGAAAAATAAACATAAAATCTACATAAATATAGATAATATTGTGTTTTATAAGTGTTGTTTCGTTTAAGTAGACTAATTTTAAAAGTATATAATAAAAAAGATACGATAGACGACCATAAACAAGTAAATGAATATAAACGAACGTTAACAAACGCATAATCGGACGTTCATGAATGTAAATGAACGGACAAAACTTTTGTTTATGTTCGTTCATTTAACTAAACGAACTTAAAATATTGTTCATGTTCGTTCATTTAATAAATAAACGAACATAAACAAACTTTTTGCCGAACGGTTCATAAAATGTTCACTGAACGTTCAATTCGTTTACAACCTTAATGAGAACCATCAGGACCAAGTTTAGACTCAATGTCTACGAATGTCCTACACAGGCTACAATGTTGTATATATGCGTGCTTAAGAATTTCCTCAGCATACTTGGATCTTGATAAAAAGATGCCACCTGAAGTTCACTAAGCAGAAATGCCAAGGAAGTAGTTAAGTGAACCAAGATCTTTCATTGCAAAAAATAAGCAATATCACCACCATGATGAAAAACAAAGAATGATGAGTTAGTGTTGTTTTGTTGAAAACCAACACTACTAGCATGACTAGCAAAGCATTGAAACTATGCATGTGGTCGTGTTTCAACCAATATAATGACTATCGCAAATGACAAACATATAGAGTGATAAGAATTAATAAATCCAGGAGGTTGATGCATATAAACAGTCTTAGTCAAATGACCGTGAAGAAAATAATTCTTAACATCCAACTGATGAATGGGCCATTTCTGAGAAACGACAAGGCTCAAAACAGTATATGTAGCAGCTGGTTTGACAACTGGACTAAAATCTCATCGCAGCAACTAACCTGCTACATAACACACACACACGCATTGTACTCTATCGTGTATAATATAGTTGTGGTACGTCTAGGATCGAACACATGAAAGTTAATGAAACTAAATAATTCACAGGCTTTTGTATTTAGACAACTTATTCTTGTGGGGTTTTAGTTGTCACTAACTAAACTAAAAATAAATAACCTTAACAAACATCGTAGTGCGGTAGGTTCTAAAACAATAATATTAAAAATGTACACTCATTTGCTATACTCTCTAATTGCAAAAGATAGTGATGTCGGGTTTATTGTTACTATGTCATTTACATTATTATCAATAAGCTAGTCAAGCAAAAGAGGCATCAATTCCACTCTAACAAACTCCTATAGTGCAACTCTTTACGGGAAATCAGATTTTTGTTCATGGCAATTTCAAGACTCCGATAACCACGATGATACCATCTTAGAATTAGTGATTCCCCATAATCACTTTATTGATAGATCACCTAATATATATATATATATATATATATATATATATATATATATATATATATATATATATATATATATATATATATATATATATATATATATATATATATATATATATATATATATAGGGAGACTTTCTTGCGAGAACCATCTTATCTGCGAGAACTGACAGAACCACCAAAAACATATATGCACGCCTTTTAAAATACATGCAAATCATCAATAATCGTAAGTATCCACCTATGTTCTTCAATATCATCATGAACTCATCATCTTTTTTCACAAAAACCTTACACACGGCCGCAATATTGTCATTGCACGCCTTATAAGAACATACATGCACATCTTCAAAGAAAAATTTTGTATTTCCAATTTCTTATCAAATTCTTTAGAAAAACCATGTTTTTTTAAAACATATATGTTGTTTTTAGAACATATGTGCAAAAATACAATTATTGAATGTGTGGATGTATGTTTTTGGTGGTTCTGTCAGTTCTCGCAGATAAGATCGTTCTCGCAAGAAAGTCCCACTATATATATATATATATATATATATATATATATATATATATATAGTGGGACTTTCATTTCAGAACCATCTTATCTGCGAGAACTGACAGAACCACAAAAAACATACATGCACGCCTTCAATAATTGTATTTTTGCACATATGTTCTAAAAACAACATATATGTTTTAAAAAAAACATGGTTGTTCTAAAGAATTTGATAAGATATTGGAAATACAAAATTTTTCTTTGAAGGTGTGCATATATGTTTTTATAAGGCTTGCAACGACAATATTGCGGCCGTGTGTAAGGTTTTTGTGAAAAAAGAGAATGAGTTCATGATGATATTGAAGAACATAGGTGGATACTTACGATTATTGATGATTTGCGTGTATTTTTATTTTATTTTAAAAGGCGTGCATATATGTTTTTGGTGGTTCTGTCAGTTCTTGCAGATAAAATGGTTCTAAAATGAAAGTCCCCATATATATATATATATATATATATATATATATATATATATATAATATATATATATATATATATATATATATATATATATATATATATATATATAGTGCATTGTTGTGAATACTTTAACTGTCTCAAAATTATAGTACATATTTATTTTTTAGGATGTCTCAAAAATAATTGTCACTTTCCTTTTTTAGTAATAAAAAGAGAATTTAGTAGAGGAATATTTTATTTGAATAGTTGAAATTTGTAATAGTCGCATTTTTATTAAAATATGTGATTTTTGTCTCCTGATAATAATTTTGAGACAATAATTTTGAGACAGAGGGAATAATAAGCTAATTCAATGGGTTAAGCATAAATACAAAGGATAGGATAACTAGTTGGGCCATGCCCATAATACGTATAATAGTAGCTAAAAATCAACAAGCAAGTTGATGTTTGATGGAGTTTGCTAACTTGCTTTGCAAAATAAATTACACAAGTTCTCGATTCATTAGTCATTACGATAATAACTTTCTACTCTTAAAATACTATTAGGGCTCAAGGAGTCATGTGGTGTTATTTTTCAACTCTTTCAAATTTCATCAATAACATCTCTTCAACTCATTTTACCCTTTCCAACCCTCTCAACCAACCCTCCCAACTTAATTCTTAGGCATTCATCACTTTTTCAACCCTTCCAATTTTTTTTTTTTTCATTTAATTTAATCAAACATTTATAATAAAAAAACTTAAACATTTCATTAAAATAAACTAAAAAAAAAGAAGACATAAACGACATAAACATTACATAAACCTAAACATAATTAAAAAAACTACATAAACGACATCATTAGAAAATAAAATACTACATAAAGACACCTAAATCAATGTCTTGATCGGTGGTGGCTGATCCGCTGGGTCATCAAGGTATGCTAAGTCCAAACCCGATATATGCGCTGTCAGATCATACCGGAGGCGATGATGGACTTCTTCGTCATGTAACTCCCGCAGCACATTCCGGTTATAAGCTATAGGGGCAGGTGGATCCATAATACGAACCTGTGATATTGCCCTCCCGTCGTCTTTTATGATCATGTTGTGCAATATAGTACATGTGGCGACGACTTTCCCGATCTTCTGTTTTGTCGTGAACCGGAGGGGACGCTCCAAAATCTTCCATTTCCCCTTGAGAACACCAAAGGCCCGCTCAACATCCTTTCTTGCCGCCTCTTGGAGTCTTTTGAACTTCTTTTCGTCCTCTTCGACCGGATGCTGGTATGCCTTAACAAACGTAGCCCACCTAGGATAGATTCCATCGGTAAGGTAGTACCCATGCTTGTAATGTCGTCCATTTACGCTAAATGAAGTGTCTGGTGCGGATCCATTACGCACGTTTTGAAACAATGGCGACTGATTCAAAACGTTCACATCGTTGTTCGATCCAGCAGGACCAAAATACGAATGCCAAATCCACAAGTCGTGAGAAGCAACACACTCAATCATAATAGTCGGCACCTTATGATCACCCCTCGTGTATTGCCCTTTTAAGTATCTAGGACACCTCGCCCATTCGAGTCTTCAACAAAATAGTCACGCATTAGTGTTTCGTGAGCTTCGACCCGTTCCCGATCAATGTACCTACGGGTGTCGGTAGAGCTTCCGGTGTCTTGATACGCGTCTAAAACCGTTTGGAAAAAGTTAAAAGTGCTCCCCGTTGACGAGTCGAAAAGAGAAGGCGGATCACAATATGAAGACGAGGAGGAAGATGAATCCATTTTGTGATAAAAGTGATGTATTTGGGGTGAAGATTTTAGTTGTTTGTGTTTGAATGTTTGAAAGAAATGGGTTTATAAAGAAGGAAATTTTTTTATTTTTATTTTTTATTTTTATAGCCGTTGCTATTGAATGAATGGGGGAGCGTTTTTTTTTTTTTTTTTAAATTAGCCGTTCAACGGTACGATTTTGGAACAAAGAATACAAGCAGCAGCTGGTAGTGTAGCCAACCCACATCAACCCGTTGGGCAGCCCGTCTTCAACCAGCAGCTCGGCGGCGGTGTTTCCCAGCTGGCTGCTCCAGCCCGTCTTCAACCAGCTTCCACTCCGTAGGCCCTTATATTTTTCTGTGTCTTGGTCAAAAGATTATCCATGAGACATTCACGTCGTTACTGGCTCACATGTGCACAAGAAACGTCTATGTGGCAGACGCCACGTAGGCAATAGACACACGCCAATAACGACCAATACGTTTGTTCTTGTAATTTTCATCATCTCCTTTCTTTTAGGCTTTCTTTTAGTGTTTAGATTGTTACAAAAATTTTAAGATTCTTAGGATGGTGGCAGTGGCATCGGCATCTCACGGCGGCATGGCCATACCGCCGGTGAACACCGCCGCCACCTCGGCGGTATGGCCAGCGGTATGTGTTCAACGACATATTTTGATTCCGCGGTTTGGGCAAAAATCGAACGTTGGAATAGAGACGTTGGGTTTAGGTGACCGTTGGTAGAACAAAAAAAAAGAAAATCCTTCTATATATACTAACTAACAAATTCACATATCTATCCTAAAAAATCACTTACAATAACAAATTATTAACACAAACAATTCACATATTTTTACAATGGTTTCATCCTCTTCTTCTTCGTCCGACTCGATATTTATTCCCGCCGAATCGTCCGAACTATTGGCATCCAGTAGCACCCTACAAACCTTATTAGCCGTGTACGATTCAATTGACGACACGGCAAGCTCTACCGAAACTCAGGAGTATATAACCCGTTTTCGTGAAGAAGCTTTACAAACCCTTATAAATGACTATTTCGTTGAACGTCCAAAGTTTTCCGACAATACTTTTCGTGATAGGTTTCGTATGAATAAAAGCTTGTTTTTAAGAGTTGTTGGTGATGTTGAAGCGAATTTCGAATGGTTTCAAGAGGGCCTAGATGCGAGGGGAAAAAAAGTTTCACGGCGTTACAAAAATGCACATCGGCCATTCGGCAACTCGCAACGGGTGAACCTCCAGATAGATTTGATGACTATTTAAACATGGCACGCCGAACGTCAGGTTATTAATTTTTTTAAAGTTATCGTTATTAATTTTTTTTAAAGTTATCGTTATTAATTTTTTTAAAGTTATCGTTATTAATTATAAACTTATGTTTATAGGAGAATGCCTTGATAAATTTTGCCAAGCGATTATTCAATTATATGGTCGAGAGTTCTTACGTAGGCCGACATCCCATGACATTGCACGCTTATACGAGTCCCATGAAGATAAACATCACATTCCTGGAATGCTTGGTAGCATTGATTGTACACATTTCCCATGGCGTAATTGTCCTAGACATTTGAAAGGTCAATATAAGCGAGGTGATCATCAATACCCAACTATTATGCTTGAATCCGTCGCTTCATACGATATGTGGATTTGGCATTCGTTTTTTGGTCCTCCCGGTGCAAACAACGATATCAATGTTTTGAATCAGTCACCATTGTATCTTACGGAGCGAAATGGAACGACGCCAAACAGTTCATTTCATGTAAATGAACGGTTTTACAAACGTGGATATTATCTTACCGATGAAATCTATCCTACGTATTCAACGTTTGTTAAAGCATATACGTATCCGGTTGAACAGAAGGAAAAGAGATTCAAGAAGCTACAAGAGTCTGCAAGAAAAGATGTCGAGCGAGCTTTTGTCGTCTTAAAACAAAATGGATGATTCTCGGTCGTCCTCTCCGGGCTATGTCGGTTGAAAAGATTCGACAACTCGTTTATACATGTATCATATTTCACAATATGATATTAAAAGACGATCGAGTTGCAATATCACCGGTTCATATAATGGATCCGCCGGTCGCGCCAGTTTATGACGATAGTGTATTACAGGAGTTACTCGACGAACAAATCCATTACCGTCTCCTATATGATCTTACGGACCACGTAGAGGCTCAAAACTTAACATTTCTCGATGACTAGTTATTTCATTTTTTTTAAGAATAATGTAATTTTCTTTTAATTATGTTTTTTTTTTTTAAAGTATTATGTAATTTTCTTTTAGTTATTAATGAAATATTATGTTTTTATTAAATTGTTTAATATAATTTATGAAAATAAAAAATAAAAAAATAAAATTAGTGGGAGGTATGAAAAAGGCATGGTTGCCACTAAAAAAAGGGTTGGGAGGTATGAAAAAAGTATGAATGAGGTGGAATGATATTATTGGTGGGTTTGGGAGGTATGAGTTTTTTGGGAAGCATGACTGCCACCATCCTTAGGGGACTAGGAGCACCCATCGGTATGGATAAAACCGTCGGTAACACCGCCGCCGGTTCCAAAAATATGGCAAAAATTTATGATACACGGTTTGCAAGCCCGTTGGTGAAAGATTCATAGCAATGCATGTGGGACAAAAAACACACCCATTTTCACTTATATATACCCATTTTCACTTGAGTCGAGAGAAGTGAACGCCATAGACTACCTGGTGTAACTTACATCACAGTTGATTCATCTATAAATAAATAAACAAATACAGTAAATAAATAGCAATAATATTAAAAAAGAAGAAAGTTTATTACCGGGAGATTCATGGTTTTACAGTTGCTTGAGCGGTGGATACGAGTTAATGAAGATAAGATATGAATGAGTGGATCTTATATTGGATCTTATAACCAAAAAAAAAACCCTACCCATTTTCACTTGTAGTTTTTTTTTTTTTTTTTTTTTTTTAAATAATGTTGCAATGTAGTTTCCTTTTTTAGTTTGTAGTGAAATTTTATGTTTTTAATAAAATGTTTGTGTTTTTAATTAAATTGATTTTAGTTTAATTACAAAAAATAAAAATAAAATTTGGGAGGTATGAGAATTTATGCGCCGCCAGTGATTTAGGTTGGGAGGTATGAGAATTTATGGGTATGAGTTGGCTGAAGCTTATTTGTTGAATTTAGGAGGTATGGATAATTGGGAGTCATGACTCCTAGTAGCCTTAAGTTCATAAATTGTTACATGTTGTCATTTTTAATCAACTAATAATCAAAGATCATGCATGGCATGACCTGAATATATATTCAACGTGCATTTAGCTTCACATGGACGTCAAAACTACTACTACGTATCACCTTTTTCTACAATCTCATTCTTCATTCATTTTCGCATGGTCAACGCCATAATACCAATATAAAACTATACCATTTTTGTTAATCTTTATAAAAACACTCTCATATCACATGTCTCTAATAATTGATGTGATACATACTTTATTGTGAAGTGGTTCATATGTAATTATTAAGTATTATGGTTTACAAAATAGAATTTAGAAATGCTTATTTTAAGATAATTATGGTTTACAAAATAGCGTTTGAAACTTATTAGAAGATAATATATAACATAAAATTCAATATTCCCAGTGAACGGTTAGGATTTAAGATTATGAAATACATCCATGTGAATCTACACCATCCATTCACTATATATACCTTCAATAGTTCCATAAACACTCATAACTCATATCCCTACCACCAAAAAATCTTTTAAACCACCATCAACATGGCTGTGCTCCGTCTATCACCACCATTTCTTCTCCTCCTTATCGCGCTAACCACGCTACTTTTGACACCCGTCTATTCACTCGATTGCAAATCCGAAAAATTCACAAACAAAAAAATGTACTCAAATTGCACTAATCTCCCTACACTAAACTCCACCCTACATTACACTTTCTCCGCTGAAAATTCCACCCTTTCAGTCGCGTTTATGGCCCCACCTGCTTCCCCAGATGGCTGGGTCGCGTGGGCCATTAACCCGACAGGCACTGGCATGGCAGGGTGCCAGTCTTTCATTGCTTTTAAGGACTCAAAGGGGTCTATGGTTGTGAAAACATACAACATTAGTTCATATGCTTCTATTGTACAAGGGAAAATCGCGTTTGATGTGGTTGACTCTAGTGCGGAATTTTCTAACGGGGTCATGACAATTTTCGCTACGGTGAAGTTGCCCGAGACTTTGATTGGTGAGATTAACCATGTGTGGCAAGTTGGTAGCTCGGTGAAGAATGGAGTTCCCATGAAACATGCGTTTTTGCCCGATAATTTGAAAGCTATGGCGAAACTACAATTGGATGTTAAGGCTAGTAATGTTACCACCGGTGGCACCAATGGCAGCAATAGTACTGCCAGTGGCAGTAACACTACTGCCACCGGTAGTAGTGCTGCTAATAACCCGACGAAGGCTCCTAGCAATAATTCGGCTTCCAGTAATGGTGGGATTTATGGGATTGTTATCTTTGTTGCTTGTTTATTTGCCTTATTTTGATCTTCTAAGTGTTTTTTCTTTAGTTGTTTGGAATAATTTTAGTCGGTTCTAATTTTTATGTATGTTACACACGCATGACTTGAATCTATAATTAACCTTGAAGAGTTGAAGTTAATGAGTTTTGCTTTGTGGATAGGATATTGCTGGATCAGATCCGATGTTATTGCTTAGATATATCAATGTAACGTGTTTCTATAAATGTGTGATTAATGATTAATAAAGTTTCTATTAAAAAAATATATTTATTAGTGACAAGTTGACACGCCTCGTTTAACTCTTCTGTAGCTAACAAAGTACTATTTGGAGTAAAAATCGCTAAAATTGTTACTTAAAGAAATATATACTTTCGTTTGGTTAACACGATAATATTAGAACTTTTAAATGTTACCTCGTCAAAATAAGAACAATTTTTCTTTGATGTTTATATCTATTATATATCTATATTAAAACCCAACTCTGTCAAATGCAATATAATATTGTTTTTTACTGTTTATGTTACAGTAGCCGAACTTTTTTTTTTTTTTTTTTTTTTTTTTTTTTTTGGTACCAAACGGGCTCGAAAAATTATGAAACTTGCGCCATTATTAACGAAATAATTTTCCCAACAAAAACGAGTATAAATATGCAATACTTTCTCGAAATCAATATATTTGTCTTTGTTTTTGTTTTTATTATTTTTCGTACCAAACGGCCTCAAAAAATTATGAAACTTGCGCCATTATTAACGAAATAATTTTTCCAACAAAAAAAAGTTGGGAAACACCCCACCCCCTCCCCCGCAACGCAGGGGGTCGTCCCACTCGTTGAAATTACATTTCATTGTTCCTTTTAGCATAATTCAGTAAAATATTAATTTAAGATTAACTCAATAACCGTTCTTTCCCAATAAGAACATTGTGCTGGCCCATGCAACTTTTCTTAAAATGCAATATGGGCCCCAATGTCTTCGATCTTTTTATATACCAAAAACGTTTTTCTCATTTTTCCAACAACGAGATCGGCGACGATCGTCGCATTGCGGGCGTGCCTGTTATTTGAGCAATGTTTGGAATGATTAAAAAATAATGAGAATATAATATTGATAAATTTAATAATACAATATAAGTGTGAACTTTCAAAAAAATATAAATTTGACGATTTACAGTATTGTTTTCTTTACTGTTTTATTCGTTTGTTTAACGATGTTGTTTTTTTTATAAGATGTTTTGTATATGAGAATATGATATTAGTTTTTATAGTATGTGATTATATATATATATATATATATATATATATATATATATATATATATATATATATATATATATATATATATATATATATATATATATATATATATATATATATATATATATAGTTTTTTGTATTTTATTTTTTATGGTTTTTATTTGAATAAATGTGTATGTAATATTTATGTGTCTTTGCACTCCATTGCTTTTATTGCATGAGAAATGGAACTCATAGAAACAGTTTTCCTGTTTAGTTTATCTAATAGTTATGTTTTTTTGTATGTGAGTGCATTTATTGCAGGGGAAGTTGAAGTGGAAGTGATACTGTTCCAATTTGGTTGTAGCATTTCTTTTGGTCCGCCTATATAATGAACAAACTGTTTATCATATTTCTTTATCTATGATAATGGCATCTCTTCCACATATCGAACAACTTAAGGAGGCTTGTGGATCCGATCGTCTTCAAGATTGTTTTAGGTCTTTGTTTGGTCAGGAGAGGGCTGAGCTTGAGGTGCTTATTCAGCGTATTGGGGAAATATGTGACGAGCTTCGCACGGTTGCTGAGAATCGTGGAGCGTTGACTGCTGAGACCAAAACTTTGAGTCCATTTTATGAAGTAGCTGGAGATGTGATTGAGGCGATGGATGAAACGGCAGATAGAGAGGCTAGGATGCTAGCTGGTTTGGTTGTTGTGCTTGATATTGCGAGAGAAGGAAGGGCTGATAAGGACCATCACATCTTTGTCATGGATCTTCATGATTAGCTTGTTTCAAATGTTACTGGGTTGGTATCTTTTGTTATGATGTTTATGTTTTAGGTATGTGTAAGCCTTTGGGCATATTTTGCGGAGGCATTGTAGATGCATGTATGTATAGACTAATGTTTTTAAGTTTTATTTATAAATATAAGTAATTAATCTAAACTTGAAGCCATTGTTGGATAAATGTTTCATATATGTTGTTCTTCAATTTATAATGGTTATGTCATATGTGACAAAAAGAAGAGGATTTGTTGATGGTTCTTGAGTTATATGGAAAGAGCATATCTTCGAAATTGGACTTGTTAGGGGTATTTATTGATTCTGGTTTCTTTTTAGAGTGTATTTTGTATGGTTATGTAAGAAAGAGAAGAGGATTTGTTCATGATTCTTGAATTATATGGAAAGATCGTACATTACAAACGCGAAAATTTTCTGTGAACTCTTTGAAATTGGACCAGTTAGGCGTATTTATGAGTGCATCTTTTGCTGGTTTCTTATTCTGCTTTCTTTTAAAAGTAAGATATATCTTCGCATTGTGTAATTATTCTGTCATAATGTTGCTTAGCAACTGCAATTTCTATGGACATAATGTAGTTAAACATTCCTAAGATTCAAAAAGTATGCAATTCTTCTATTCAGAACTCATATGGGATCATCTTCCCTGACTTAAGCTTCGTATATCCTACAAATGTTAAACTTACGCGTATATAGGCATTGTACAAAATACAAAATAACCTGACTGTTGTTGGTTCTAAGTAGTAGTCATAGATATTTACATAAGTTATTGTTTTTAAAACACGCGTAAGTATTGCATACCTACGTAGATTATTGTACATAGATCATCATCGATTTTCTTATATATTTGTGGGCTGGAAGCTTGCAGTTATCAGTTTCCCTTTTTGGATTTCTTGGGAGTTGCTGCTATGCTTGCATCTCCGACGTGTGTGAAAAGGGATCTCCTAGAAGTTTTTTCGGGTTGGTTCGGGTGTGGATTTTGAAGTCTCGGTTAAATGGTTGTGTTCCGTTGGTAATGTGGTTTCAGTTTCTGGGATTGTAGTGTTTGATCGGATATCCATGTGTTGTATTGGTGGTGTGGTCTGATCTTGTTCGCTTTCAAGTGTTCCACTTGCGTCAGTTTGCAGAATCATAGTGTTTGCTGGGGTATCTGCTGATTCTGGTGTATTGATTTTGAGAGGATTTGTAGTATTTTCGGCAACAGTATCAACTGCCGATGTTATCAATGGTATATCGTCCCAACAGGTATCGAGAATGAAAATTTGATTTTCTTTTGTACCTTCTGGATCAAAGTGGAGTTGAAAAATCATCCTTTTTCCTACTAAAGAAAGCAGTTCTGCCGGGTATTCATAGGAGCTTTTATTAGGTATGCCTTGCAGCAATTCTTTGCAATCTTTTATCAACGAATTTGCTTCGTTGCTAAAACATGTCATAGTTACATTCGCAGTGCCATCGGACAACTGTACTCTGAAACAATAGCTGTGTAAAAAATACATAGGATGGTTTTTAGTTAAAATATTTGTTTTTTTTATAAAAAGTAGGTTATGTATATTGGTATAAGAACGCGAGAATATTGTAGCTTACCTGTAAGTTATATCGCTTTCAGAAGTTGGCTGTTTGCAATGGGTGTGTGGAAAACGTTCTGAGATTTTGTGTTTACAATCATGGCATTTCTTGAAAAACCATGGCCTTCTTGTATCGATTTGGTCAATTGTAGCAATGACAGTAAAGCGAACATTCTGTTTTATTAAAATTTTAAGTGCGTATTAGATTTTGATATGATTATTGTTCTAGTGCAGTTGTTGATTACCTGTTGATTCTGCGGATTTTCTTTAGCCAAATCTGCCAGGGTCACACGGTTTCTGTACCTTTCTTGAAGTGGATCTGTACATCTTTGATGCTGGATATTGAGTATTGTTGGTGGTTCAATGAACTGTTCATACCTGCATTGTTGGATAATGTGAGTCTACTTTCTTTTATAATTTAAACTGTAATATTATTTTGTAAGTTTCTTTACTTACACATTGCGGATTTCATTGCATTCGAGTATGACTGGATTGAAATAGTAGGATGTTGCAGCTGTCGGTGAAAGCTGTAGTCCTGTATTATTTTAGGTAAATGTTATGCAATAGAGTAAAAAATTTCAATTATAAACATAAAGTAATAAGTTTACCTCCATAGTTTTTTACTAAGCATGAACTAACTACTATGATCGCTGGTTTTTCTGTTTTTTCATACTCCATTATCCTAAAATTGTGAGCATCTTGGTTCCATAAAGTGAAGCGGATTGTGTGGCCACTGTTAGAATTAGAAAGTATATGTAAGAATGAATATAAATATAAATTTTTAAAGATAAATGTTGCATACCCACTCTAAATTTTGGATACCAATATCTCTCCAAACTGCTGAATCTTTCGTTGCTTTCACTGATTGTTGTATTTCAGTTATATACTGAACGCACCCGATATAATTTGTAAATAGCAGTAACAAATTATAAATCTATTAATTATAATTGTTTTATATACGCGTGTGTTATATACCTGTTAGTAAGCCTTCTTTTACATCTATTTTTGAATATAAGTCTCGATGATGGCTGAAGTTGAAATAGTGGTTTGGAAAACCTGTATTTGGTATATATTTAATATCTGTGTGTGTTCCCAAAACAACCGAAAGCGAGTGAGGGACAACTTGCATCCACGTTCTTGCGGCCTAAAAACCAAATCCAGTTATTTTGTAAGTTTTGTCGATCTGAAGCAGAGCATCAAATTTTTTCTTTTCACGCAAGTTGACATTTGCTTGTATAGCCCCTCCCTGCAAACAGAATACTAATTGTTAATTTTACTCTGGATAGTTTTACTTTTTGTAGTGACTATGCGAGTGTGTAATTCTATAGGTGGATCGTAGAATAGTATTCTATACCTGTCGATCAATTAACATGCAACAGAATACGATTGGTTTCCCTTGCTTGTTTGTTAGTGTCCATATTTGATATACTTTTACATATAAAGTTTTAGCAGTATCCGCTTCGTTTAAGTTAGCAAGGCTGATATCTTCTGATTGGACAACAATTTCTTTTCCTGTAGACTTGGATGATGTGCCAATGCTATGCGTCTGTTCCATTTGCCTACACGTTAAAAAAGAGAATGATAATGATACGCGGTTATGAATACATGTTTAATGTAAAAAAAATTAGAATGCAAGTATGGATGTTCAAAATTACAAAGTTAACTAACCATACAATATATGCAATATTCACTTATATGGATTAACAATAATACTGAAAATTAACAATGAGAGTGAAACAGGTAGGATAGGAATTTGAAGGTTATGGATATAAGTATTTCCTAGTTGCACGAACGTATATTTAAAAGGTAAATGTAACCATAAAGAACCTGTGTAAATGTCACCATATGTAAAGAATCTTTGTAAACAACATTTTTAGTTGTGTTTTTATTACTGCTCTGGTCTTGTTTGATTAGCATTTTCAACCCTTGAGGAGATGTTGCTCTTGACAGTGCAACATACAGTTGCCCATGGCTGAAGACAGGTTCGGGTAGGTATACGCCTATTTTATTTAATGATTGCCCTTGGCTTTTGTTGATTGTCATTGCGTAGCATACCTTAACTGGGAATTGTTTCCTTTTAAAGATAAACGGTAGCTTTTCGTCTTTATTGGTCAGCAAAATCCGGGGCAAGTAAACCTTTTCAGACATTCTGGTACCGGTGATGATCTTTGCTTGTATAAGCTTAGTAAATATCTGAGTGATAATCATCCGTGTACCATTACACAACCCACCGCCTAAGTTTAGGTTTCTTAGTAGCATTATAGGTGCACCTATTTTAAGTGTAAGCTCATGAGGGGGCATTCCTGAAACGAAAGTGTATTTAGGTATCCTTGAGGATATAACAGCTCTGTTGCTCCTCCATCATTTGTTTTTCGGTGTAGCTTCATCTATACTTGTAAAAGTATAGGTATTTCCCAGCACCATATTCAGGACAGTCGAATTTATGACATCTGCAGTTTCGTTCTTCGGACATACTATAGCTTTATCCTGTAACGATGCTGCATCTAGTGCTTCCAACGTTTGCTCATCATATATAAAATTAATAAGTTCTTGAACGCTCGTATCGCTTTCGGGAATACAATATTTATCCGGTATCTGTATCCAAGATGAATCCTCTGGATCACTTTCTTCTGGTTGGCCGATGGTGCCGTTTCCAACTTCAAGCAACCATTTAGAAAATGCAACGGTCGCTTCATATTCTAAACTTGAAAGACCCGTTCGTCGTAGACGCATGTTTTGGTTAAGGCAAATGATTTTAAAATGCGGCCATAAGTGTGAAAGTTTTATAGAAGAAGAGATAATCTCTTGTTTTCCAGCATTTTTCTTGACGGGAAGTGTTTGCCTGAAATCCCCACCTAAAACAACTGTTTTGTTTCCGAACAGACCTGCCGGTGTGTTCATTATATCTTTCAATGTACGGTCCAGTGCTTAGAAACATCTACGATCGTTCATAGGAGCTTCGTCCCATATGATAAGATCAGTTTGCTTAAGTAATTCTGCTATCTGCGTATTTTTTTATGGTACACACTGATTCGTCAGTTAAATCAAGCGGCAGTTTGAATCTTGAATGAGCGGTACATCCTGATGGGAGTAATAAGGCCGCAATACCTGAAGAAGCGACTGCCAGGACAATTTTCCATCCGACCTCAGTGTAGAAATTATCGTCTTCCAAATGAATGTCTTTCCTGTCCCTCCATGTCCATAAACAAATATGAGCTTCTGTTGGTGGTTATTAACAACGTTTGTTACTTGATCAAAAATTATCCGTTGTTCATCATTTAACTGACTGACTAATCTTTGACTTTCACTTCTTAACAGTTCACGGTTGTAGGATCTTTCTTCCATTATTGCTCTGTTATTTAAGATCTGCAGTAACTGAGGTGGAGGTGGATGAAAACCAAAATCTTGAACTGATCTTCCATAGAAATTAAGAATTGATTGCAATTCATACATAAGGCCTCCTTCTAACTCTTGAGCACTAACATGAAGGTCTGGTATATGTAATACTTCGAAAAGTATTAAAGGAATGTCTTCTGACATGGAATCGGCGTGTGACTGTAACAATGTAGCCGGATTGGAAACGTCACAAAAGATTAGCATCTGGCAAAAAAGATTCCTCATTTGAGAGGGAGTGGCTGAGAAAGAAGCTTCCTGTAAAGCAATGTTCCATTCTTGATCACCACCTAACAGCCCCATTGCTTCACACGTTGCTCTATTTGTAGGGTAGAGAATGTCGTTAACTGTACGGATATGGCGGAAGGACTGACAACCTTTCTGATGACAAAATAAGAGCCTCAAATAGAATGCGTCTCCGGAGCTAGGATGCACATATGTCAAACAGCCGATAGCTAAGCTGGTGGTACGGTGTCTACGTTGCAAATATTTACCATCTTGATACCATGCAAACTCTTTGGGAAAATTTAATTATGTTAGATGCCGTCCATCTGTATTATGAGCGTTGTATTTTAACCATTCAGTTAGCGTCGTTCTTTTGTTGTGCTCACTATCGACAATCGCTTGCAATTGTTGGTGCCTTCTAAATGTGACCCTTTGCATATTTTCAAGGTGAACTGCAAGTATTTGAACCGGAGGATCTCTGGTATGTATGCTGAATCCAAGAATCCTCCAGCATGCTTCATGCGGGCCAATGTATCTAGCATCTTGGAAATTCTTGATTTCATCAATATGCAATGGACGATGATCTGTAGTTGGTCCTGCATCTCCAAGTGTTCTTGTAATATGAGTAACAATCCGATCAGTGCCTTTAGAAATGTACTTGAAGAGTTATTTTATAAGCATTGACCATTCACAGTATTCAACATTGATATGTGCGTAGAATCGCATGCATAGAGACCGGTTATGTAGAACAACGTACCCGTTATCAAGACTGACATTCTGTTTTGATGCTGTTATGCCTGAATCCCTTCTGCGGTAATGCACATATCCTTTTTATCAATAAATGTCACAAAGCAAAAAGGCTTAGGAAAGTTCTTAGTGCACTCAGAACTGCCTCACATGCATGGTGCTGATGTATTGACCAGTCCGCATGGACCGTGCATCATAAACTCTGTAACAACTCTATATCCTTCAGGATCAATTGCTGGGTCCGGTAGCTCTGCAGAGACATATATGTCTACATCTTCGTGCGTTTGTACACGGTAATTTTCTTTAACCCATAGAAGTAAATGACAATGTGGCAAACCTCTTTTTTGGAATTCGACTGTATATATAGAACTGCAAGAAAACGACTGTTACTAAGGTATTCATGAACTATAATATTTTGATAGTAAGTATGCAAATATATAATCGAAACAGTACCTGCTTCTACACATCCAAAAGGTTTTGAATCTCTTAAGAAGGTGATTAAATCATGTATCTTTCTTTCAAAAACACGATCTACAACGTCGGATCTGTCCGCAACTGTGATGTGTGGAAAGTCTTGCATATATTCCTGGATTTTCGGCCAGTTAACATTGCACGTGAATGTGATAAAGAATGATGGGTTCCCGTTGACACGGCATATAGCCAAATCATCTAAATAATGGCTATACATGTATCGAGGGCCTCCTGTAAAAGATGAAGGGAGGATCGTCCTTGAACCGACATTTGAGGCATCCCGATCACCACGCGAGATAACATCGTATAATCCAGCCATGTAATCATTGCGAATGTCATCTTGGTGTTCTCTTATAAAGTCAATTCTTGACTGCTCGATGCTACAGTAGGCTGTTACAACATACTGTTGAAAAAGCCTGCCGCTCCTTGTGAGTAAGCTATAATGATTAAATCGATCATGTAGCTTGTATGCATAGTACATTTTCATTGACATTTTTTTTGGTGGGCCGGACGATGAACTTCTGTTTAATAATATACGTCCCAAATGGTATCCATTTTCACCAAAGATAAAAATCAATGGAAATTGCAGTGACATATAAGAAGCGTTTAATTTGTTTACGCGTTGCAATTGCCGATTGTGTTGCTCAATGATCACATCAAAATCAGTCTGCACATCTGGCCCACCTTAAAAAACAATTGCACCAATAGAATCTCCCGCAGGCAATTCATGCTGTCTCGAACCAACAACGCCAAATAAGCGTATGGTGAACGGCAGAATATTAGCTTCAGCCATTTTATTCCTTGCTGTTCTAAACAATTGGACTAACTGATTGTGCTCGTCTAGAACTTCAATCAAATTCTCTACAATATCTGGCCGTAAACCGTGGCCTGATCTCTGAAAGTTTTCCAACCGATTTGCAACTTCATTTTCTGTATCATAGATATATAGCTGCAGAAATTGTGGGCGTGCCTCTGGATGCGGGCACATGCTCCCGATTTGGTGGTAAATTTGGCCACAAATCTTGAATACATAAGGACCACGGCCCATGTTTATAGAAGTGTCTATTTGTGCACCCAATGATGTCATTGCAAACATCTGATTGTATGCGCGAATATTCTCCATAAAATGACGATCAGTGAAAAGGTCCTTTATATATTCTGGATATTCATCACGATCATTCACGTTAACTCTGCCACCATTACAACATTTATGATATTCTGGATAGCTCCTACGACCGGAAACAACTCTTTCATCATACCAGAACCGTGCATTGCAATGATGGCAGATTTGGTCACATCGGCCCATATGTATGTATGTATCCGGAGGACCTACGTTAGGAAGAAAAAGAATAAAATTGCGTAAAAAAATGCTGGCCAAAATAATGATAGCTCATTTATTTTATATCTGAAACAGGACAACCCAAGATAGCAGCATACCTTGCCTAGATGTTGTACCTCTGTTACGCGAGTTATGTGCACGTTGCCTTCTGGTTGTCGAAGAATGCATTGTAGCTGTAACAAATAAAAGAAAAGGTAGTAAGTAACCAAAAGCTTATTTAAAATTATATATTTTTAAGAAGTTAAAAAGTAATAAAACCTTGAGAACCACGCTGTTGGTTATTCATCCTCAGATTTAGATCCTGATCGCATGTTAATATAGTGTGGGTTTGACTACTTTCATTGGATGAAGGAGCATCGCCGTTTGAACTGTAAATTCTCAGCGTACCTGACTTACGTCCTCTACGCTTGTTATGTAGGCTATGTGGACGCTGGCTTCTATTTGAATAACACTGCATTGTATCTAAACCAATAAAAAAAAAAGTAGTAAGTAAGGAAAAGTTGGTTTACAATTATACATTTTTTAAAGAAAAAAAAAAGGTAATAAAACCTTGAGAACAACGTTCTTGGTTATTCATCCGTAGGTTTAGATCCTGGTTGCATGTTAATATAGTATTGCTTTGAGCACTTTTGTTGCATGAAGGAGAATTGCCATTTGAAGTGTAAACTGTCATTGTACCTAGCATACGTACTCTACGTCTGTTATCCAGGGTATGTGGACACTGGCTTCTATTTGGTAAAGACTGCATTGTATCTAAAACCAATAAAAAAAAAGGTAGTAAATAAGCAGAAGTTGGTTTAAAATTATACATTAAAAAAAAAAAAAAAAAAAAAAAAAAAAAAAAAAAAAAAAAAAAAAAAACCTTGAGAACAACGTTGTTGGTTATTCATCTGTAGGTTTAGATCTTGGTTACATGTTAATATAGTTTGGGGTTGAACACTTTCATTAGATGAAGGGGCAGGGGGATCTGAACTGGAGGTCAAAAGTAAATGATTACTGGTGTGTCTAAGATGTTCAGGTATATTCGCTGAGTCGTTATCATCCATTATAAAGAAATCTTCGGTACCTGTAACAAAAAGATGTAGTATGGTTATAAATCTATGGAACAATATATCGAATATTAAATGGAAAAGAAAAGCACCTGCAAATTACATCTCAATTGTGCCTTGTTGTTAATTTCAGAATATAATGCAACATGATGTCCTTCTGTAACCATCTGATCTTCATTAGGAATTTCATACATTTTCCGTTTTCCTTTATCCACGGAAGCCGTAAATTGTGCATGACATGAAGTATGACCGCCTAAGTTAGGCGTGTTTTGGTCGCGTATTTTTTCGGTTGTACATTCACCTGAAAGACAGCAACAAAAATCCTTTTATAAAACGCAAGCAGGTTTAAAAAGATTGTTAATAGAAGACAGAGGCATAAATATAAGGAACAGGATACGCACTTGATATTTGTGTAGGCGGACCATGGAATACATTAGTAACATCATACTGAATATCTCTTGCATCAGCTGTAAACCCTTCTTCATTGGTGACAGAGCGTATACTTTGAAAGGGTTGACATGACAATATGGTACTTGTACAACCGGACACATAATTTACATTAAACATATCACAATTTTGAGGGTTTAATATACTTGTCTGTTGATCTATAGAAGTGTTACCAGTGCAAACATCATTGGTAACATGCCAAGAATTACACGGCTTCTTATTAATCGAATTTAAAGATGGGTCAACACTACACACATCGCTTACCAGCCTCTTTGGAAGTAAATCTACATTATAAGATTCCTTCCCTTGAACAAAATGGCAAATATCGGCAGATTCTAAAGAACCATTAGAAGTAATTCTACGTATAGCTTTATTTTTAGTCTTCATATTGGATATATGCAATCTTAATCTATTGCATGCAGGTATAAGCTAATAAAGAAACGATAAGGTGCGCATCAAACATACAGTACTACATTTATTGGCATCATATATACACCAAATCTACATGCATTTGTTAAAACTGAAATCCATAAGCATTGTTAACAATATATACATGCAAGGCAAAAAAAGATTAAATTAAAAAACATAATGAATATGCATAAGTAAGGGAAAACATGATACACACCTCGTCGAAACGCTGCTGACCTTTTTTTTTTTTTTTTTTTTCCTGCAGCTTTCCTAGAACAATTTTGCTGGCAACTGTTATTAGTTTAGTTGAAGTAATACTTTTTCCTGGGAAGTATAATCGCATAGAAGCTTCTATCGGTACCATAAGAGAATGGATCATCGACACGTGGGACTGTTTTAACACAGTAAACCGTTTTTGTTCTATAGCAATGGATAGTCGACTCGTGCGCATCCTCTATACAATATATAGACCAAAGTACTATCTATATACCAAGTCTGAAACAGGCTGAAAAAAAGGGAACCAAACGGGAGGCGTAACTGGGCTAAAAAATGTTGGGCCAAATTTTGGCGGGAAATGTACAGTTGCCTTAACAGTGGAAAATGAACAGTTTTTGAACAGTGATTTTACGCCCAAAACGGCGTCGTTTTGTTTGTGATTTAATATAGATAGTAATCATTTGGAGACCCATATTTCAAGAAGATTAAAACATTTCATCTATTTACTCACATCTTTGTCGTAATTCATGTAAATTGTCACCCTCTAAAGTCTTAATGCTTAGTCTCGATCACATAAGGTTCTAAACTTAGATAAATCATAAGTTCCGGTTACTGTTAGGGGTGTGTTTGGCAAAAATAGCAGTGAGTGGTAGCAGTGAGCTGTGAGCAGTAGCCACAGTTCACCGCTCACAGCTTCTTAAAAAAGCATTGGAAAAATGAGCATTCCTAAAAAATAGCAAAGCTCACCGCTCATTTGTCAAACAAAAAATAAAAATAAAAAAGCTTATTGTTCACCGCTCATTGCCCCAAAAAGCTCCGCGCCAAACATAGCCCCTGTCCGAACCCATGGTTAGTTCATATCTAATGTCATCATGTGGCTTGTCGAGTCAATGTATGTCGTTAAAAGAAAAAAACTTTATCCACAAATAGGAGCAATCGAAAATAAGGTTCCATACTTCCATTATTCGATCTAGATACTAAATATATATGTGCGTAATGAATAAGGAAGCTATATATTCATCTATGGCATCTTTTTTTAGCATCTATAGTCAACTTTCACCTAAGCTTATAAAGTAAATGTTAAGAAGAAAGCCAAATCATCCCAAAAAAAAAAGCAGTAGGACCACATTTGAAGGTAAAATGCCTCTAAAAATATGCATAGATTGGTTAAAGATAAGATTATTAGCCAGCAAATTTCTATCCATATATTTACATTTCCTCACCTTGCATATCTAGTTATGGAAGCCATATGTATAATACATGCCAATTCTTTTATGATACTTGCCACTTGTTTTTCGTTCATATCTAATGTTTGTCACCAAATTTAAACTTTTTAGCCTCTCAATCTTGCTCGGTGTCTGTAACGCTGGAGCCAAAATAGCTAGTTTGTCGAATCAAAAGATTATTTTTGTCTTACAATATAATAGACACAAATGATTGTTTAAACTAAAGTGTTGGGTTGCATGTAAGCATATGATAAATGAAATTTGAAGGGACACAACTTTATGAAACAAGATGGTCACATACTCTCATGATGCATGGATGATGAATGCATGAGGTCACATGCCATTTTCCTATGGTGTAGTCGTCATACAATCATCATGACATACCATATGCTGCCATGATCCAAGGTTCCAATAAGGTGGGAACCTCACAATTTGATCAGTGGCTCAAAAGACCCAACATTGAGTTTTGGGAAATATATATACTAGACTGACATTATTCCAAGGTTCCATTAACATAATACATAAAATCTATAAAACCAATTTTGGCAAAATCCATTTCTAGATTTTTGAATTTCTTAAGATATGAAGGATCTTATCTCAAAGAGAGTAAAAGCCAAAAACGGATTTCGATGTATAATGATGGTTGAACAAGTAGACTCTTGAAGATCTTACTGTACGAAAACGAATTTAAGTAGTATATATGTTGGCTAAATGGTAATTTAGACATGTTACTTTTATTGTTAGCAATCACTTTATGTTAATTATGAAGTGATGGTCATTTTGCATTTAGATGTAATATGTCATGTATAATATGTATCTAGCAATGTGGGCTTGTAGCATTAGAGTTACTAGTGTGTTTAGTTTAAGTGTAATGTAATTATCAAGCCCACTACATGTTTTCATTTAAAAGCCCACCAAGCCCATCTTGGTTGGCTGCCTTTCACAAAACCAATGCACACACACTCTTTCACAGTGTACCTCATTATTTACATAAGAAAAAGAGTGT
Source organism: Artemisia tridentata subsp. tridentata (assembly GCA_021014915.2). Classification (NCBI taxonomy): domain Eukaryota; kingdom Viridiplantae; phylum Streptophyta; class Magnoliopsida; order Asterales; family Asteraceae; genus Artemisia; species Artemisia tridentata. The sequence goes on along the minus strand of CP139506.1, from coordinate 108,917,998 downwards.
GTGTGTGTGTGAAAGCTTCACCTTAGTCTTTGTATTATTTTCATATATTGAATATAATCATTAGACTACAAATTGTCCACATATCTCTCTTATTGTTCTTAATATGCTTATGTGAGTGTCATCATCGTGATTTGTTTGTATGATAAAGAAGTGATTCGTGGTCTACAAGTGGTATACATGAGCCAATCTTCAAGGTAGAAGGTTTGTATGTTGTTGTGTTTTTTTGCTTCTTAAAAACGTGACATAGTGTGGTTTTTTTTTTGGAATCGAATAGAAAGATTCAAGTGAAAAGGTTGTGTTTGTTCTTGGTTTGAAAGATTTTGTGATTATTCTTCACTTAAATCTTGGGCAAAGAGCTGCACTTTTTGTTTGTGTTCTTAGTTTTTGATCGAAAATATTTTAAGGAAGAATGAATTGATATGTTTGTGGAATAAAGTGAATACTTTATTTGGAATATCTTTGATATTATTGGTCAAGTTGGTGTAATTTGTCAGGAAAGTGGGCAAGTAGGTGAAAGGTGTCAGCTATATCCCTTGAAATAAGGCATCACGTGGGCATTGTACTCAAAAGTCAACAAAAGTGGCAAAAAGCTGAAAAATCTCGCAATTGATGCTGCTCTCGGAATTGCTTCATTCTATCGCAATTACTACTGCTCTCGGAATTGATGAGTCTCGCAATTGCTGCTGATCTTTCGGAATTACTGCTGCTTCTCGCAATTACTACTGCTCTCGCAATTGGGTTAGTATCGCAATTCAGTTGTCTCGCAATTCCACTGCTCTCGCAATTGGGGTCTCGCATTTGATACTTCTATCGCAATTGGAGCATCTTATCGCAATTAATCTCGCAATTCAAGTTCTTCGCAATTGCAGCTGTTCTTCGCAATTCATTTCGCAATTGGTGTGTTTTATCGAAATTGGTCTCGCAATTCATATTTAGTCTCGCAATTGGTGCAATTTTCAGAATTGGCAACTTCAGTCCTTGTACTTTCAGCTGCCTTAAGAGATCTTTCGGATTTGACACTTTTGGCCCTCGCAATTGTGATTAAAAGACTTCAAAGTTAGATAACTTTTAAGGATTTGATTCGAACGTAATTTCGTCAACTCGAAAGTGAACTCGGTATTTTTACTCTTGTATAAGAGTGTAAAATACTTCGACAAACGGTTATCTACTTTCTTGTATAAGATTGTTAGATGTTATATAAATTACAAATTTATATAAATAAGATATATTTCTATCTAAATTGATATTTTGCCATAATTTGTATAAATTTTGGTCAAATTGAAATTTCTATAGAAAGTGTCGTGTTTATCTAAATTGTAATTTACATATCCTTTTGTCGAAACTGTAAACTTTTGACTTTGTCTTAATTATACTTGAATCAAGTTTCGTAACGTTATTTAATTTGTTACAACATCAACGATCATCAACAACAAACCAAAGCATCACATCATCAACCAAGTTCAAGTTCAACCTTCAACAAAATCAACTTCTATTTTGTTGAAACGATCCTCAATCCACTTTATCATACACAATATTTTAAAGATGACTACACAACAAGACATTCATGCCGCAGGTTCAGAAAACCGACCTCCAATGTTGGAAAAAGGTGGTTACCTTCCATGGACGAGTCGTATGCTTCGATATATGAGATCCAAACCTAATGGACAAGGTATACTCTTGGTTAACTCCGTCAAAAAAGGTCCATTCCAGCCTAGTGAGATTGAAGAAACAGCTGGAAATCCTAATGCAGAACCTCCCGTCGATCCAACGTACAAAATCCAAGAGGAATCGGATTACACTGAAGCAGATTGGAAGCAAATTGAAGCTGATCACCTAGCAATGCATCTAATTCAACTCGGTCTACCACAAGAAATATTTTGTGCTATAGATAGCTGTGAAACTGCCAAAGAAATGTGGGATCGAGTTAGACGTCTTTGTCATGGTACAGAAATTGGCATTCAAGAAATGGAAAACAAGCTTCTGACTGAATGGGAGAAGTTCACATCCACACCAGCTGAACAGATTGAATCTTACTACACACGGTTTTGTACTCTAATGAATGAGTTGATCAGAAACAATTTGGCACCTAGACCAATTGTTCAAAACATCAAGTTCATCAACAACCTTCCAGAGGAATGGGGACGATATGTCACTATTGTCAACCAAACTAAGAATCTTCACGATGTGAACTACGATCAACTCTATGACTTCCTAAAACAAAACCAAGCAGAGGCAAATGAAGTCAGAAAAGAGAAGCAAGCAAAACAACAAGATCCTCTTGCACTCATAGTCCAATCACCCACACCTGCAACAGTCAGTGCACAACCATCATCATCATCATCCACCCAACAATTCATGCAACAACAATATAACTCTTAAACATCGTTCTACCCACAACAACAACATGTAATCCCACAACAACAATACCCGCAACACCAAGAACCCGATCTTAATGATCAAGACGAGTCAACTGCTGCTTTGACTCAAGCTTTTGCCTACCTATCAAAAGCATTCCAAGGACGCTACTCCACACCCACCAACAACAATCAACGAATCTCATCGAACACTCGCAACAAGCAAATTGCACAGCCGAGTTTCAACATGGGACAGCAAGGACGGATGGTTGGGGGATATGGGAATCAACAAGGATATGCTCCAAGATTTCAGATGGGTAATCAGAATGCAGGGCAGTATGTTGGTAATCAGATGGGTCAGTTTGCAGGGAATCAGATGGGTACAGCTGTTGGTAATCAAAGGTATAGAATGCTGGGAATCAGTTTGGGAATGTTGCTCAGGGAGCTGGGAATAGGAATCAGGGTAATGTGATGAAGTGCTTCAACTGTCAGGGTATTGGTCATATGGCTAGGAACTGTCCAGACAAGCCGAATAAAAGGGATCCAGCGTATTTGCAGAAAGCATTAATGTTGGCAAACAAGGAAACGGCTGGGCTCCAGTTGAGTGCAGAAGAGAATGACTTCATGGCTATTATGGACAATTCAGAAGATCAAGAGGACATCGATGCAAACTGCATTTTTATGGCAAATCTCCAGGAGGCAAAGTACGACACAGACTCAGAAGCACCTCCTGCTTTTGACACTAATGCGGTTTCTGAGGTACAACCATATGCTACATGTCACAATAATGAAATGTTTGATATGTCACCTCAAAATGAACAGCATCCTGAGATTCCTAATCTCATTTATGATACATACATGGACGAACCAAGTTGTAGTAATACTAATTTGGTAGCTCAAGATATGGATCCTAATGAAGAATTCGAGTCACAACATACTGATAATGATGAGGAAACACGTGCTATGTTTGAATCATTATTGCAAAATTGTAGTGTTGAAATAGAAAAGGTCAAAAAGGTCAATCGCGATGTTAAGGCCGCGAATGAAAAATTGACCACTGAGCTTGAGAGATATAAGGTGAATGCAAAAGCTTATGATTTTCATAAAAAAAAACAGTCGGACCTTGAGGTTAGCTTAAAGGATTCTGAGTTAAGAGAGAAACGTTTACAAATCAAATTTGACACTCTAAATGTTAATTTGAATAACCAAATTAAATCTCTTAACAAGGAAATTTCTGAACTAACCAACCAGCTTTCAAAACAAAAATCAACTTATTCCAATCTTGAAAAAGAAAAGAAGGAGTTGAATGAAAGGTTTTCAAAACGTGAAAAGGATCTTCTTAAAGAGATCAATGATAAAAAGGAAACCATTGAAAAGTTGGATGATTTGCTTGTAAAAACGGGTCATTCTGCACAAACAGTTAACTTGTTAATAAACGATCCAAACCCGATTTTACATACATTAAAAAAGGTGGCTATCGGTTATGAAAACCCTTATATTCTCAAGAAAGCTCAAAAAGAACAGAATGTGCTTTTTAATGGTAATTTAATAAATGCTATCCATGACCCTCCTTCGGGTTATGATTCAAGTGAGACGATTAAGCTTTCAGAAGAGAGTCGTAAGAAAATGCGACAATTGAACAGAGAAATAAAACCCATTGACTATAATGAAGCTAACAAACTTGCTGGGGTTCATCTTGTTAAAAAGGAGTCACCTCTGTTTTTTCAAAAACCAGTGGTTTTCACAAGACAAAAAGCTGTCTCAAAACATCTGCCTAACATCGATCAAATGGCATCTAAAAACACTTATGATACAAGTGCAGCTAGACTATATTTGGTAGATCTTAAACAGAGAATTGAGAAACTTCAACGTATTGTGGCTTCCAAAATTAACAATCAAAAGTTTGAATGGTTTCCGGGTGTTCAGGATGAGCTGAAAAAGATTTTTGAAAAGGAAATTAATCCACATGTTGCTGCAATCTATGCGGTTGTTCAAAATGTGGAAAATAATCTTTTAAAAGAGTCTGCAGAATTTGTTAAGGACCACAAATCCTTAGTGAAGGAAGCTAATGAATACTTGGAACACATAAAAGTTTTGGAAAATCAAAATGACTCTCTCTCTTTCGAAGCTCTATCGACCGATATTATGTCCATTATTTACCAAACATATTTTATTGAGGATGATGAACGACTTCGAGCTGAGACTTCCAAAATTGTTGTAAAATATGAAAAGGCACTTGCCAAAATTGAAAAGCAAAATGTTACATATTTTAAACAACTTGATACGAAAAAGGAAGAATGCAAGTATGACAAACTGTCGTATGAGCGTTCTTACAAACAGTTGAAAGAACAAATTGATCTTTTGAAGTCTCAGCTTGAAAGTCAAAAAGGGCAGGGTGAGGAATCTACGGGTATTGCACCATCAACCCCCTTGCCTAATGAGAAACAAAAAGAGAAAGCTGTTGTCAAGAACACTAATGTTATAGCACCTGGCTTTTATAGGATTAGTCCCACTACTGCGTCTGCCTCTACATCTAAAACATATAGGGCGATAGACAAAAGTAAGAAAGATACTCCAAATGAGTCTAGGAATGCTACTACAACATCTAAGGACAACAACAAAAATTCTAATGAGTGTGCCTTACCTTCTACAGGAATAGAAAGCAACTCTAGGAGCAAAAGACAGTCTAGGAGCAATAACAAGAAACCTAGTGTCTCGCCTATTTCTGAGAGTGCATGCAAGAAAGTAGAAGAACACCCTAGGAATTTACCGCTTTCCAAGAAGAAACATGTATCATCTAGTTGTAATGATACGACTTCTGTTTCTAATGCATGTAATGATTCTGATTGTTTAATGCAAAAGAAAACTTTGTCTGTAAATGCTTGTGATGATAATGTTTCTAATGATGTGAAAAAGAATGATATGCCTGAACAGAAAAAGGTTCCTTTAGTAACTAAGGCTAAGTCTAGATATATTCGAAGACTTATTGCAAAAGCTAGGAAAACCACTAGCAGCCTATTGCCTAAGGATCACTCTAAGTTTTGTGCATGGAAACCAACGGGTAGAATGTTCACACTTAAGAATGGCACATTAGAAATAGTTCCCAATGCATCTAAGGAAACCAGTTCTAAGTGTAATTCACCTGTTTCATCTAACCCACTGGAACCAAATGTTAAACGGTTTCCATATACAAAATCCTCTGTTCTATGCAGGTCATTGAAATTTGTCTTTGGATCGTCGACTCGGGTTGCTCCAAGCACATGACCAGGAATCTGAAGCTGCTGATCAATTTTGTGTGGCAGTTCATGGGGACTGTACGGTTTGAGAATGATCATGTTGCAGCTATTCTGGGTTATGGAGATCTTCGGTTTGGAAACTACTTGATCACTCGGGTTTACTATGTCGAAGGGTTGGGACACAATCTGTTCTCAGTCGGACAGTTTTGTGATGCAGATTTAGAGGTTGCTTTTAGGAGAAACACTTGTTTTGTCAGGAATTTGGTGGGGAATGATCTCTTAATTGGGAATCGTGGCACCAATCTCTATGCAATTGACATAAACCAAATGGCCTCTTCATCACCTATTTGTCTCATGACCAGGGCAGGCGAAACAAAATCCTGGTTGTGGCATAGACGTTTGTCCCATCTGAACTTTGACTCGATCAACAAACTTGCCAAAGACAACATCGTCTCCGGTCTTCCTAAATTCAAATACACCAAAGAACACCTATGTCCATCTTGTGAACAAGGCAAGAGCAAAAGGGCAACATATAAACCTAAACCTGTACCTAGTTCGGTTGATAGGTTGCATTTGTTGCATATGGACTTATGTGGCCCGATGAGAGTTCAAAGCATAAATGGGAAAAAGTATATTCTTGTAATTGTTGACGACTATTCAAGATATACATGGGTAAAGTTTTTGAGATCAAAGGACGAAGCACCAAGCACTATCATCACCTTTCTGAAGCGGATTCAAGTTCTACTTCAAGCTCCAGTTAGGATAGTACGAACGGATAATGGCACGGAATTTGTCAATCAGGAGTTAAGAACATTCTTTGAAGAAACTGGTATTACTCACCAGACATCAGCTGTTCGAACTCCACAGCAGAATGAGGTAGTTGAAAGAAGGAATCGAACCCTTGTAGAAGCTGGTCGCACTATGCTGATCTATTCCAGTGCACCGTTATTCCTATGGGCTGATGCTGTTTCTACTGCTTGTTTTACTCAAAACCGATCCCTAATCCATCCAAGATTCAATAAAACCCCATACGAACTTGTCAACAATCGAAAACCGGATATTTCTTATCTTCATGTATTTGGCGCTTTATGCTATCCAACAAATGACAGGAAAGATCTGGGAAAATTGAAGGCTAAGGGTGATATTAGAATCTTCATTGGTTATTCTGAAAACTCGAGGGCATTCAGGGTGTATAACAGGAGAACGAAAAAGATCATGGAGATGATGAATGTGAAGTTTGATGAAATTTCACAAATGGCTTCTGAGAGACTCGCTCTAGAACCCGCGCTTAACCTGATGACTTCCGGACATATCAGTTCGGGACTCGCACCTCAAGGAGCTCAATCAATTCATGACGAACAACCCACAACTCAAGAACTGGATAATTTCTTCGAGTTCATGTACGATGAATACTATGGTGGCGCTTCGAAAAATGCATCTAACCAACATTCCGCTGCACCCACTCAACAACAACCACCACCACCACCACATCCAGATGCATCCACAACATTCGAAGCCGGCGCACCAACTCCTTCAACATCAACATCATCTACATTTACTCCAGCAACTCCATTTATTGAAATTGTTCTACCCAGAATTGATGAGCAAGAACAAACTAATGCTGTGTTAGACGATGAAGTCTTTGAAAATCCGTTTGGAACGGAATCTGGTGAATCATCTTCCAGATTACATGAACCGTCTAACATACATTCAAACAGTCCAAGGTACCCTTCAACATTACAGTGGACAAAAGACCATCCGATTGAACAGGTTATTGGAGAACCCTCAAGACCAATTCAGACGAGAAAACAACTTCATACCGATTGCGACATGTACATCTATGTCTGCTCAGTCAGTCTCATAGAACCTAAGAACATTCGGGAAGCAATGGCAGATAATGCCTGGATTGAAGCGATGCAGGAAGAACTTCTTCAATTTCAAATCCATGACACCTGGGATTTAGTTCCAAGACCAATTGACAAACTAGTCATTGATCTTAAGTGGTTATGGAAAAACAAAAAGGATGAAGAAATGACTGTGATTCGCAACAAGGCTCGTCTGGTGGCAAAGGGATACAAACAAGAAGAAGGAATAGATTTTGAAGAGTCATTCGCACCAGTTGCAAGGCTTGAAGCAGTCAGGATTTTCTTAGCTTATGCCGCTCACAAGAACATCACGGTTTATCAGATGGACATCAAGACAACGTTCTTGAATGGAACTCTGAAAGAAGAAGTGTATGTGAGTCAACCAGACGGTTTCGTTGACAAAGATCATCCGGAATACGTCTACAAGATAAAGAAGGCAATCTATGGTTTGAAACAAGCCCCACGGGCGTGGTATGACGAGTTATCATATTTCTTGTTGTCAAATAATTTCACCAAAGGAACAATTGATCCAACCTTGTTTACAAGAAAATACAAAAATGACATTTTGATTGTTCAGATTTATGTGGACGACATAATATTTGGGTCCACTAATCCGACACATTCAAAAAATTTTGAAAATCTCATGAAAAGCAAATTCAAAATGTCCATGATGGGTGAATTAAAATTCTTTTTAGGCTTACAAATTCATCAATCCCCACGTGGAATTTTTCTAAATCAAGCTAAATACACAATTGAGATTTTGAAAAAACATGGAATGGACAATTGTGACTCTGTTGGTACTCCAATGGTCACTTCACCAAAAATTGGCGCTGACCTATATGGGAAACCCATGGATCCGAAGAAATATCGGAGCATGATTGGTTCTCTCATGTACTTAATTGCAAGCCGACCAGATATTCATTTTGCTGTTTGCTTACTTGCACGGTTTCAGGCAAGGCCTACCGAACTTCACCTCCAAGAGGTTAAACGGATCTTTCGATACCTTCGAAGAACCATTAACATGGGTCTTTGGTATCTGAAGGATTCGGAGTTTACACTAATAGCATTTTCAGATGCAGATCATGCTGGATGCCAAGTAACAGCGAAAAGTACATCAGGCGGAGCGCAATTTCTGGGAGAAAAGCTAGTAGGCTGGTCGTCAAGAAAACAAGATTGCACTGCTTTATCAACAGCAGAGGCCGAGTATGTGTCTCTATCTGCATGTTGTGCCCAAGTTCTATGGATGAGGACACAACTCACAGATTATGGTTTCTCTTTCAACCGCATACCCTTGTATTGCGATTCAAAAAGTGCCATAGCCATCTCGTGCAACCCAGTGCAACACTCGAAGACCAAGCATATTAGAGTCCGCTATCACTTCATAAAAGAGCACGTTGAAGAGGGTACTGTTGAATTGTTTTTCGTGAAGACTGAATACCAGCTCGCCGATCTATTTACTAAGGCCCTCCCAAAAGAGCGGTTTGAAAACTTAGTTCGTCGAATTGGCATGCGAAGCCTAACTCCCGAAGAGTTAGAAAGTCTTCTCGAATCTTATTGATTTACTTCATAAAGCTTCGCATGTAAATATTTTTGTAAATATATACATGTTAATATCTATACTGTAAATACAAAAAATTTGAAAAAGCCATAAAAATATAAAAGACAAAAACCAAAAATATTCTTCTCACGACATGTCTCTCGTCTAATCAATATTCTGTACGTATCTAGATATGTCATTCAACAATGATACGGACATGTACAGATGCTTGAGCGAGAGTTATTTTTTATGTTTTTCTAAAACATGTCGTTTCTCAAATTTCTTCATTAAGGCTTTCGTGCATTTCAGTACGAAACCCGCGCTACATTGAATGACTTCTGATTATTTCCGATCAGAACTCGCAATGTTAATGGCGAAAAGCTAAAACCCGTGAGCACTTAATCACAATTGTTTCAAAAGATTTTTCAAAGTCTTTTTATAAATTTTGTGCTCACAACAACTCCCTCAAAGACCCCTAAATTTTTTTTAAACTCAAAAGTTTAACAATTTGCTCTGATTAAGGGGGAGTAGAAAAAGAAATATGTTCAAATTTCATGCTAAAATCAGTCCGTCTCTCCACAAAAAGTTTCATTTTAATCAACTGTTTTCAAAAATACCACTTCATGCTATTTTTGAGGGGGAGATTAGGTGTTTATTATAAATATAGGGGAGAGGACGTGATTAAAATGTGATCTAAAAGAAGTTTTGTCGTTTGAATCTCAAAATGATTTCTTCAAAAAGACTCAGCGTGAACCCTCGAATTGACGAAACTAAATGTCCGTTCTCGAAAAGACATGTCCTGGACGGGTAATAATTTCAAGCTGGTTTACCAGTGATGCAAGCGTGTCTCGCAAAGGACTTGTCTGAGTAGAATGTACCAATTCGAGAGATGATCGTTGAATATGACCAGGACGGGTAATAATTTCAAACTAGTCTAACTAGTGATGTAAGCGTGTCTCGCGAAGGTCGTGTTCATTGAAAGTCGATCATTCCAAATGTGCGATCTCTACCCAACATGTGCAATTTATTTCAAAAATGCATGAGCACATGTGAAGGGGGAGTGTTTCAAAAATGCAAAACTCTCAATGTGTTAACAAAATGTGTTTTCTCATAAACATGTTGAGAGATTTTCACAAGGTTTAATGGCATGTGACAAATAACCTAGGATAATCATGGAGTAATAAGGTGATTATGGTTAGGTTATGTCCAATGATCCGCCAGAACCGGAGGGATCTACCCAAGGACAATTCCAATAACTTAGCATTAGAAGTCCTTAGGTATGATTGAAAAAAGGAGTATAATGAGAAAGGAGAAAGAAGGGGTTGAAGAATGAAAAAGAAAAGTTTTTGTAAGGGTGAAAAGCAATAGCCCTCCATGAAAACTTAGGTCAGAAACCAGGTCAATTTATCTGCTATCGGAATTCACTAAGGTGATACTGGTATTGAAGACAAGACGTCATGGACCCAGTGACGCAATGCACCACCCCTCCTATCCACTCAGATATCTCTCAAAAGATATTTGTTTCATTTCTCACGGAGAACACTGCATAATCTATCGACCTCTCACTCCGAGATGTGTTGATATTGAAAAGGTGGCACTCTGCTCCATGCCTCCGACGACTAAAACCAAAACGCACATTATTGAGTCTAGAGACATGAGATTCATCAAAAGATCTCTTAGGAACACTTCCTATGCAATACACTTGTGTTCACTCAAAAGGATACAAGTTGTATGAGTCTTAATGAGATCCAAGGATCTTGCCTCACGACATGATGGCCGCTGGACGATTTATTGCTAACTGTCTTATGCAGGTACCGACGAAAGTCCATCCACCATCATCATCTACAACGACGACGCATCAGGACAGAAGATGTAGATCAAGGCAAGACGACTCTTTGAAGATCACAGCGCATGAAGGAACATTGAACGAAGAATATTATACATTAACACACGAAGTTCAAGACGTCTAATGCAAAAGATCAATCACGGGAGCATCATTGAAATGACCATCCCTTAGGGGGAGATTGTTAGCAATCACTTTATGTTAATTATGAAGTGATGGTCATTTGGCATTTAGATGTAATGTGTCATGTATAATATGTATCTAGCAATGTGGGCTTGTAGCATTAGAGTTACTAGTGTGTTTAGTTTAAGTGTAATGTAATTATCAAGCCCACTACATGTTTTCATTTAAAAGCCCACCAAGCCCATCTTGGTTGGCTGCCTTTCACAAAACCAACGCACACACACTCTTTCACAGTGTGCCTCATTATTTACCTAAGAAAAAAGAGTGTGTGTGTAACACCCCAACCCGACAAGGGTAAAGATATCACAACAATGGTTTCATATCAGATCAAAACAAAGCATACATCTATAGTAATACAAGAAATCTCAAAGGTTACAAATGAAATACGGAAATTTACAAGGTTACAAGTGCAAATACTAATTCTGAAATATAATAACTTCTAATCACTTCTAAGTCCAAAAGTAGCTTATCAAGTCTTCTAATTCCAAGGTACTCTCCACCCATTCCCAGCTTCCTACTAAACCTGCCGCAGGAAAAGAAATGCGGCTGAGCTACGAGAGCTCAGTGAACAGATATAACGATAATAAACAGTAATAGAGAATAGTACAGAATAACAGAAACAAAAGTCAAACAGATGTAATATGGTTCAAGGGATAAGTCAAAGAATAAATATAAAGGAAAGAGAAAAGGGATAGTAATCCACCACGAGCCCAGAAACAGATCATATCATATCGTAACCATAAATCTTCACATCATATAGAGGGGAGACCTCTCAGATAATCAGATAATATGAGGGGTGTCCTCATTCTTCAAATGGAGTAGCTAGCTCCCAGATATATGTGAAAGGCGTGTATTGCACACAAGCACCAGTCACCAGACAATAATAAATCATATATAGATAATCCACTAAACAGATCAGATCTAGGATGCATTCATACGCCCCCGCAGATAAATAGTGGCCAAATAATATAATGCGCATATCAGATAACAGATAAAGGACGGTGTGGAACATCACTCAACCACACTAGAGTCATGCCATCGATGCATCAATGACATAGCCATGTTACCTTCATGGCTAGGGTCACAAATTTTGGCTCGGGTATCAAACTAAGAGTCAGATATCATATCAAATCAGAGTGTCATATCAAAAGGTTCATATATCAAATGGTACTTAACAGATGGTTCATATCAAATATCCCAGAAGTAATATCAAAGGTCCAAATCATAGTTTATCATATCAAGGTTCATATTCAATAATCAAGTCATGGTTCAGATCAAAAGTCCGTTTCAAAAGTTTCTATCAAAAGTCCATTTTAAACAATCCTTTAATTCATGATTTTCATAAAACGATCCTTTAAAGTAGTTTTCATAAAAATAGTCTTTCAAAACGGTTTTTAATAAAGCTAGTCTTCAAAATATGGTGTTCATAAAAGTTAGTAACCTTTCATATCTAAGTAGTTTCGCATCATTTATAAACATCTTTTTTAATTGGTTTTTCTCAAAACATTTTCATGGTATAATTAAAAAGGTTTTCATAACATAGATTCATAACAGAGGTCATATCAAATGAGATCAATAGAGTAGGTTCCAGCAAAGGGAATCATAGCAATGTCATCAAATCAGAAACTAACGGATCAGAATATGAAAGAGATCATGAGAAACCTTATAAGGAAGGTCAGAATATCTGTACCTTATTCAATACAAGCAAAAGGAAAGAAAGGTCACACGAGATGGATCACTCCCGCTTCACGGAACCTATACGAATTAATAATCAAGTATTACTTTAAGTTCAATGAATTTTAGTATGCTTCCATTTTTAGTAACTTACTATCTTGGGTAGTTTTCAAATTAGTCTTTTATCGTTAATGTTATCATCTTGTCAAGTTTAATTAGTTAAAAAGACACTATACATGAGTTAGGATTTATTATGAACATGTAAGTAGATTTGGGGTTTTATTGTGTCTAAATATTATAGTATAGGGTGAATATGACATTTAGTGCAAATAAAGTTTAAATGTATTCTTGTACTGTGTCTACCAACAACAATAGTCAAACAATTGCACCCATTTAATACCACACGATACACACACAACACCCATTTACAGCCACCTTTTTACACGCCAAAACACAACTTAAACTCTCCTTTGTTTCCCAGCCTACATCGACACACAACACACCCACAAGACCCACTTCTTTTACATGGACTCGACTCATATTACAGTCCAAATATACACGTAGACTCGACTTGTTTCATAGTCTAACTCGACACATAAATAGTTCCCATAGACCCTTAACACAGCCACACAACCCCACATATGATCACATAAATCATGACTTCCCCATACCCCTCGACACGCCTTTTATTTTCTGTATGGGTTCGAAGGAGAAAAGACAAACAAGCATGTATTCACTTCTTTTATTTTATGTTCGAATGGGTATAGTTCAACAGCTTTTAGTTGTGTATTTAGGTCACAAACATGCGTCTTAATGGGTCGAAAACAAGATGCATTGAGATCATATATTAGGGTTTTAGATAGCATTGGTTTTACTAGGTCGCATGAATATATATGTCGAATGGGTTAAAGAAAATTCAAGTGAGTGTTACCTTGTGATAACGAGACGAAGAAGAGAGGACGAGAGCAAAGGACCAACGAATCTATACTCACTCACGAAACAGCACAACATAACTTCTCTTGCACCTTATGAATAAACACCAACAGTAACAACTTCACTACTTGATCTTGGAGGAGAAACAATAGCAGATTTGTGTTTTTATCTTTGTGATTTGTTGTAGGGTTTGAATTGAGGGGAAAGAATGAAACGTGTGAATGAAATAAATAGGGGAGCGTGCCTATTTTAATTGACTTTGTGTTTTTTTTATTCTTGGTGATTGACGCATGAATGGAATGGCAGGAATAAAAACGTACCAATCAAATAAATAGAGGAGCGTCCTTATTCAATTAAGGTAGTAACTTTCCATTTAATAGATTTGATGAAGGATCGGTTTTGCTTTGATAATTGGCGTAATATGTGGCTGTCATTTGTGTACAAAGGGAACAAATCATTTTGGTTAAATAAGGTTAAAGAGCGCATGACCATTTAGTGATATTAGGAAGATTTGATTTGTAGAGAATTTTTATATTATTAATGTATAATTATGCTATGTTACATTATTTTTCATTGTATTCCTAACATATAGTTTTTAGGTGTCAATTAATTGTTATCAACATAGGTAAAAGTTCAATTTAGACGTAAAATTAGGAATCCGAATTTCAGGGTTTTACAACTCTTCCCTTCTAAAATAAAATTTTCGTCCTCGAAAATTGAAGTCGCGAAGGTTCGACGGAGATGTAGTGAATCACAAAAGAACGACACGATTAACCTCACGCTCGGGGAGGGTCTTCAAACAAAATGATTTCTCATGACTCGATCCCGTCGATCTAAAATAGCTTCAGGTTCCTCAGAAAGAGACATATCAGGTTGGATCTGATCAAACGGATAAGATGTCACATGTAACGGATGATAATTGTATCCCCTCAGAAGGGATACATGGAAGACGTAGGATTTGACGGTTATATCATCTGTGAAATTTGATTAGACAAATTAGATGAGAACATACCGAATCGCAGAAATATAAGGGTGATAATATGCTTAATTCTTCAGATTTTCAAATAATCTCGTCTTCAATATAACCTTTCAAAAGTATTCTCATGACAGACAGGTCTTGTTTTCTCAGAATCCAAAATCTCATGTCTTAATTCATAACAGATCATCAAGAACCGATTCATCGAATGTGAGACGTATATATAGCAAAACATAGGTGTACTCCCTCATAGTAACAGATCGAATCCATACAGACGGAAAACAGATTGTTTGATAACATCAAACGGCAGAAAGCTCTACAACAGGACCTAAGATTCTTATCGGAAGTACAGAGGTCAGCAAACGCGTGTCGAGTATCCAAACGTATCAAATCGTATAATAGTGAAGGCAGATTAAGCGTATAGGTAGAATGAACCTAAAGTCTTACTAAACGCAGATAATCTCAATCAGATATCAGAATTTCTAAGGTTTCTAAGGCACTCCTCGAAAGATCCTATGATCACCATAAGTGCACGTTTTATGATGTAAGTATTATCACGTTGGCCAGACGTCATAATACTAGCATCATATAAATATGCCCTCATGATAACCATACTTTATCTCAAGTCCTGAAATAACAACCTATCTTAACCACCTAACCATCCTTCTATCCCCTAGGGTTGGTCCAAATCGATCATCATTACGAATTCAAAATCAGAGAAACAGAACGTACAAATAACGTAACAGAATTTGTAAGCATCAAATGAAGCACGTCGTTGAAAGCGTCAGGTCTTCCACAATTCATCAAAATTCTCATATCAAAACCTTCATCCAACATACGCAGAAAGAACACAAAACGGAAATACTAATAGAGAACCCGAATCATTCAAAGGATCTTATCATCAGGTAACGGAAGCTTAAGTGGGTTAAGCAGAAGTGAATACGTCATCAATAACTTCATCCTTCACGAAATCAACTCATCCAACCACCAATGTTTATTCCAAAATCGTCCACTCAAATACATGATTTCAAAATTTCTTTCAAGTTCGAGTAGTCTGTCTACGCTTGTCCATCTGATCATACGGTGAGAAGGGATTATAAACTTGAGTCTGGTCCCTCAAGCCTTCGGCACCTCTTCTTGAAACTGTGGTGAAGCAACGGGAGTCTCTGACACGATCACTGTGCATCCTTCCATCCGCAAGTCTGCTTCTGCTCTCAATTCATCATAGTACAACTAAAATGAATAAAGAAGCAAGTCTGCGTGTCTTCGACAGGTCTCCTAGCACAGTTTGAAATTCGCCAACACTTCTGCCTTGTAAGGAATGTCTTCACTCTTCAAGGTAGCCACCGCTGTTGTCAACTCCAGGTCAGGCAGTGAAGTAATTCTTCTGATATGTTTCTAGTTGTCTTGATGCATACGCAATACCTTCTGTGCTGCAAGGGAGTATAACCGAGTCTCTTTCTGAAATGTCCCAAAATTTGTTCCGCCTGAAGGTATGGAAACTAATTTCTATTTCAGATTTTCCAAAACTCCATTCTCAATCAAACTAAGCCATTTCTCTCTGTTCACGAAATTTATCAATGGTAACGCAAGTTGTAAACATCTTCAAGAATTCTTCCGTAAGGTTCAAACGATTTCAGTTTTCCACTCTGTTATCGGTCTTGACCACTTGGTGATAGTTTCAAAACTTGCGGGGTTTAAGGAGACATCCTCAATTAAGAACACAATTGTCTCAACAAATATAAACCTCCCAGAATGCACAAATGGTCGTCAAATTTCTACAAAGTGCAAAAATGATTTTCATGTTCTTCCTCGTCTCCGAATGTACTATTAAGTCATACAATGACCATTTGCCCAAGTACTCACGAGAAAACATCATTTATCAAATTCACAAAACAGTCAGAACCCTAGCTAATACTATTAGCGTCACAAACCGTCATAGCAGTCGTTACGAATACGAAAAGCGATTTCAGAAAATAATCTCGATTCATACTTTCATCTGAAGGAAACTTCGCGCTCAGAAATTGAACAAACACATAGTCGTTTCAGGGTGGAGGAATAATGGTTCCTAACAGCAGTACGGTTCAGCTTCCTGTAATCAATACATATCCCCTGTCACCATCCTTCTTTATCGCGAACGAAACTAAAACACGCCCCGAAGATACACTTAAGCAAACTCACTTCCTGATCTTCGGTTGCCGCTCTTCCCGGTTGCTCAAATCAACTGGAACGATCTCAGACAAATCTGAAAGACATCTTCGCTTGGTGACTAGACAATCTCTCGGTATCATGTCAAATCCTACTTCATACTCAGGTGAAAACTTGGTGGTTCAACCAGGAATCATATTCAAAAAACTCAGGGTGCCAAATAACTCTGAAGATAAGGTTCATTCATTGGTGTACGAAATGGGTTCTAGGAAAACTTCATAACCGCGAAAGTAACACACGAGTCTCCAGAGTAATAGTGATAGCAAAAGTTTAACAATCGGTAATCATGGTAGGGAGTTCAAAATTGTTTCAAATGTCAAAGGTGAGACATAGGAGGATAGTTGTCAATATTTTGAATGCTCAATCAACCAATCCCTTATCAGAATAAAATCAAAGTTAACTATCCAAAGAAAGATAGATCAACAAAACAAATCTTATCATTCAAAAGTGAGAGGGAAACATTCTTATGCTCGTGGTTAAACACCGCAAGACTTCTCATAGGGACAGAGATGGGTAAGACGAAATCAAATAGCGTCGGAAGATTCATAGATGCTTATCAAAAGCAAGAGACAAATCACAGAATGTATCAAGTACGTCATCACCATGGAGATTCTCAGAATGCCCGAAGAGGCATCAAAATGATTAACAAAAGGATCAGAGGTCGGAGTCAGAATCTGAAGACAATGATCAAATAGTGTCAGGTAATTACTATGTAAGTTTCAATGTTTTCAAGATTTAATTAGGTTTCAAATCTTAGGTGGTGCAAGGCATGAGCTTTCAATCTCCAAAAGTGATCTCAACAAGCAAGACACGAATCAAAGTGATGCGGAAGTAAAGATACTTAAGCAAATGCTTTATAGTCTACCCATTCCTCACTGGTCAGAACTTAAGTCCCTATAGGGATATCCTAAAGCAAAATCTTAAAGGTTATCTTATGAGCGCCTACAGTGGAAACTTAATGGTCCAAACTTCACAGGTCAAGGGTAAATGTATTACAAGTCGCAGCCTGTCTCTCTGATACCATAAATTGTAACACCCCAACCCGACAAGGGTAAAGATATCACAACAATGGTTTCATATCAGATCAAAACAAAGCATACATCTATAGTAATACAAGAAATCTCAAAGGTTACAAATGAAATACGGAAATTTACAAGGTTACAAGTGCAAATACTAATTCTGAAATATAATAACTTCTAATCACTTCTAAGTCCAAAAGTAGCTTATCAAGTCTTCTAATTCCAAGGTACTCTCCACCCATTCCCAGCTTCCTACTAAACCTGCCGCAGGAAAAGAAATGCGGCTGAGCTACGAGAGCTCAGTGAACAGATATAACGATAACAAACAGTAATAGAGAATAGTACAGAATAACAGAAACAAAAGTCAAACAGATGTAATATGGTTCAAGGGATAAGTCAAAGAATAAGTATAAAGGAAAGAGAAAAGGGATAGTAATCCACCACGAGCCCAGAAACAGATCATATCATATCGTAACCATAAATCTTCACATCATATAGAGGGGAGACCTCTCAGATAATCAGATAATATGAGGGGTGTCCTCATTCTTCAAATGGAGTAGCTAGCTCCCAGATATATGTGAAAGGCGTGTATTGCACACAAGCACCAGTCACCAGACAATAATAAATCATATATAGATAATCCACTAAACAGATCAGATCTAGGATGCATCCATACGCCCCCGCAGATAAATAGTGGCCAAATAATATAATGCGCATATCAGATAACAGATAAGGGACGGTGTGGAACATCACTCAACCACACTAGAGTCATGCCATCTGTGCATCAATGACATGGCCATGTTACCTTCATGGCTAGGGTCACAAATTTTGGCTCCGGTATCAAACTAAGAGTCAGATATCATATCAAATCAGAGTGTCATATCAAAAGGTTCATATATCAAATGGTACTTAACAGATGGTTTATATCAAATATCCCAGAAGTAATATCAAAGGTCCAAATCATAGTTTATCAGATCAAGGTTCATATTCAATAATCAAGTCATGGTTCAGATCAAAATTCCGTTTCAAAAGTTTCTATCAAAAGTCCATTTTAAACAATCCTTTAATTCATGATTTTCATAAAACGATCCTTTAAAGTAGTTTTCATAAAAATAGTCTTTCAAAACGGTTTTTAATAAAGCTAGTCTTCAAAATATGGTGTTCATAAAAGTTAGTAACCTTTCATATCTAAGTAGTTTCGCATCATTTATAAACATCTTTTTAAATTGGTTTTTCTCAAAACATTTCCATGGTATAATTAAAAAGGTTTTCATAACATAGATTCATAACAGAGGTCATATCAAATGGGATCAATAGAGGAGGTTCCAGCAAAGGGAATCATAGCAATGTCATCAGATCAGAAACTAACGGATCAGAATATGAAAGAGATCATGAGAAACCTTATAAGGAAGGTCAGAATATCTGTACCTTATTCAATACAAGCAAAAGGAAAGAAAGGTCACACGAGATGGATCACTCCCGCTTCACGGAACCTATACGAATTAATAATCAAGTATTACTTTAAGTTCAATGAATTTTAGTATGCTTCCATTTTTAGTAACTTACTATCTTGGGTAGTTTTCAAATTAGTCATTTATCGTTAATGTTATCATCTTGTCAAGTTTAATTAGTTAAAAAGACACTATACATGAGTTAGGATTTATTATGAACATGTAAGTAGATTTGGGGTTTTATTGTGTCTAAATATTATAGTATAGGGTGAATATGACATTTAGTGCAAATAAAGTTTAAATGTATTCTTGTACTGTGTCTACCAACAACAATAGTCAAACAATTGCACCCATTTAATACCACACGATACACACACAACACCCATTTACAGCCACCTTTTTACACGCCAAAACACAACTTAAACTCTCCTTTGTTTCCCAGCCTACATCGACACACAACACACCCACAAGACCCACTTCTTTTACATGGACTCGACTCATATTACAGTCCAAATATACACATAGACTCGACTTGTTTCATAGTCTAACTCGACACATAAATAGTTCCCATAGACCCTTAACACAGCCACACAACCTCACATATGATCACATAAATCATGACTTCCCCATACCCCTCGACACGCCTTTTATTTTCTATATGGGTTCGAAGGAGAAAAGACAAACAAGCATGTATTCACTTCTTTTATTTTATGTTCGAATGGGTATAGTTCAACAGCTTTTAGTTGTGTATTTAGGTCACAAACATGCGTCTTAATGGGTCGAAAACAAGATGCATTGAGATCATATATTAGGGTTTTAGATAGCATTGGTTTTACTAGGTCGCATGAATATATATGTCGAATGGGTTAAAGAAAATTCAAGTGAGTATTGCCTTGTGATAACGAGACGAAGAAGAGAGGACGAGAGCAAAGGACCAACGAATCTATACTCACTCACGAAACAGCACAACACAACTTCTCTTGCACCTTATGAATAAACACCAACAGTAACAACTTCACTACTTGATCTTGGAGGAGAAACAATAGCAGATTTGTGTTTTTATCTTTGTGATTTGTTGTAGGGTTTGAATTGAGGGGAAAGAATGAAACGTGTGA
The DNA here is from genome assembly GCA_021014915.2 of Artemisia tridentata subsp. tridentata. NCBI lineage: Eukaryota > Viridiplantae > Streptophyta > Magnoliopsida > Asterales > Asteraceae > Artemisia > Artemisia tridentata. The sequence goes on along the minus strand of CP139506.1, from coordinate 108,897,604 downwards.
ATGAAATAAATAGGGGAGCGTGCCTATTTTAATTGACTTTGTGTTTTTTTATTCTTGGTGATTGACGCATGAATGGAATGGCAGGAATAAAAACGTACCAATCAAATAAATAGAGGAGCGTCCTTATTCAATTGAGGTAGTAACTTTCCATTTAATAGATTTGATGAAGGATCGGTTTTGCTTTGATAATTGGCGTAATATGTGGCTGTCATTTGTGTACAAAGGGAACAAATCATTTTGGTTAAATAAGGTTAAAGAGCGCATGACCATTTAGTGATATTAGGAAGATTTGATTTGTAGAGAATTTTTATATTATTAATGTATAATTATGCTATGTTACATTATTTTTCATTTTATTCCTAACATATAGTTTTTAGGTGTAAATTAATTGTTATCAACATAGGTAAAAGTTCAATTTAGACGTAAAATTAGGAATCCGAATTTCAGGGTTTTACAGTGTGTGTGTGAAAGCTTCACCTTAGTCTTTGTATTATTTTCATATATTGAATATAATCATTAGACTACAAATTATCCACATATCTCTCTTATTGTTCTTAATATGCTTATGTGAGTGTCATCATCGTGATTGTGTTTGTATGATAAAGAAGTGATTCGTGATCTACATTTATTGACATAATTTAGTAGTCGTATGTTATGATCGAACTCGAGACCATGGGATTTCACGCTTTACGTATGAGAAATAAAGATTAATAATTATATATAAAAAATGTTATATTTAATTATTTATTACACAAATACATAACGACCGTTAGTAATTAACGGATATTGACTAACGACCGTTAACTAATAAAATGAAAGAATTAAGAGTGAATAATTGGTAAGTCAAGAAGGTTCTGGAATACCCCTAAAGGGTTATGGCCGATCGGTTATGGAGAGGGGAAACCCAATCCTAACCTAACTTGGACTCCAAGATTCTCACCCTATATAAACAAAGGCAAGGGTTTCTGTTTTATATCTCTTGTGCACACACACATAACCCTAACTTTATTTTTCTCTCCTTTTGTTTTCTTAACCGATCGAACAAACACCCTCTATAAGGGATAGATCGGTTTTATTGCTTAAAACAAATTGTTTGGTTTTATTTTGTGTTGTTTTACTAGCATAATTTTAATTCGTTATAGTACGTGTGTACAAGAACGTGGTACTAACACACTATTGTTAGTATCTTGGATTGAATTGCAAAAAGGTAAGGGGCAATTCTTATAATCCACATAAACCCTAATTAGGGTTCATCTCAATTGGTAGCATGGAATTGATTCTTGTTTAGCTAGAATCAAAAGGTATGTATACTTTTATGTTCGGTTAATTATTTACATGTTATATGATCTACATACTTCCGCACTTGCTTTGATGTTTTATGTGTTTAATTTATGATTTGTCATGTTATTAAATTCCAACAGTGGCATCACGAGCCGTTATATTATGTAATTAATTACCGATACATGTAAAAAACAAATATTGTATTGTGTTTGCATGCTTTAAGGTTTCTTGGATTTAATTTTTTTGAAACCCTAAAATTTTGGTCGACACTGTTCATCCGAAAACACTGTTCATCGGGGAAAAAAAATTAGGTTTTGTAAAAATTGTAGAACCCCCAGGTGGCATGCAATATTTTATGTGGTTTAATCATGAATAATTGTTATGTAACATGGATTATATGCGTATCTTGGGGACATGATTAATTGTTAATATGTTGATTTGGATCCATGATGAACGTGCATGTTTGATCATGGATCATTGATTATTATGTAGTAATTGTTACGTGTTTTATTAACATGCTAATTGTGCTATAATTAATTAGGGTTTATTATTATTTAAAAATTGTTTGACATGTTAATTAATTAGTAAATTAATTAATTATAATTAGGGAAGACCTATTATTAGGGAAGGCCCTATTATGCATCGTTTTATTTATCAACTATGTATGTTTATTGTATGTATTTAGTATAAGACTTACATTACCAATTGTTGGTACGTGGTCCATTGGGTACCTAGCTCGAATACCAATGGGAGTTTTATATTATATATATATGTATATGTTAGTTGATTTATTTAGCACGTTCATTATTGTAGTTCTTTATTTTTATTAATTGCTTATTTGTTTATATATTGTTTTGACATGATTGTAAGTAAAGGGTAATTTTATGAATAGAAAATAAACTGGACTAAATAATGGTGAAATTGGATTTGTTTTTAGAGTTAAATTTTCAAGGTTTAATTGAGTGATGATTCTTGTACTAATAGTGTGAAAGGCTCATCCAATTTTGACAAACTGTGTGAGTGGTTTAAGGAGGGTACGCATTAAATTATGACCTAAAAGAAACGGTTACTTAATTAGCTGTATGCTAAACATTAGTTTCTCCGCCACTTTTTGCGTCAAATTAGAGTTACCTAGTATGACTATTTTTATGTACAAAACCATCTTAAGGGTGAATTGACCTTTAATTCCACGTACCACTTTGTGTTAATTATCCGAAACACTAAGTCTTTTGACTTATGTAAAAGTACGATATAGTTGACGATAGTTGAAGGTAATTCTTTGATTGGTGAACCCAGTACCTTAATTTAAACTTTGTTAATTTAATCTTAGTGAAATTGGTTAATAAAAAGTTTTTTTAATAAAACTTATGGTATGAAGTTGTATGTGATGTATAACAATTTATATCCAAGAAGGAAATTACACACAAGGAAGTATGTAAAAACCCCGATTCGTTGTCCCGACGAAGGTTAAATGGAATTTCGTGAAATCGAGACGTGAAACGTGTAGTGAATGGTGAATAAAAGAGAAATTGAGGGATTTAAAACTAAATATAATGAAATATAAACTAAAAACAATTACCTAGCCAAGTGAAATGCTAATCTAACGCTTACGTATCTAAAAACGAAAAGGAATCCTAAAACGCGTAAAACCCGGGCTAATCCCGAGTTTAAAAGTAAAATTAATGAAATACTAAATCTACGGGTGCAAATATATTTTTCCTAAGTGCTAAATACTAAAAGAAAATTTTGTAAAAAAGAAATATATTTTTTTTTGACTTTTATTTTAATTAATATGAATTAAAAGCTAAATAAAGAAAACTAAATGATTAAAAATATTAAAACTTTTTAGAAAAATATGGAAATTTTATAAAAACTAATTAATGATAAAAGGGATGTAATAAAAATAAAACAAGGCAAAAAGCTATTCTAAATAAGCTGTTATAAGCTAAACAGTGGTGATAAGCTTAAAAAGGAAAAAAAGTATAAGAAATAAAGTGTGCACAAACCTACCAAAAAAAGACCCAATGGCATTCTGGTAGTTTGTGCCGTGGTGTGGTGTTGTGTATGGCTAGAGGTCCCAGGTTCGAACCTGGCCTCAGCTTTTTGGAAAATTATTTTTTTTTCTTTTTAAAACCTTAATAAGCAAATATCTAATAAGCTCTTTGAAATAAGCAATAACCTTAACTACAACTATATTTGATAACTACTGAAAAGCTAATAATAAGCAATGGAACAGAACAGATGTGCAAAAAGAAGAAAACAAACAAAGGTGATAAGCTAAAAAAGGTCTAGCAAGATATAATAAGCTAAATGGAATTAAATAAGCTAAATCAAATCAAGAGTGAATCAACTGAACACAAATACTCAGAATTAACTACTAACTGAAGCAGAAAAGCACTCAAAAAAATCTTAATAAGCTAAATAGACTTCTGAGTGTGCAGACTAATAAAGCTTTCTGAGGTGGATTGCAGGCCTAAGATAAGCTATGAAAAAGCTAACAACAAAAATCTAAAAATGTGAACTAAGTAGGTGAGCAACCAAATTTCAAGAGTTCCAAATTTTAGCTTATTTGGACTTATAACTAAGAAACTAAAAATCAAAAATAAAAATGGAAAAATCAAAAGGGGCTGCTGATGTGCTATTTGGTGCAGGAGAAAAAAGATGGTTTCCAAGCTCATCAAAAGCTATTAAAAGCTAATTCTAAAAATCAAAGAAAAATGGGAATTACTAGATAAGCAGGCCAACTTTACTTGTACCAATTTAGAGCTTATAAGGACTATTATTGAATAAGCTAAAAATCACAAAAATAAGCTAAAAACCAATATGGGCTGCTGATGCTCTTATGGCTTCTGATGTAACAGTTGGAGAATTATGACCTTAAATCCTTCAACTCTTAATGAAATTCTACCAAACTTTGAACACTCACTTTACCCACTAGAGTGCACCTGAAAATACCAAAAAAGAGGACCAACTAAGCTCTGGCTAATATGAAGCTTATATGAGCAGTTCGATGTCTAAGATTGCAATATCCTACTCAAAACACCCAAAGGCTTCAAATCAGCCAAAACTCTACAGAAAATAGCTTATCTAGATCAAAATAAGCTTAATCTAAACTCACAAATTGGTAAATGAACAGTAACTGCTAGAAAGTCCCTAGAATAAGCTAGTGCCAAACACCCTTTGTGAAAACTGTTTTGAGATTTAAACTACAACTTGCTAATTCAAGCTAAGAAACTGATTCAAATATGTTTATCTAACTTACTTTAACACAGATGAACAACTTTTTAAAGTCTAAATAAGCATTTAATAAGCTATACCCTATGTGACTGTTTTGATATTAAGACTGAAAAAGACCAAAATAAGCTAAGTGATCTAAAGACAGAGGATTACCTAAGTGTATAAAGCAATTATAGACTACTCTCAATTATCAATAAGCACTGGGAATAAGCTACTGAGATTAAGCTATTTATTACTAATTTGGACTAGAACTAGGAAACCTTAAATAATGAACTCTAAGGGCTGTAGTAAACATGAGAAGCAACAAATGGCATAAATAAGCTGTTCTATCCTATAAATAAGTAGTAAACAAGCAGTTGGTAAGCAATTGACTAATGTTGACTAATTTGAATATTTTTGTGATTTTTATGAAAACTTAAGACAAACGGTATTAAGCTACAAGTAGACTACCAATAAGCTGAACTTAAGTGAAATAGGCAGATGGAAACTAGAAATAAGCAAATAAGCAGTAGAACAGAAAAAAAATAAGCAGTTGACTTTTGTTGACCAAGTGAATAAAAGAGAAAAACTCACATTTCATTTACCAAAATCAGATTACAAAGCTTAAATTGAAATTACACTAAACTGGAAGAGATAAAACTAAATATTACACTATATTAACCTACTCCTAATCTAACCCTAAAAATCCTAACCCCCTTCTTTGTGAATGAGGATGGCTATTTATAGCCAGCTGACGAGGAACCTAGGGTTTGGAACCCTCTAGGCCTTCTAATATCAACCCTTGATGATCCCTTGGTCTCCAATCCTTCAATCTCAGCCGTTGGATCATAGATAGTGTTGTCACATCCAATGAGAAAGCTGGGATATGCCAACGTGGCATTCCCTTTGGTGTCAGTCTGTAAAACCAATATCAAGCCCATCTAGGATCATTAGTAACATTGATTGCATACGCAGCGGAATAAGAACAACATAATCAACATCACTAACAAGGTTGTTTTTATTAAACATAAAATAAATAAACTACTACTACTAACGAACACTTAAACACGTTTAATCGACTCTCATTGAAGAGACAATTTCTATTAATTGAATAAAATGAGTTGGTTGTAACCCTAGACGCCTACCCTCTTTATATAATAGAGGGAGGTTACAAAAACCCTAGCTTACTAAGAAAGCTATCTAACTATTACATATTAGGTCCCTATTGTTTCTTCTTTCTTCATTCTTGCTTGTGGTTTTGTAATCATCAAATCTGTAATTCCCAACAATCTTCCCCTATTTGATATTACAAAACAATCTGTATGAAGAAACAATGCTAAAACATGTCATCACAGATAATAAGCTGCACATCATAAATCTTCTTCCCCTTTTTGTAATCATCCAAATAGGGGTCTTGTGCATCCTGTAAACGCTTCCCCTCAAGTGATGCATGTAGATGATAAGTATATGATAAATAAGCTTCCCCTTAAAAATATACTAACCATCTGCGAGAATCATGAACTTAGTGGCATAGATCATTTCTTCCTTCAGTGCGAAAAAGACATCATGTAATAAAATGTCTTTGGATAATTCTTGTAGTCAATATATGCATGGCGATCACATGCAATGGCCGATAGTCTCAGTGAGCGCAGACGGATCAACCAGAAACCACTCAATGCTTATGATTACTAATTTTTTGTAATCATATCATGAACTGTATGGTATCATATGCCCCCCAAAATATTTGTAAAGCGCTTGTAACTGTTCCAATTAAGAATTATCCCATGAACTGAATCTCCAAAATGAACCATGCAACAAATGCCTTTAACCCTATCTGCTTTAGTGCGAACAAGATATGTTTATTACACCTCAGTTATGGATTGTCGTCCCGGACGTTCATCATCCATAACTGCACATTTGATCCCAGATCAAACCCTATAATAATGCGTGTGGTCCCGGACCTTCCACGACATCATTACGTTAGGTACTAAACAGCTCGTAAACACCAAACCAAATAAAAGTAACCAAGCCATAAGTATCACATCGTCCAAAATCCAAGGGCGTCTGAGGACCTACAATATCAAATATAACAAAAGCAGTACCAACTGAATCCACCATAACAAGCAGTAGAAACCATCAGCAGGAACCACCAGAAGAAACCAAATAAGAACCAGCAGGAACCAACCAGTAGAAACCGAAGCAACCAGCAGGAACCAACCAGTACTAATCCTTTTTTGTTTTTTGTGTTTTTTTTTCCACGAGCAGCAGAAACAATATTACCAGCAGAAATGGTGTTACCAGCAGGAATGGAACACAGCCAGCAGAAACCGAAGCACTACCAGCAGAAACAATTCAAGCGTAGCAGCAGTATCCATGTGAGAGCAGTAGAAACCAACAGAGACCAGAATTAATTGCTACTGACACCCACATGTTCACAAAAAGTTAATCAACACCAGCAGCATCCAATCACCAATCGAATCACAATCGAATACAAAACAATTAAACCTTTGACCAATAACATCGTACGAGGTTTAATCTTCAACCAGTAAATCGAAAAGAAACGACAAACAAATCTACTTTCTCGTAAATCAGCCCTACACATGTAATAAACCAATCAATCAATTTGCGTCTGATAATAACGCAGCCCCATACCATTGACCGAATTGAATAATAATGCCTTTATTCAATTTACCAATTCATGATCAGTACGAGAATAAAATTAATTTGCACACTATCCACTTGCGACAATTAAATAGCATCATACCCACATGTACAGTATCATCGACCAATTTAATAATCAAATAAGAACCAGTAGGCGACAAAGTGATTCAATCTCAGAATATTTAATCAGTCCCACAATCGACAAATTAAATAAGCCCCATCAATTATACTCGCCCAATTAATTATCGATCAGTTAGTATCTGTTAAAACCAAATCGTTACCAATTAAAGAAAAATAACGATTACCTTGAATAACTTTCAAAACCTGCTGCTGTCAAAAAACTTTTCCAGATCTGCTCTTTTTCTTCGAATCTGCTTCTCATCCAAAATTGCTCTTCATCGACAACGAAAAACCTTGTAAATCCCTAGATATCGAGAGCCCCCGCTCTGATACCAATTGAAAAACCAAGATCAAGCCCATCTAGGATCATTAGTAACATTGATTGCATACGCAGCGGAATAAGAACAACACAATCAACATCACTAACAAGGTTGTTTTTATTAAACATAAAATAAATAAACTACTACTACTAACGAACACTTAAACACGTTTAATCGACTCTCATTGAAGAGACAATTTCTATTAATTGAATAAAATGAGTTGGTTGTAACCCTAGACGCCTACCCTCTTTATATAATAGAGGGAGGTTACAAAAACCCTAGCTTACTAAGAAAGCTATCTAACTATTACATATTAGGTCCCTATTGTTTCTTCTTTCTTCATTCTTGCTTGTGGTTTTGTAATCATCAAATCTGTAATTCCCAACACAGTCCTTCTAGAATAATTTAAGGATGGGTAAATGGGGGTGATGCAGGGTAAAAAGAGGAGAGGGATGATCCACAGTAACACTTTGGCGGGTTTGGGGAATTGGGTGTTATTTAGTTTATTTTGAATTTTTAGGTATAAGGGTATGTTTTGACCGGGTTTAAAAAGTGGGATCTGGGTATAAATGTGATTGGGCTGGATGGGTTAAAGTGTGGGCTGAGTGTTTGAATTGGGTTTATTGTTTTGATATTAGTTTTAAGGTTTATAGTTAGGATTAAAATGGAAATGGATGTAAACTCCAAAGGACTATTTCTGCCATTTTATTAAACTACTTCCAAGGGCTGTTTTTGCCAACTGATTAATCTTCAAAGATTGATGTTGACGTTTTAAGCTCAAGTATCTTCCTCGGCTTCGGTTTTAAATCTCTTTCCAAATCCCGTGCTCGTTTTTGCCTGTTTTTCATTGTTTTTTGTCCTTTTTCATGTTATCCGTACCTGCATATTAACAAACACAAAACACAAATATCTTTGGCATTTTGGTTAGTTTTTGGTCGTTTTGGTCTGATTTTGGTCAAATAAAGGTATGTGTTTAAGCACATACCAAAATCCCCCAGACTAAGATATTGTCGTGTCCTCACGCAATGTTATAAAAACACGCTTTTGAAATCAAAAATTTCCAACCTCTTTTTACTAACTTTGAAAAGTAGCAAAATATTCAAAAGAGATTAAGAAATCCAAAGTTCTAAAAACTCCCCGTTTTTCCATTTATTCACACTTTATTCTATTTTTATATTTTTCTTATTTTCATGCGACGGTTTGTTGACTTTCATTATCTCTCGATAACTTTTAGGATCACGGAGTAGGAAACACGACTCATAAAGAAGTGACCATATGGATAAAATTCGTCGTCCTTGATTTTTCACGAGTCCCCAAACTAAGCTTAAAAACGAAATCACAGCTAAAGTATGATTTTAGATGCTAACACTACCCGTAAATGATAATTGTGTACGCGTAGCTACTTCTCGCTCCCTTATTCCTAATTCCTCTAAGGATTTTATTATGAATTTTTTTTTTCTTATTTTACTATGATTAAGAACTTTATTATATAGAAGAAATCCGGTTTAGACAATAATTAGTTTTCAAAACATTCCTAAAGACTCCTTTTTGATAAAAATTAAGGTTCACACTTAGATCCCGATTTAACACGATTTTGGAAATGCTTTTTAGACACTCCCGGACTAGAAATGAGGCTTATTATTATTATACTAGCAACATAAGCAACTTTATTTATAGATCCTCCGTCCTTTAAACACCCTGCACATCGGGCGTTACCGACAGTACCGGGAGTCTTATTTCGACATTGGTTATTTATTATTATTCACTTTTCATGCTTTTTTTTTTTTTTTTTTTTTTTTTTTTTTTTTTTTTTTTGGATTTTTATATTAATGCCTCACTCCTAACCCCATGTACTTTAGAACTCATGGAACTTCGGAAATCCAAGACCTCGCCGCCTATTTTCGGAATAAAGGATCCAAGGGCCGTTACAACGGAGAGTTCCAAGACCTTAACGCCTTTCAGAATTAAGGGTTCAAAGGCCGATGTAAGAGGGTAGCCAAGATCTAAACTCCTATTTTTAGAAATGAGGATCCAAGGCGTAATTAACCACAGCCTAAAGCACACGACACTGACACGATCTAAGTATGTACCCAAAGTTCCACCATCGGGGACCCTCGAGAAACGAATAAAAAACTAAGAATTGTAAAAACCGTGAAACTCTATTTATTGAAAATCATTTATTTTGGGTTTATTAATCTTATGGGAGCAAGAAGCCACAATTAACTTTCACGAGCTCTAAAGAGAACCAACTACTCCACGTTTAGCATCTAAACTCATAAATAACTCTATCATTTCTCGTTCTTCGCTAATTTAAAATCACAAATAATGAGATCCGCGAATGCTTAGCCGAATAACTTCAAGCCATGCATATATAAAGTCGATTATGGGAACTTGCAAATTCTTAAAAAGAATTCGCGTTTTATAGCTCCTTGTATAAAAGACTAGCAAAAGCTTATAGATTATAAAGGTTAAGGGAACAAGCTAGGGCTCAACACGCCCGGTCAAGTCAAAATTTTATTCCTACTCTCACCAGCGGAAAGTCAACAAAATGTCAAAATTTATTATATTTTTGCAAAAAAAATTTAAAGTTTTCTCATTTTTTTGATTTTTTCTCAATTTTGGAGGAAAAAAAACGGGGTTGCGAGAGTAAACGGCAAAAAAAATGCAAGGCATAAATCAAATCGAAAGATTACCCCCCCAAGACTAAAACGGGACATTGTCCTCAATGTCTTTGATTTGATATATTTTTATATTTCCAAGTAAAAACGCAATGAATGCGTTTTCCCCGGGTCGTGTCCCAACGAAGGTCGAATTCGAGTTTTTATTTCGGTGTCGAATATGTGTTGTGAATGTGTATGAAAAGAGAGATGATTGGTGTTTTAACACTACGAATATTAAATGAAATCTACAAATTAAGCTAAGAGAACAATTAAACTAAGCACGAAATCCTGAGAACGAAAATTGAATTTAAAAACGTTACGCGACGAAATTTAAAAGTGATTTTCTAAAATTTAAAACCTAAAAATATAAAAATAATTTTCCTATATTAAAACTGATAAAAGAAAATTTTTGGAAAAAGAAAAATATTTTTTTGACTTTTTAATTATTTTTTATGAATTAAAAACTAATTTAAACTATTTAAGTGATTTAAAAATATTAAAACAATTGGGAAAAATCTGGAAAATTCTGAATAAATTTAAAATCAAATTTCTAATCTAGGAAAAATAATTTTAGAAAGTGATTGAACCCCAATAAGCAGAACAGTTCAATAAGCAATTGGAAAATAAGCTAAAAATAAGCAAATGAGCACTAGAAAAAGGAAAAATTTCAGAGATCAATTAACTCACTTAATCTAACTCAGATTAACTCAAATCATACAAATAATCTCTGGATAAAAGCCAAATAAGCACTAAACAACTTACTACTAAGGACAGAAAAGTAAGCTCAACTAACCTACTTGCAGCACTAATTAAGCAGTCCTAATAAGCTGATAAGTTGAAACTTAAGGGGGCAAAAGCTAGATTGAACTACTGTCTACTCAGAAATACCAAAAGCCCTATTTATATCATCCCAATTGAACTCTATTTTATCCTAAAAAAAACTGCTAGTAGGCACTAATCTTGAAAACTCAGGTCTGCACAAGCTTTTTGGATTAACTTGCAGACCTGAATAAGCTATTGAATAAGCTTAGAAGCTGAATACCAGATCTTATACTTCAAGCCTGATGTATGAACTAACTAAAAACCAAAATTGCTGTCCTAAGCTTAAGTGATTAAGCCACAAGCAAGGCTAGATCAGCAGTGCAGAAGCTTATGTCTGCACTAAAGTTCTGTGACAGCAGAGTTGGGAAAATGGCGCAAAACTCCTCTAATTCTTAACCTATCCAAACCAGATCTTGCCTACTGACATTAACCACTAAAAGGTTTATTGAAATGCCAAAAAGGGGGACTAAATAAGCTCAGCTTATGCTGAGCTTATTCTAGCAGATAAGATCTCCAAATTTATACTAATATCTAGAAAACCTCAAAGATGCTCAAAACTTCCTAGATTCTGATAACCACAACTTGTTTAAACTAGATTAATCTAAATCAAACCTCAGAAACTTGCAACTAAACAGTATATGAACAATATAACCTCTAATAGTTACTATGCCAAACACACCCTTATCAATCTAATAATGCAATTTTAAACTAATTACTACTGAAATAAGAAATAATATTGATCACTACTTATCTAACTAACTATGAAAACTACTAAAAAGCAACAATCAACAACAATTAAGCACTAAATTAACTGATCAAAGAAATATGAAGAAATTAAGCTAATAATCAAAATGGAACTTACAAACACTTCTCCCTCAGCTAGAACAGAGGGAGTTCACTAAGCTTGCCTGTCTTTAGACAGGCTAGAGGCATCCATTTCCCCTCCTAGACCATCACTCCAATCAGCAATCATCATGGAAATTGAAATAGTTGACCACAGTTGACTTTTTCTTTGACTTTTTGTGAAATTAAACTAAAAACTAAGCTAGGCTAAACAAAGGCTTACAATAGCTATGGAAGCTAAGATAAGCTAGTATCTACACTAAAAAGCTTGATTGCAAGCTGGATTTAGAAATTCAAACAATATTTTTGGATTTTTTTAAAGTAATTTTGAAAAGATGAACAATAAAAAAAATGTGAACTAAGATAAGCTGAGAATGATGAGATTAAGCTGAATAAAACTGTAACAAGCTAATGAGAATCTAACACAAATGAGGCAAGAATTTAAAAACAATCAAACTAACTTTTCATTAATAAACCTTTTGAGATTACAAACTGAAATTGAAATTACACTTTGAATTTAAAAGTTACACTACGAAAAACAGTAAATGACAATGAAATTAAAATGGTAACAATTTTCTAAAGACATAAAAATTGGACAAACTAACTAATGAGGAGAGCTCTTCTATTTATAGCCGAAGGAAGATCATTCTAGACCTGCCATGTCATCAATCCGCGTGCTCTTGAGCTAATCATCACCCTTAGATCATTTCTTGGACGCCAATCTTGCAACCTCAGCCGTAGGATCAAATCTATGAGGTGTTCGGTCCAATAGCATGCTGCCATGTGTCCACTCGTGTATTTCCTGCCCTTCTGACACCCCTGACATCCAATTATTGGACTATCCTACCCTTAATTTCGGTAAGTTTACACGCGGGGTAATTAGGGTTCTTAGGTAAAAAATTGGGGAAGAACAATAAGGGCGGGTGAGTTTGTTTATTTTTTTTTTACTTTGTTTGACCGAGTTATTAACTATTGACCAGGTTAAAGTTTGTGCGGACCGGGTCAGGGATTTAAGGTATGGGCTGGGTTGTGTATTAGAGTGGGCTGGTGGGTTGGATTAATAAAAATCCGGGTAGATTAGTTTTAAAGGTTTAGGCATTTAAGTTTCAAGGACCAAAAATATAAATTCTGAAAATCAAAGGACTGATTTTGACAATATTTCAAAGTTGATCTAAGGGTGATTTTTGTCTTTATGTGAAACTCAAAGGCAGATTTTGACTTTTTGCATCCCGGCTTTGGCTTTTGACACTCTTCCAAGTCTTGTGCTCGTTTTCCCGGTTTTTGCTTGTTTTTGTCCCTTTTTCACGATATCCATACCTGCACACAAACAAACACAAAAACACAAATATCTTTGGCATTTGGGTTAGTTTTTGGTCGTTTTGGTCCGGTTTTGGTCAAGAAAAGGTATGTGTTTAAGCACATACCATTCTTAATGGTAAGGGTTCTCCTACATAAATCTAAGGCCGTTTATTAATTATGCCAAAAGATAAATGTTAGACGATAAGATTTAGGATATCGGATGAGCAACGAATGATGAAACTCGTATGGAGAGAAGGCAGAACCACAAGCACGAGAGTCTTCATAATTCAAGCAAATCCTGGACATAAACAACAACAACCACAAAACACGAGAAATGGAAGAGGCAGCCCTCCTCATGTCACTTTATTAAGAAAATAGGAAGAAGATAGAAGGATAAGCATGGGGTGCCTCCCACGAAGCGCTTGTTTTTGATCGAGTCGTATAGCTTGACTCGCCCCGAATTCATTTGTTCTTGGGGGAGCATGTGGAAAAGATAATCTCCATCGGACTTTCATTCAAGATGTTTGGATAAACATTGAAACAAATGAAAGTTCCACCCCGATGAGATACCCACGGATCAAAGGAATAGCAACCATAAACGGTGATACCGGGGTCAAAGATAGTATCCTCACTCCCGACGGAGTGAAGGAGAGGAGAAGTCACATAAAATGTGATGAAGGGTAGAAAGATTTTTATAACAATTAAGATCAAATCTTCATCATCAAAAGCAAATATGTTTTTAACATTAAAGCTCTTCGGGTCATTTTCAACAAAAGTCTCGGGAGGGAGGGTCGGGATGAAATCTTCAATAAGTAAATTTTTCTGATCAAGAACACCTCCCCCCAGACTAAAATCTTTCTCAAGATTGAAATAAAAATGATCATACTCTGGATGAGAGAGTTCACCGGAGAACTCTTCAAAGATAACCGGATCATTCTTATCAAAGAGAAACGAATCATACTCGGGAAGAGAGATATGAGCATGAGAAGTGGTACTGCCACTACTCGTCTCTTCCAAAAGGTTGATATCAAAGCAGAAGGCTTCATAAGCCGGGAGAGAAAAATCAGAATGAGAAGTGGGATTGCCACTACTCTCTTCATTAGCATCAAAGATGAAACTCTCGTATTCGGGCAAATCATCCTCGAGCTCGAGCTCCGGAGGATCTGACGGCTTTTCTTCAAAAATAACTTCCTTAACTTCCTCTGGGGGAAGGGAAAATGACGGTTCATCAAATATCTCCTTTTCTGATAACGGAGCATCTCCCCCTGATAACAATCATCATCAACATTTTTTGGCGAAATTGGATCATCGAGCTCTTCCATAGAGATATCACTTCCCTCAGGTGGAGGAGAAGGATGGGAAGAGTCGGAAATGACGGGTTCTGAAGACGGAGTGGGATTGCCACTCGGAGGAAGGATCGATGTCTGAACTTTCAATACTTCTGAAGGTTCATCCTCATCACTCTCGTCAGAGTCTGAATAGTAAAAGGTGTGTGGATGACCTGGTCCTTGTTGATATTGATAATTTTGAATAGTGTTATTGTCAAGGACCTCGACTCGTGCACTCATAGCGGAAATTTTCTTAGAATAATGATCACTCATAATAGTGGTAGAGTTATGCTGAACTTCAGCATCCCACTGATAATGATGTAGTGTCATATTCTCAATCAAATTATACGCTTCTTGAGGAGTCTTCCGCATGAGATTCCCACCGGCTGCCAACATAATTTTGTCTTGATCAATCGGAGTTATACCATGATAAAAGGTTAGGATTTGATCAAGAAGCAAAATTTTATGGTCTGGACATTTCCGTAATAACGATTTGAATCTCTCCCAAGCTTCAAATACTGATTCCTTGGGCAATTGCTGGAAATTTCGAATGTCTTTCCTAAGCTGCACCGTTTTAGAATATGGAAAGTATTTTGAAAGAAACTTGAGGAACATCTCTTCCCAAGTATGAATTGAGTGGGTTTTAAGAGTATAAAACCAAGATTCAGCTTCGTGGGATAAAGAGAATGGAAAGAGATTTAAACGGATGTTATCTTGGGAAACTCCATTTTGCTTTATGGATTGAGTGATGGATAGGTATTTGTTTAAGTGTTCGTTTGCATCCTCATCTCGAAATCCGTGAAATTGGCAATTTTGCCGGATCAGTCGAACCATATGATTTTTCAATTTGAAATCAGTTACCGGGACTAATGTAGGAGTGATCGGTCCTCCTCTACCGATCAGTGACGGACGATAGAAATCCTCCATGGTCCGAGGATCATGGGGATGATACGGTGGAAAATCGATCATTGTGAAGAATTAAACGATGAGAGGGTAAAGAGATAAGAATTAAACATAAAAGAGGATAACGAAGATTTTTTTAGGGATTTTTATAAAAGAAAGGAAAAATGGAAAACAAATGAAGATAGAAGAAAAACAAATTTAAAACAAATTTTGAAAAAGAAAATGTTTTTAGGTTTTTATATTAAGAAAAATTGAAAAACAGATATTTTTGGATTTTTGTTTGTTTTTTTAATTTTTTTGGTATTATAAACACTTTAAGAAAAGTGTTTTGGTTTTTTAATTTTTACTTCTTTTTTTATTTTTATTTTTTTACTATTTTTTTTTATGATAAGAAAATATTTACAAATGAAAACGATAATTTCTCGAGGAAGGGTCTTCAAAACATGAATCGATAATCGGGAATCAAAAATTCACTTCAACCATCTCCGGAAGCGGCGCCAAAAATTTATTTTTATAATTTTATAGATCCAAAAGGGAAATTACAAACTAGGAAATATGTGTAACCCGATTCGTTGTCCCGACGAAGGTTGAATGGAATTTCGTGAAATCGAGACGTAAAACGTGTAGTGAATGGTGACTAAAAGAGAAATTGTGGGATTTAAAACTAAATATAATGAAATATAAACTAAAAACAATTACCTAGGCAAGTGAAATGATAATCTAAGGCTTACGTAGCTAAAAACGCAAAGGAATCCTAAAACGCGTAAAACCCGGGCTAATCCCGAGTTTAAAAGTGAAATTAATGAAATACTAAATCTACGGGTGCAAATATATTTTTCCTAAGTGCTAAATAATAAAAGAAAATTTTGTAAAAAAAGAAATATATTTTTTTGACTTTTATTTTAAATAATATGAATTAAAAGCTAAATAAAGAAAATTAAATGATTAAAAATATTAAAACTTTTTAGAAAAATCTGGAAATTTTATAAAAACTAATTAATGATAAAAGGGATGTAAGAAAAATAAAACAAGGCAAAAAGCTATTCTAAATAAGCTGTTATAAGCTAAACAGTGGTGATAAGCTTAAAAAGGAAAAGAAGTATAAGAAATAAAGTGTGCACAAACCTACCAGAAAAGACCCAAGGGCATTCTGGTAGTGTGTGCTGTGGTGTGGTATTGTGTATGGCTAGAGGTCCCAGGTTCGAACCTGGCCTCAGCTTTTTGGAAAATTATTATTATTTTTTTTTAATTTTTTTTCTTTTTAAAACCTTAATAAGCAAATATCTAATAAGCTCTTTGAAATAAGCAATAACCTTAACTACAACTATATTTGATAACTACTGAAAAGCTAATAATAAGCAATGGAACAGAACAGATGTGCAAAAAGAAGAAAACAAACAAAGGTGATAAGCTAAAAAAGGTCTAGCAAGATATAATAAGCTAAATGGAATTAAATAAGCTAAATCAAATCAAGAGTGAATCAACTGAACACAAATACTCAGAATTACCTACTAACTAAAGAAGAAAAGCACTCAAAAAAATCTTAATAAGCTAAATAGACTTCTGAGTGTGCAGACTAACAAAGCTTTCTGAGGTGGATTGCAGGCCTAAGATAAGCTATGAAAAAGCTAACAACAAAAATCTAAAAAATGTGAACTAAGTAGGTGAGCAACCAAATTTCAAGAGTTCCAAATTTTAGCTTATTTGGACTTATAACTAAGAAACTAAAAATCAAAAATAAAAATGGAAAAATCAAAAGGGGCTGCTGATGTGCTATTTGGTGCAGGGGAAAAAAGATGGTTTTCAAGCTCATCAAAAGCTATTAAAAGCTAATTCTAAAAATCAAAGAAAAATGGGAATTACTAGATGAGCAGGCCAACTTTACTTGTACCAATTTAGAGCTTATAAGGACTATTATTGAATAAGCTAAAAATCACAAAAATAAGCTAAAAACCAATATGGGCTGCTGATGCTCTTATGGCTTCTGATGTAACAGTTGGGGAATTATGACCTTAAATCCTTCAACTCTTAATGAAATTCTACCAAACTTTGAACACTCACTTTACCCACTAGAGTGCACCTGAAAATACCAAAAAAGAGGACCAAATAAGCTCTGGCTTATAGGAAGCTTATATGAGCAGTTCGATGTCTAAGATTGCAATATCCTACTCAAAACACCCAAAGGCTTCAAATCAGCCAAAACTCTACAGAAAATAGCTTATCTAGATCAAAATAAGCTTAATCTAAACTCACAAATTGGTAAATGAACAGTAACTGCTAGAAAGTCCCTAGAATAAGCTAGTGCCAAACACCCTTTGAGAAAACTGTTTTGAGATTTAAACTACAACTTGCTAATTCAAGCTAAGAAACTGATTCAAATATGTTTATCTAACTTACTTTAACACAGATGAACAACTTTTTAAAGTCTAAATAAGCATTTAATAAGCTATACCCTATGTGACTGTTTTGATATTAAGACTGAAAAATACCAAAATAAGCTAAGTGATCTAAAGACAGAGGATTACCAAAGTGTATAAAGCAATTATAGACTACTCTCAATTATCAATAAGCACTGGGAATAAGCTACTGAGATTAAGCTATTTATTACTAATTTGGACTTGAACTAGGAAACCTTAAATAATGAACCCTAAGGGCTGCAGTAAACATGAGAAGCAACAAATGGCATAAATAAGCTGTTCTATCCTATAAATAAGCAGTAAACAAGCAGTTGGTAAGCAATTGACTAATGTTGACTAATTTGAATATTTTTGTGATTTTTATGAAAACTTAAGACAAAAGGTATTAAGCTACAAGTAGACTACCAATAAGTTGAACTTAAGTGAAATAGGCTGATGGAAACTAGAAATAAGCAAATAAGCAGTAGAACAGAAAAAAAATAAGCAGTTGACTTTTGTTGACCAAGTGAATAAAAGAGAAAAACTCACATTTCATTAACCAAAATCATATTACAAAGCTTAAATTGAAATTACACTAAACTGGAAGAGATAAAACTAAAGATTACACTATATTAACCTACTCCTAATCTAACCCTAAAAATCCTAACCCTCATCTTTGTGAATGAGGATGGCTATTTATAGCCAGCTGACGAGGAACCTAGGGTTTGGAACCCTCTAGGCCTTCTAATATCAACCCTTGATGATCCCTTGGTCTCCAATCCTTCAATCTCAGCCGTTGGATCATAGATAGTGCTGTCACATCCAATAAGAAAGCTGGGATATGCCAACGTGGCATTCCATTTGGTGTCAGTCCTTCTAGAAAAATTTAAGGATGGGTAAATGGAGGTGATGCAGGGTAAAAAGAGGAAAGGGATGATCCACAGTAACACTTTGGCGGGTTTGGGGAATTGGGTGTTATTTTAGGTTATTTTGACTTTTTAGGTATAAGGGTATGTTTTGACCGGGTTTAAAAAGTGGGATCTGGGTATAAATGTGATTGGGCTGGATGGGTTAAAGTGTGGGCTGGGTGTTTGAATTGGGTTTATTGTTTTGGTATTAGTTTTAAGGTTTATAGTTAGGATTAAAATGGAAATGGATGTAAACTCCAAGGGACTATTTCTGCCATTTTCTTAAACTACTTCCAAGGGCTGTTTTTGCCAAATGATTAATCTTCAAGGATTGATGTTGACGTTTTGAGCTCAAGTATCTTCCCCGGCTTCGGCTTTAAATCTCTTTCCAAATCCCGTGCTCGTTTTTGCCGGTTTTTCATTGATTTTTGTCCTTTTTCATGTTATCCGTACCTGCATATTAACAAACACAAAAACACAAATATCTTTGGCATTTTGGTTAGTTTTTGGTCATTTTGGTCTAATTTTGGTCAAATAAAGGTATGTGTTTAAGCACATACCAGTATGCATGCTTCTTCATACATATTTTTGATTTATCACATCAAAAACTTGTACCCTTAAAATTTAAGTTAATGACATCTAGTTAAAAGAACACTTGAAGTTGCAATTTACGTCATGTGAGAGCTTGGCTAGATTGTAATGGAAAGGTAAATCTTGACGTTGTATGAGAGCTCAACTGGACACATTTGAAGTTCTTTAAATTAGACAACTTAATTGAGTAATTAGTGAGAGCTAGAACTCAAGGCGTTAGATGGGTATGAAACATGCTTATATTGCAACTTGGTTTGGCAATTGTAAATCCCATAATGATCTAGGAATTGGAAATTTTTTGCCAATTATTGTTTGACAATTGCATTGTTGAATACTTTCATTACAAGCAGATCAACTGATGTAATGGAACTATGTCAATTTGGGTCCTAGATTTAAGTGTTAGACCCGTTTCCCGGGTACTTGAACCCCACCCTAGATGAAAATGGGTAAATACCTTACGTGATTGGCCAGTCAACGAATGTTGCGTTGCGGTCAAACCTAATAGTCAAAATATGACTAAAGTGGTTATGTACAATATGATGTATAACTAAAGGGACCTAAGTTGCCATTGTGGTAAGTATGTTATAGTAAGTATTGAGTCCTTCTTTTCAATTCAAGATTAAAGATTTTCTCGGGCAAACTCAAATCCCGTTGGTCTGGTCCATTCACTATTACAAAAGTTTATCCATATGGTACCGTTGAGTTATCTCAAAATGACGGTCCAAATTTCAAAGTGAATGGTCATCGTTTGAAACACTACTTTGGAGAGGATATACCACCAATGGTTATCCCGGATCTCCAAACTTTCCCCATGAACCAATGAATGCGGGGTCGAGTCAAGCTAGTGACTCGGTGATCAAAAATATTAGCACACCATATGGGTTTTCACCCATATTTCTGACTTCTTTCTCTGTTCTACCACCTAAGTGTGGGGGAGATGCCCACATGATGTATATATGTAAATTCCAAAAAAAAAAAAAAATAAAAGTGTATATAAAATAATGGCTATTCAGTATTTCCCTTTCACGTTCTAAGTGTTGGTTTAACAACCGGTACTTTGAATATTGAGGGCAATATTCAGTTCTAAGTGTGGGGGGGAATTCTAGCGAATTTGATCAAATGTACCATCTAGTACCCCCATTTTAGCCAAAATTTTAAAATTTTTTCTCACTTAGAACGCAATAAATGGTTATCAGTCCGCCATGTCTAACCCACATAAGGATTGGCTAATCCAGGAGCAAACGGCTCTTGGTAAAGATATATCAAATCCGTTTATGGCTTGCAATTTGCCAAAAATTGTATGGTTTTCGACTCACCATATCTTTATAAGTGAAGAGTTGGCTAGCCCGCAAGGTTATTGCTTGTGGTAAAGGCTTTGGAATTCCATAATTGGTAATCAGCTCACCAAAGATAATAATTATTTTATCTAAGAGTTGGCTAGTCCAGAAGCAAACGGCTTCTGGTAAAGACAAATCAAACCCGTTGACAGCTGATGATTTGCTCAAAATCATTTGGTTATCATTGTACCAAAGTATCACATACTAAAACAGTGGCTACTCCAGAAGTAATGGCTATCTGGTAAAGAGTAAAATCCATTAAACTTTCAAAAAAAAGATTGCTAGGGACTAGCAATAGTTTAGTGTGGGGATTGATCAAATGTACCATCTAGTACCCCCATTTTAGCCAAAATTTTAAAATTTTTTCTCACTTAGAACGCAATAAATGGTTATCAGTCCACCATGTCTAACCCACATAAGGATTGGCTAATCCAGGAGCAAACGGCTCTTGGTAAAGATATATCAAATCCGTTTATGGCTTGCAATTTGCCAAAAATTGTATGGTTTTCGACTCACCATATCTTTATAAGTGAAGAGTT
Source organism: Artemisia tridentata subsp. tridentata (assembly GCA_021014915.2). NCBI lineage: Eukaryota > Viridiplantae > Streptophyta > Magnoliopsida > Asterales > Asteraceae > Artemisia > Artemisia tridentata. The sequence continues at coordinate 108,876,380 of CP139506.1, read as the reverse complement.
GGCTAGCCCGCAAGGTTATGGCTTGTGGTAAAGGCTTTGGAATTCCATAATTGGTAATCAGCTCACCAAAGATAATAATTATTTTATCTAAGAGTTGGCTAGTCCAGAAGCAAACGGCTTCTGGTAAAGACAAATCAAACCCGTTGACAGCTGATGATTTGCTCAAAATCATTTGGTTATCATTGTACCAAAGTATCACATACTAAAACAGTGGCTACTCCAGAAGTAATGGCTATCTGGTAAAGAGTAAAATCCATTAAACTTTCAAAAAAAAGATTGCTAGGGACTAGCAATAGTTTAGTGTGGGGGATTGATGAGTGTGTAAATACTCATCATTTTTGTCGTATCTGAACTGCCAAAACATCCAAAAACACTCAGAAATGCATCAAAATACTGAAAATATCCCAGGGAGTGTGTTTTATAAGTTTCAAATGCAAAATGTTTGAAAACAATTGAAAAACGAACAAAGTTTGCAAAATTGGCAGTTTCAGTCCCTCAACTTTCAAAACTTGTCAAATTTAGTCCCTAGGCATTTGTTTTGTAAGAAAAGTCACCAAAGGTCCTTTTGAAATCATAAGTTGTCATATTTAGTCCTTTGGTGAAAAGTTTCAATAATTTACAAGTTTGGTCCCTGCACTTTCAGAATTTGCAAAAATGGTCCCTGGGAAAATTCTATTATTGGAAATTTCATTTATGGTCCCTGGACTATTGAAACTTGGCAATATTGATCCTTTTGATAACTTTGGAAAGTTGTCAATTCAGCCCCTCAAAAATCCAAAAATTACAAAAATGGCCCTTGTATTTAAATTACAAACCAAACCGGACCAAGTATTTAATTAAACCCATAAAATAAACCCACTACCCCCTTTATTTAACAAACCCAGCCCAACCATAAAACCCATTGACCCGGCCCAATCCTTTTTTACTAAACCCAGTATTTAAAACCAGGGTTTGACCTCAGTCAAACTCCGTCTCCCTCAAACTCACCCCGCCAAAACCGCCATCAAAACCAGAAACCACCTCACCTTTACACCTCAACCTTCCAACTCACCCCCCAGCTGTCTAACCTCTCCCCTCCACCTCCACATCCTCCCAAAATTCTTTAATTGAAAAAACCTGCTATTGATACTTTTGGCGCCAAAATACAAGTGGACAGCTGAGATCAATTGAGAGCAATTCAAGGGTTGGATGATGATTAGTGATGTCGACAATGAGTTTCCCAGGAATAATTAGTATATATAGTTCAATGTAATAGAAATTAGAGTAGTAGGTAGTTTTCAGTTGTAATCGTATTTTCAATTCAGTACTTGTATTATTGTAATTTTAAGTTCTAGTTGTTAATGAAAGTTAAATTCAGTTCAAATAATCTCAATTCAGGCACTCTTGTTCTAAATTTCATTCATGCTAAGTTTCTAAGTTACTGTTAAGCTCAATAAGCTCGAATCCTATCCAGAAGCTCTTAAAAACTTCCATACCTTTACTATAAGCTTATACAAGCTTAATATAGCTTTCTGTAAGCTTATATAGTTGTTAGCTGTTCTAAATTTCAAATGATGAAGATGGTCAACAAAAGTCAACCTGAGGTCACATAAGCTATTCTGGGGGTTAAAAGCTATTCTGGAAGGCTTATTGTGGGTATCTAGCTTGTTGTTAACAAGCTAGGTTAGTTCTTGGTCCTTGTTCTTTGTTTCACACTCCAAATTAGTTGTAAGCTTCTTCTTTCAATTTTTGCCTTGTTTTTCATATAGCTTCTAAAAAGCTTATACCTAGCTTTTAATTACCCATTAGCTTTTACATAAGTTAGTTAAAGTTAGTTTAGTACAAAATCTTAGCTTAATAATTATTTTCAGTTCAAAATAACCAAAACAGTTTCATAAAGAGGTGTTTGGTTTAAGCTGTCACTAGGTCCAAAATAGCTTCTACTGTAGATTTGCCATAAGACCAACTTTGATCCAGCTTTTATAAGCCATTATAAGCTGTTTTCTAGATCTAATAAGTAATTTAGGTGTAAAATCAAGTTTTTAGTGATTTGTGTTGAAATTAGGCTGTCAAAAGCTCATACAAGCCATATTTAGCCACAAGCTCTTTTGGCCTTTGTTTTTGGTTTCTCTGTGTTCCATTTGGTCTATATAGTGTAGTCCCAATAGCTTAGAACTTGCACCCAAGTCTGCACACAAAATCACACAAGTCTGCACATAGCAGACTGCACATTTGCAGATTTTCAGGTTTTTAGAGAACTTTGGTGATTTTTCATTAACACATCACAAGCCCTCATGAGCTGATTCTTTGCACCTATAAGCTCACCCAGTCCATCTGCAAGCTAGTATTTTTAGTTTGATTTTTAGATCTTGCTTAAGCCCTCAAATAAGCCCTGCAAAACAGGCATTTCTGCCCTGTGCAGAGTCTGCATCAGCAGACCAAAATAAGCTTTGGCTTATTTTGAGCTTTCCAGCTTATAGGCCTAGCTTTTCTTGGTTCCTTTAGCTTGTTCATAAGTGTCTCAGTCCATTTCATCTTTGTTCCATAAGTTCTTAGCTTATTTTCAAGCTTTTAGCTCATCAAGAAAAATCACAAGCTCAAAAGCTTGGCTGTTAAGCCATTAAGCTTCTAAACTGCTTATTTTTAAGTTCCAATAATTTTGTCTTCATTAAAGTTTCATATTTCCAGTAGCTTAATAGATTTGTAAAAGAAAATCCAAGAAAAGCCCACATAAAAATAAGTGATAGCTTCTATTTAAGCCATTTGGCTTATTTTCAGCTTTTTCATAAAGCACTTTTCAATTTTATATTTTTCTTATCTTCCTGTCACCTTAAAATAATTTAGGAAAAAGTTTCAGATTTTTATTAATAGTTTTAATATTTTTAATCTATTAATTAGTTTAAAATAGTAATTAAATCATAATAAATAGAATTTTAATCAGAAAAATATAAATCTTTTTTACATAATTTTCTTTTGTCATTTATAATCTAGGAAAAATATAATTATATTATTAGACCTTAAAAAAAACAAAAACAGAAAAATAGTGATAGCTTCTATTTAATAGAATTTATCTTTTTAAATTTTAATTAAGTAAGTTTTATTTTTATAATTTTCTTAAATTCTTTTTACTTAATAATATTTATAGAAAAAATTTTAGATTTTTCTTTGTTTATTTAGTATTTATAAAAAATCAAAATAGTTTAAAAAGTTATTAAATAGTAATTAATTGATAATAATTAGATAAAAAGTGTAATAAATATATTTTCAGTTTTAAAATAAGTTTTATAATATTTTAGATTTATCTAAGTCATAATTTCATTTTTCTAAGTTTATTTCTTATTTTCTTACTTTTTAGGTAATTATTTAATAGTTAAAAATAGTTTTTAATTAATAATAATTAATTAATAAGTCAAATAAATAATTTTCTTTTTCTAATAATTTTCTTTTATTATTAGGATTGTAAAAATATAATTTTCATATCCGTAGGCCTTTTATTTATTAAATCTCACTTTTTATTTTGTACGTTTACGTTTATTTAAATTTAAACGTACGTTTTTAGATTTTAGAAGTTTTAAGAAATTTGGTTCCCTGTATTTATTTCCATAGCTTGTTTAAAGCTATTTCCTTTTATTTCCTTAATCCAATAATTTCAAATCCCCTTTTCCACTCAATAACACTTGATCACAATTCGTCTTTAAACACAATTTCACGCTTCGCTGGGATATAACGACCCGGGAAAACACTATACCCTTGGTTAGTTGTCTTCAATTGGTTTGACTTTATTTGACCACATCCGTGGTTGATTTAAGTTGACTGTTTGAGGCCAATCAATGAAGGTTGTGAAACTAGGAAGATGATGATGATGATATGTTGATGGTGATGATGTGATGATGGTGATGATAATGGTGGAACCATGATTGTAGCTTAGCTTTGAAAGCTAAGGTAAGTAACTTTGATTTCTATATGCTTAATATGAATGTTCCCATGTTATGTGTTAATGAATGAGTTGATAGGATTAAGCCTTGGATTAGGAAGTGGGTTAATAGGAGGTATGGTAATGAGCTAGGGTCAAGAGATAGGTTATGAGGTTGAGAGGCCTAAGGTAAGTTTATGTTCATCTTGTGTAAAATGTTATTATGTTGAATGTGATATGGTTATGATGTTGATATGTTAACGGAATGAGAATGGTTGGCATGAGCCTATTGATTAAAGGCGTTCTTGATGCATATGAATGTGAATGGAAGTATTGATCATATATTAATCTAGTTACTTACTAAGCGAAAGCTTACCCCCTTTTAGTTGTTAATGTTCTTGTAGGTTTATGCGCGACGGAAGGAAGGTTCATGGGTTATAGCATAAGGATTTGGAAATGGATTTGGAAGATAATAAGCATTTGAAGCTAGGTAGAATACCGAGCTCGAGATAAGGTTGTACCCCCGAGAGTCTTTCTTATGATTTGTATAATGTGTGTCAAGGTCGTCGAAAAGTTTGGATGGTCAATGGTGTGTCCAAGTGTGTTGAATGGTTTACGGTCAATGTTTAAAGGGGTGTTTGGTTTAAGTGTGTTTGTACACATTTTAGATTTTCATCGGGTCAAGTGTCGTTGGAACATGGTTGATATGCTAAGTTATTGATGTTGGTCAAGTTTGATGTAAAACGAAAGTCGTATGGGTTGTATGTAGTGAAAATGGGTCAAAAGGGGTTATATACATAACCCGTCTAATTTGTAAAGTATCATTTCGGGAAGTCAAATGGTAAATGTTTTTGTATGAAAATGAGCCCAATGGCATACTAAAGAAATCTGGAAAGTTTCATTAAGTTTCGAGTCTTGGAAGTCGTCTTTCCGGAAATTAGAGTAAGTTGCTAAAAGTTGTGGTCTTGGTAAAAATCTGAGAATGGAGCATAAGGCCTTCCACTTCTGAGCAATAAGGTCTTCCTCAATTAAAAGTGGTTTTATGTGTTTCTAAGTAACAGATCATACGCCCTCATGGGCTGAGCATAAGGCCTTCTGCCAAAAATGCATTTTTCACCCATTCTGAGTACCAGATCATACGCCCTTCCGGACCTTGGGCGTAAGGGCGTATGGTACACAGGTTGTTTTGGTAGATTTTTGTCAATGTTCGAAAAATCATATCTTTTAAACCGTAAGTCGTCACGGGTCATGCCACCCGTCGTTTTGAAGGTAATTGAGTCTACTTTCATTTAAAAATAGTCTCAAGGTCTGATTGTATATAGATTTTTGTCAGTTGTCAAAAGAGTGACAGAATATCCGTAAAAGTCAAGCGTTTCCGCACAAAAAGTTTTAATTTTTGGTCTAAGCGGGCACGGGGTGTAACAACTTGGTATCAGAGCCAGGTTGAAGTGAATTAGGTTTTATTTAGGATTGCCTAGACTTAAACCACTCGTAGACGCGTTGAGCTTAAGTTTAAGTAAGGCGGACAAACATTTGTGTAAGTTATAGGATGTGAATATTGAGTTATGAAATAGATTATGTAATTGCTATATGAGTATAATGATGAGCATTTATGAAAGTGTTTTATGGGATATATGTTGTGAAAGATTTGATGTATGAGTGATAGGAATTACCGTGCACCTCGGGTTGCGTCGGTGATCGTTATGTGATTATGTGAATATGGTATTATAGAAGTAATAAAGGATATGTATAGAAAAGATAAGTAATATGCTTGTCATAGAAAGGCGAAAATAGAATGTCGTATTAGTAAGGGGTTATAGATGGAAATGAAATGATATAAGAGGATGTGTTCGTGACGAGGATTTAGGTGTTTAAGTAAAGCGAATTGTTGGAATGTGTTGTTCCTAGAAAAGAAATGTATGAGTAATGAATGATAAATGAAGTAGCCCGTGTATAAATTGATAAAGTAAAGTAGTAGTTATCTCTATGATAATAGACAATTGGTATGTCATAGACGTGTTCAAATATTTTAAATCATAATTTGAGAATAGATTAAGGAAGTACAAGTGTTTAGTGATGTTTAATCTTAAGTATGAAGGAGATTAAATATGTACTAATGTGTTTGTCGTTTATGTGTAAGGTGTTATTGTGACATAGGCAAGGTAATTATGAACGCGTGTTATAATGTGATGAATGGAATAAGTGAAAAAGTAAACTACATGGGAACTTGAATTAAATAAGTCACGACTAGAATTCTTGTTGTGACATGAAGTATTAGAAACTGAATATATGAACGAGTTTTAGATTATAATATAAGACCAATATATGGTCTAGAAAATAATTCATGTATAATGATTTGGGTTAAGCCATGACAAGATTAAAGTGAGTCAATTGGGATTGAAATAGACAACATTAAAAGAATGAATATGTGTAAAATAGAGTAAGAGGAAAACTTGAAGTTAACAAGAAGACGATAAGTGAAATGTGACAACTCAGATGAAATATAATGTGTATATTCATATGTTCGAAAGTATGAAAAAAAACGAGTATTACTAAAATGGTGTCAAGTAATGAAAAATGATAGGTGACTAATTAAAATGTGTAAAACAAGGAGAAAGGAAAGCGGAAAAGTACTAGTCTAAGAAATACTCGAATGAGGAATAATTAGAGAATATAGAATTTGTAAATTAGAAGTGACTGATTGGTATGACACGTAGCGAATTATTTACCGTGCACTTTGGCTAGTGCCGGTAATCATATTGTAATTATATGAATGTATGTTAAAGAAACGGCAATGGAATATGAGTAGGAATGATAAGTGGTATTAGAGATGGGCTAGCAAGTGAATTAAGCAATGAAGCCTTAAGTGTAGGTTGTAATGATATTAAGTGTACTAAGGTATAGCGTGAAAAGACAAGATGAAACTAGCGAATTAATGATTAAGTGGTTAATGACTTGAAGGTTAAAGAATGAGGATAGGGAATGATGGCATAAAATGTGACCAACATATGATCTCATTATATTTAGTGACTAAAGACTAATGTTAAAGTGGTATAGAGACAGGGTAACGGTAAAGTAAAGTACTTGAGGTTAAGTTTAAACGTGAAGTTGTGATAAAGAGCGTTGGTATATAAAGAATGGAAATTAAACGAAAAAGTTTGAATGCTAGAAGTTAATTACAATAAGTTAAGAATGTAAATGAGGATGAGATGAGTAGGTAGGAGGATTGAGTATGTACACGAATGTGTAGTAAAGATAACGATGATATGGTGATAGGTAATGAAAGCGAGAATGACTTGACGTATTGATTGATAAATGTCTAATAAAATAAAGGTTATAGAACGAGATTAAAGCAAAATGATATGTAAATGATGACTAAGAGCGGTATTGCTCTAAATGCATAGACAAGTAATGAGATGAGTTAAATACGAAAGCCAAAATGTAATGAAATATTGTGTGGTAAACGTAACGAACTTATGAAATGGAATGTGTACGAAGAAAAGGTAACGCTAATGAAGGTGTTGTATTAAATGATCCATGAAGGGTAGATATGTAAAAAGCGAGATGAAATAATATCGCTTAAATACATAAATAATTTAAGAAATGAGATAAGGTATGAGAATAAGAATGCGATGAGCTAAGAATGTAAGAGAGAATGAGAAGAGTATGTATGAGGTTAAAGTGTTTTTTTTTTTGGAAATTATTATATCACGGCAAATGTGCTCCATTAGCGGTGATTATTATGATGAAAGTGTGGAATAATAAAACGTGATAAGTTAAGCGAAAGAATGTGAAACTGACTTAAAATGTACAAGAAGAATAAATGATGCTAATGAACGAATGAAGATTTACCTATGCAAGGTTTAAAAGTGGAAAGAGTCGAGTAGACTAAAGGGTAAAGTAAGAAGGTGAAAATGATTAATGTGGATTTAGAATGTAAGATGATAAACACATAGAAAATGTGTAATTATAATAAGCAGGCTCATATGCTCTATGCGCTTGCGTTCACTAAAATAAATGGATGAGATATTGTGTGTATGATAAAATGTTAATGGCTTGGATCCGATGTTAAAATGTGAAAGTGGTAAGTGATGAATGTTAAAGATCCTTGGGGATGAATGTTAATGATCATTTGGGATGAATGTTAAAGGTGGTATCCTTTGGGATGACCAAGTAAAGTAATGTTAAGGAATCCTTCGGGATGAATGTTAAAGATCCTTCGGGATGAAATGTATTGCCTTCATCGGCAAATGGGGTTGCCTACATCCTTGGCAATAGAAATATCCCCAGAATGAATATGTTAATGATACGGATCCAAGTCTAAAAAAGGAAAGAAATGTGAAGTATAACAAGGATGAGAAAATAAAAGTAAATCAAGAAATAGGAGAACTTGTGTTGTGTTGGAAATATATATATCCATGAGTTTATGTTTCCTGATTTACATCGATTGGGACGCCTTTCCATGTAAATGAGGAAGTATGAATGAGTGGGCGTATGTGTTGCCGACATGGCATGAGTAGGGTTAGAGGAGTAAAAAGTGAAGGTCTAGAATTAGTTAGAAGTTATAGGGTCTAAGATTGGAGGGCTAAAATTAGATTAAGACTTCTAGTTGAGGTCTATGAGAAACCTACGTTTTGAACGATAAGTATAAGTTGAAGAAATTAAGGAATTGTAATAATGTTTAAAAATGTTAAAATACGTAATTGTGGCATGGTGCAAAAATGTGAACAATGGGAAAAATTGTTGATAAATGCCAATTGGAATGTGACGGTAAATTTTAAAGTATAATGTTATAAAGCTAATTCATGTAATATATCTATAAGCCTTAGAAGGTAAACGAAAACGACATGAAGGAAGAAGTAGAAGAAATAAGGTAACAGTAGAAACGTAAAAGAAATGGTTAAGTGATATTGATAGAATGTGAAGGTATTAGTCAAATGTAATCGTGTAAAGTCAAATAGCTCGATTTTCTCAAGTAACATGTAGTCAAGGAATGAGAATATAGGATAAAGCAGGCAAGAATGGATGTAGCGGTAATAGAACAGATTAGAATGATAACTAGTTATAGTAAGTATGTCTCGTATTATGTAGTAATCTAAGCAAGAGTTGTATGGTATAAAAGTAAGCGGGAAGCAATGTGAATTAAGGACAAATGATGTGTTATAGTATGTATAGAGTTGCAAGATCACATAGATCGTTGCAACTAGAATAACTAAGAATTAAGGTGCTAGGAATGAGAAGTATAATGTGGCTGGATTTTGGTTAGTAAAGAATGATAGATTTCGGGGACGAAATCTAAATAAGGGGGATAGAATTGTTAGACCCGTTTCCCGGGTACTTGAACCCCACCCTAGATGAAAATGGGTAAATACCTTACGTGATTGGCCAGTCAACGAATGTTGCGTTGTGGTCAAACCTAATAGTCAAAATATGACTAAAGTGGTTATGTACAATATGATTTATAACTAAAGGGACCTAAGTTGCCATTGTGGTAAGTATGTTATAGTAAGTATTGTGGCCAAAATAGAAAGAATAGGACTTGAGGGGCCATTCTTGCCATTAGTCCAAACCTGTGCCTAGATAATTATATCCAGGAAAGTCTAGACTTTTCCATATTATTCAAGAGGGTGTGAGGATGTCGGATTTGGAGAGAAAAGAGAGGGAAATGATGAAGGTTGATGGGTTATGAAGATGGGTTGGAGATGGCTACTCATTAGCATGATTATGGCAAGTAAGTAACCTCTAATTAGTGTTAATTGATTAATTCAAGAGTTAGGGTTTATGTATCTAATTTGGGGAAAATGGGTAAATGGTGGTTTCAAGATAATTAATGGGTTATAGTGTTCATGAGGTAAATTTATATGGGTTTAGTTAGTACTTTAAAGGGTGTTCATCATATGATCAAAGTATGATCATATGATGATCAAAAATGTTAAAATGTATGTTAGTTGTTATAGTTAATGGTTTTGAGTTAATAAGTGTTTATGAATGATGGTTGGGAAACTAGGAAGATGATGATGATGATATGTTGATGGTGATGATGTGATGATGGTGATGATAATGGTGGAACCATGATTGTAGCTTAGCTTTGGAAGCTAAGGTAAGTAACTTTGATTTCTATATGCTTAATATGAATGTTCCCATGTTATGTGTTAATGAATGAGTTGATAGGATTAGGCCTTGGATTAGGAAGTGAGTTAATATGAGGTATGGTAATGAGCTAGGGTCAAAGAGATAGGTTATAAGGTTGAGAGGCCTAAGGTAAGTTTATGTTCATCTTGTGTAAAATGTTATTATGTTGAATGTGATATGGTTATGATGTTGATATGTTAACGGAATGAGAATGGTTGGCATGAGCCTATTGATTAAAGGCGTTCTTGATGCATATGAATGTGAATGGAAGTATTGATCATATATTAATCTAGTTACTTACTAAGCGAAAGCTTACCCCCTTTTAGTTGTTAATGTTCTTGTAGGTTTATGCGCGACGGAAGGAAGGTTCATGGGTTATAGCATAAGGATTTGGAAATGGATTTGGAAGATAATAAGCATTTGGAGCTAGGTAGAATACCTAGCTCGAGATAAGGTTTTACTCCTGAGAGTCTTTCTTATGATTTGTATAATGTGTGTCAAGGTCGTCGAAACGTTTGGATGGTCAATGGTGTGTCCAAGTGTGTTGAATGGTTTACGGTCATTGTTTAAAGGGGTGTTTGGTTTAAGTGTGTTTGTACCCATTTTGGATTTTCATCGGGTCAAGTGTCATTGGAACATGGTTGATATGTTAAGTTATTGATGTTGGTCTAGTTTGATGTAAAACGGAAGTCGTATGGGTTGCATGTAGTGAAAATGGGTCAAAAGGGGTTATATGCATAACCCGTCTAATTTGTAAAGTATCATTTCGGGAAGTCAAATGGTAAATGTTTTTGTATGAAAATGAGCCCAATGGCATACTAAAGAAATCTGGAAAGTTTCATTAAGTTTCGAGTCTTGGAAGTCGTCTTTCCGGAAATTAGAGTAAGTTGCTAAAAGTTGTAGTCTTGGTAAAAATCTGAGAATGGAGCATAAGGCCTTCCACTTCTGAGCAATAAGGCCTTCCTCAATTAAAAGTGGTTTTATGTGTTTCTCAGTAAAAGATCATACGCCCTCATTGGCTGAGCATAAGGCCTTCTGCCAAAAATGCATTTTTTCACCCATTCTGAGTACCAGATCATACGCCCTTCCGAACCTTGGGCGTAAGGGCGTATGGTACATAGGTTGTTTTGGTAGATTTTTGTCAATGTTCAAAAATTCATATCTTTTAAACCGTAAGTCGTCACGGGTCGTGCCACCCGTCGTTTTGAAGGTAATTGAGTCTACTTTCATTTAAAAATAGTCTCAAGGTCTGATTGTGTATAGATTTGTTTTTTCAGTTGTCAAAAGAGTGACAGAATGTCCGTAAAAGTCAAGCATTTACTAAAAGTTTTAATTTTTGGTCTAAGCGGGCACGGGGTGTAACATTAAGAAAATTCTATGGTTTATATGAATATTAACCAATGGGTTTTTAATTTTCTTAGAGATTTAATTATCGAAAATATTAAAATTGAATTTTGTTAATTCGTTTAAATGTATTAATGCAACGTTAAACCGTAAACGTAGTTTGGGCTTTGGTATATTAATCTAGTTCTGTTTTCAAACAAATGTTTGATTAAGAAAAATTTACTGAAAAGACAAACATAGTCTCTTTTCCATGAAAGAAGAGTGAGACTTAATCATATTCCTTTTCATGATTGAGAAAGGTAATGATAGAAACATTAGATTTGTCTAAATTCTAATATATAACTCATAGCAAACTTTAATAGTTAAGAGTATTGCACATTTTATGAGTTATTAAATTAGAAGCTAGACTAATTACCGCAAAATTGGTAAAAGGCAAACTAGTATATTGTATCTAGTTGTTTTGTTTTGACCATTTAAAGGTACTACATACCATTGTGGGGATGGTAGACCTTTTAAGAAAGAAATTGCATGCCCAATTTTTCAATTTAATAGCATTGATGTATAGTCCATCATTTACGTAGTAGAATACACTCTTTTAATGCATAAGTAATTGTTACGTATGGACATTCAAACGCGTAGGAAAGTTAAAAGCACAATATTTTCTTTCACTGGCTAATGAAACACTTACAATGTTGTCAAATCCAGTGGGAGCATTGTGTTCTTATTGCTGAATAAGAAATTATTGTAATGATCTCTAATTCAGTGGGAGCTGCAAGCTTTGTCATCTTGGTAGTAATCTACATTATCTCTAGAATGTCTCAAAATAATCACTTTCTGAATGTTGACACTCATACTTTTAAGGATAGTCTTGTACGTTTCGTTACTAGACATTGTTGTCCTACATCTACTTGTTATGCTAATATCTATGACACAATCATATTGATCACATAAGCAAATGTGTGTCGTGTTGTTTATCTGCTATATGAGATTGTTCCATGCACAAGTGGGAGAAATCTTTAATTGTGTGCAAGAAACAACTCATAAAGATATGATTTAAAGTATTCTCTTGACTGTAATGTAAGAGACTAACGTTCTAATATGGCTTATACACATCTAATTCAAGAAACACTTGATGTTGCAATTTATGTTATGTGAGAGCTTAGCTAGATTGCAACAACAAGGTAAATCTCCATGATTATGTGAGACCGTACATGGATAATTTGCAGTTTCTAAATTAGACACCTATTAGAACATGTGTCAATATGATAACAAGACTACTTCAATTTGAATATTTATGAATTCTTGGAATGACATAAATGAATGAAGTAATCTAATGCTACTTCAATCTGAATATTTATGTGTTATTGGAATGACATAAATAAATAAAGAAATAATGTAGTCCTGCATTATTGTGAAGGAATAAATTAACTTGAAATTACTAATGAAACCAAATTGGTGGTGTTCATGAATACTTTAGTGAAATATGTTTATGTTTTATTGTAAAGTCACAAACATGAAATCTTTTAACTGGTACAAGATTTATAATAAAGTATGACGTTAACTTGTTATGTTTTTAATTAAGACATATACAAGAAGTCATTGAGTTGATAAATGATTTATAATGTATAGTGGGATTATAATAGTTTATATCTTCTTGTTGAGACATGGACATGAAGTGATTTAGTCAAAAGGACTTGTGTTATAAGGCATGCAATTGGCTTGGAAATTCTATTATATCATTAAGATGACTTAGTTGGTAAATAGATAAGCCAAAAGGAATATGGTTATCTTAAATATTGTTAGATTGTCTTACAATATTAATCCTAATGAAATACCAGATGTTTATGGTATGTTCAGTTAGGAAAATCAAACTCTTGTTATATTGTTTGATTAAAGATAACTATGACTTCTTTTCTTCCAAAAGTTATCAAGGTTAGAAAATTGAGTATGGATTGGATATACTCAATAAGACTCCAATCTAGAAGATTAATATGTTTGAACTTAAAATGAAGTTCTGAATTTGTTAAACTGCTTATGAGTAGGTTATTAACAAACTTAGAGTCAGGAACTGTCATTGTGTTTTGTAATGTCCCAAAAGAGAACATTGTATTGTTGCTCTATTTGCTAAGTATTTATAGATAGTCTTTTAATTACTAAAAGCAAGTGGGAGTTTTGATCTTGAAAAGATAAAATTACAAGATACATAATCTTCTGAAATACACTAGTAAATATCATTATGAGACTAGACATGTAAATGTTAAACCTCAAGATGATGGAATTCTCATTCATAGATCTGCAAGGATATCTCAGATATTTGATTAATATGCTGAGGGTTATGAGTTACAAGATTATGGTAGAACTGACAATCATTATAATACATTACCAAGTATTGAATTGAGTAAAGTACTCATGCTGTGAATGTTAAAGATGCTGTCCAAAAGATAATCGATTTTTAGAAACTTGATTTATCTTAATAGTTAGACTAGAAAATGAAGATGAGTTTCTTTAAAGATAAGATAACCCTAGTGGTTTAAATCTTTGTGCAGAAATCATATGGAGAATATACACATATATAATGCATGTCTTATGACAAGATTATTGATCACACTTAAGCAGTTAACTGTGATTGAATATTCTTTTCTAAACACATTAAATATATAAAGATTATGATTGTCATATTTAATGAAATTGACAATGGAATATAAAAACTCTTTCTTGAAGAGATTACTTGTGCGAGGACGGTAAGTAATCAAAAGGAGTTTATGAATTCAAATAATCTTTGGTAGTGTACAAAGTGCAATAATTCATAAATGGATAAATGCATGCATCTAGGAGATTATTCTTATGTTTAATTATTAAATCCAATTTTTGATTTATAATTGAAATAAGATAATTTCTAAGTATTCCTGAAAGCTAGTGGGAGTATTATGTTTATTTTCGTAAATCATATATATTGCAGAACATATAAGAAATAACATTCCATATAAGTTAAATGTTAAGTCTTAGTTTGGAATGAAACTTTACTTGAAAGATTTAAGAAGTAAAACATACAACCTTGAAATATATGTTTATTAATTTAAACATGTGCGGTAAATGTATCTAATAGAACATGATATATCATTTAGAAAGTCTAAATGGATATGTAGAACATGAATGAAACCTAAGTCTGATTTGAGGATTTTTCATGTACATCATGTTATTAAATTGTTGTATCATGCTAGATTGCAAGATGATTTGACAACATTGATATCTAATTGAAAGTTATTAGATAACTTGTGTAATGAATATTCTAATGGAATATGTTTGGACTTAGAATTACATTCCTCAGCCTGGAATTGCTCCTAGATTCTAAGTATGAACAATATGTCAATTGTTGTGCAAATTGTCATAGCCAACAAACTTGAAAGTTTGGTAGGTATCAAACATTACACAATAGATATGAGATGACACTCAATACTAGTCATGGTAGGATTTCATCCTTGTTAATGGCTATGTAAACTAGTTGTGCTCACTAAGAGCATAGTTGCATAATACATTAAAGAATAGAATACTTTAAACTTTAAAATGTTTGGAAGTTTGATTATCATAAATTGGTGGTAGAGGATGTCACACACTTTATGAAGTATTATGTGGCAATATCAAATTATTTGAATGCACACATACAAGAACTTCACTAGTTGAATTCTTGAAATAAGTATTCTCAAAATTCTGATAGATCAAAGTTGGTTGATTTATGCCTTGTCAACAAGTATGATTATCATCACTTGAGGCATAATTCATCAACTAGAGTTATCATGCATTGATCTATTTAGTATTTGGATAAAGGATGTTAAGCATTTATTATTTTTAATGAATTTAAGTACTTGGTATGTTTATTTTCATTAATAATAAATTGTGTCCTATATTTGCATGTTTAAATCCATAAATAACTTATGTTATTCTAAGTTGTCCATTGTCAATTAATGATATGAGAATATCATTGAATTAAGACAAATCTGAGTTTTGGTAAAATATACTTGAAAGTATATTGATGCGTTGACATACCAATTTCACATGATATTCAATGAATTGAATATAGGACTTATCCCAAACTACATGATTGTACTTTATGGATCTTGTCATTAAGTAATCATGAATAGTTATCCTCAGACTTGAGATACCAGAGAACTGTCATGGATGTAGTGCATTCTGTAATTCAATTTAACGCTATACGTAACTGGTAGTCATAAGGATTATTTTCAGAAATGTTGCAAAGTTCATGGTTTTGCTTGTAGTCAATAAAGAATTCGTTCCTTCAAATTCGGTTTGAAGTTTAATACTGCTGGACCCCTCGTAAGGTTGACAAGATGTTTGCGTGCGCACGCCCAAGATCTATCTGGAATACATTCAGAAAATTTGGTAATCTTGTTCAATCACAAACAACGAGAAACATAATAGTTGAATAAAGAATGACTTAGATTCATATCTTTATTTAACATGGTATTAGTGACAAAAGGATAATAATAATGATGAATCATTAAAGGTTTTTCCAGGAGACCTTACTCGAGTTGTACTAGAGGCATCGAAGTGCTGCTAAATGCTAATCGATGTGATTACACTATTAAAATATGTCCAAGTGGGAGTTGTTAGTTTTATAGACATAATTTAGTAGTAGTATGTTAGGATCGAACTCGAGACCACGGGATTGCACGCTTTACGTATGAGAATTAAAGTTTAATAATTATATATAAAATGTTATATTTAATTATTTATTACACAAATACATAACGACCGTTAGTAATTAACGGATATTGACTAACGACCGTTAACTAATAAAAGAAAAGAATTAAGAGTGAATAATTGGTAAGTCAAGAAGGTTCCGGAATACCCCTAAAGGGTTATGGCCGATCGGTTTTGGAGAGGGGAAACCCAATCATAACCTAACTTGGATTCCAAGATTCTCAACCTATATAAACAAAGGCAAGGGTTATTGTTTTGTATCTCTTGTGCACACACACATAAGCCTAACTTTGTTTTTCTCTCCTTTTGTTTTCTTAGCTGATCGAACAAACACCCTCTATAAGGGATCGATCGGTTTTATTGCTTAAAACAAATCGTTTGGTTTTTTTTGTGTTCCTTTACTAGCATAACTTTAATTCATTATAGTACATATGTGCAAGAACGTGGTACTAACACACTATTGTTAGTATCTTGGATTGAATTGCAAAAAGGTAAGGAGCAATTCTTATAATCCACATAAACCTAATTATGATTCATCTCAATTGCTAGCATAGAATTGATTCTTGTTTAGCTAAAATCAAAAGGTACATATACTTTTATGTTCGGTTAATTATTTACATGTTATATGAGCTACACGCTTCCGCACTTGCTTTGATGTTTTATGTGTTTAATTTTTGATATGTCATGTTATTAAATACCAACAATTTAGACATCATATTTGAGGCTGTTAAACCAAAACATGCATATTCACTAGTAAAGAAGTGTCATTCACTTACTAAAAAGTTTGAGGATTATACTTGTGGCTTGATGAAGAAAGTCATTTCATCTTAACGTCAAGCTATCTTGTATTAATCTACTTATATCAGGGTGACCCGGCCATTGTTTAGTTGAAGAAAACCAAATTCCGTTAAGCTAATACTCCGTAGTTAAATAGCTTCCAAACTAGCCACCCAGTACAATGCAATTCCGAAGTACAAGATTGAAAAAATCATTGGAATACATAAAAAATGGTACTAAAAGAGCTTCAACAAACAATATATTGTGTGTTCAATTGTACAACAAAATAAGCACATTGAAGAAGAGAAACTAATAAATCCGTAAACACACACAACACAATCATGTTTAAAACAGACGATAAAGAATGATCATATAAAAAGGTGAAATAGAAAAGGGTGTTTGAATCATCAAGGTGCTAATGGTTGTTGTTTAGCAGCACCACTGCCATGTGGTTTAGTTGTCTTGGAGCGCTTCCGTTTAAAGACCAGAAACCATGTAAACGCTTCTAAAACCAATACAATAAGACCCAAAGAACAAATCACAATAGTGTAAGCTTGTTTCCATTTGGTTGCAGGCGATAATATTTCAAATCCTTTGAACACATTTAAGATGCCAAGAACAATCACAGCATATCCTGTGCCATGGTGGTAAATGTTCCAATAAAATCTGAGTTTGTGCCCATTTTTTGGTCTCAAGAACACCGTGCAAACCTACATAAAATCAAATTCTTGCATTTTATTACAACTCAAGCAAATAAAAACACGAGTAACTGAATCAGGTTTTCTATAACTGCTTATTCTGATTATTTCCAAGAAGTATAAATGGTTGAAACTTGGTGTTTGAGATTTGCTTATTTGCTTAAAAATGATTATTTAGTCTAAATCAAGCCTATATATATATATACAGTTTCATATGAACACTAAAAACTACACATCTGCTTTCAAATAAAAAAAGAAAATCCCAAAGACCTTCTAATATAATCCTAAACACATAAACTAGGAAAAATTAGGATCGCCATCTTAAAAGACGAAAAGTGTAAGTTTACCTGAAGTGTTGCAAGACAAAAGAGAGCAATTCCAATATTTCGATGACCGGTGTACATGACACCCTTTGATTCACTTCCAAGCTTAAGTCCAGTGGCCCAACCCGCAACCCCAACAGTGTAAGCAGAGACTTGCAAGAACGCATGCAAGTAAAACCATGCAGGATCGGCTGAAGTCCAAGTTCTAAGGTATCTAGCGGTTATTATTCCCACGGGAAAAAGAATTCCCCAACTCACGGAATTCAAAATCCCATGAATCTGAACAGAAAACAATTAAATTTACTTGCTTTGCTAAATTACTAAAAGTCTAAAACTATAAAAAAAAAAAAAAAAAAAAAAAAAAAAAAAATCAATTTGTCTTTTACTAGAGGTTATGCTAGAATCGACTATCATGGAATAAAGTATTCAGATCAATTCCATCCTATATGTCATCTAACTGATATTTAGTTGCTAATTTATGATTCTTGATCTAGTTAACATATTATCCAAAGACATGGGTCATGGTCAACATAGATTGACTTGTGAAGTCAGAGGGTGCTCTTCAAATTCAAGCTGCATAACCATGTAAACATCTTAAGAAATGAGCTTATCATAAGTAAAAAAAGACCTTTTTTCACTTATTCTGTCTACTGTACTCTTTTATGTGTTCACTAAACATGAACCAAGTTAACTATTAAAAGTTCTTACACTTTTTTCGTAACCCTTTGAAAAAAGAGTGTAATACTATGCGGCTATGCCTGCCATTGGCCATTAGTCCTTCATATTAGGCCGATGAAACAAAACTTACATTTCTCTTCCTCGTTTTTGAGTTCCCGTTTCCACCAACTGAAATCTCACCACTCAACAAATCCAACCTCCCTTTCGAATCCAAATTCCCTTCTTTGAACTCATGTCTAGCCGGAAACCCACTCTGCGACACCCCTGCCCCCACTTGCCACACTTGATTAATCGTCGTTTGTCCGTTTTCTAACAATGCAACCGTAGCAAATATCCTCATAACTCCATCCGAATACTCCCCACTCATATCCGTCACATCAAATTCCAACTTACCTTCCACAATAGAGTCATAAGAACTTATATTATAAGTTCTCACAACTATAGAACCATTGGACGCTTTATAACCAATCAAAGACTGAGAACCCTCCATGCCATCACCTGTCGGGTTGATGGCCCATGACACCCACCCGTCAGGTGTGGCAGGTGGCGCAATAAAAGCAATTGACACTGTGTTTTTCACGGTGTCAAGTGACCAATGAAGGTAAGATCCTAGTTGAGGTAAGTCACAACAACGATCATATCTTATGTTGTTAGTGAATTTTTGTGTTGTGCACATGAGTTGCGCGTGCGATGTGCTAGCTAAGATTGTGATGATCATGAGAATATTGATAACTGAGGATGCCATTGGCGACATTGGCGAGATGAAGGTGTTGTGAAAGTTTTAATGATGTACTGGCGTTTCGGTTTAAATAACGTTAGGATAGAGACATAGAGTGACGTGGCAGTATGTGGTTGAATATGAGTGTCACGTAAAATGAAACGTACTTTAAAAACATGCAACGCAATGTATGTGTCCGATGTTTAAGGACTAGGGTTACACAAATTTTCAGTCTTATTACAAGAATAACAAATAAAGTACTCCTAAACTGATAAGTGTTTATTTTAGGGGATGTGTTTAGTGGGTGAAAAATACTACTATCTTTTAACAAAAATTTTCATAAAAAACTCAAAATCTGAAATTTGTTTAGACAGAAACTTCTGAGAAATTATTTTAAAAGAATGAAAATCTTATTTTTCAAAATTTAACTAGAATTTTAAAAAGAGATCTTTACTCTTAGGTGTATTTATTCTTCCATTTTTCTACATTTTCTTACACATTTCAAATTTATAAAAATATCATCTAAACGTGGTTTCTAAATTTATAGCACATTTTTAGGGATAAAATCTAAAGAAACTAAGATAGAAAATTAAAGATTTTTTTCTACGACTAAACGCACCCTACGGTTTTAGATAGTTTTTAGAAAGATTTCTTCCACACAAGCCAATTACAACTACTTGTAGGTTTTTAAAGAATCCAACATGCATCCATCTAGATGTGGTGTAGCACGTTATGTACTGACTTTTGGCTACATCATCGTGTTGAATACGGTTGATATATTGAATAATGTAACAAACTAACGTAAGCATTTCACTTTCAAAATAGGAATATATATATATCATAGATGTTGTTATTGTATGCTTTTGTGAATAGCCAGCGTGCCGAAAAGGTAATTTTGGACAAAGATAGACGAACATAGAGCTAATCTAGGATTTCACAATTTGGAACGTGGTGTTTTTGTCTCGTGTTACATATTTTTGTGATAAAAACAAGGTATATGGAGTTTGTTTCCAAGTCTTGACTGATTAGTACAACGTATTCCATGTAAATGCCGGCCAATAAATAATGTATTACACGATGAAAAAACATTATACAAACAAATACCGGCCTACCATAAAAATGAAGACAATATAGTTTCCCATAACCTAATTAAAAAGTGCATATACAATATAAATAGCGAGTCGGGCGCCGGTGCGCCGCGTTGCGGCGGGGCGCTGTATTTGACAAAAAATTTAATTAAGATTTTAAGACAGAATATTGATGTAAGAGGCCGGCTACGGATAACCGCGTTGCGATAGACGCGTTGCGGCAGGGCAGTGATCTTAGCCTTAATTTACGTTTAAAAAAAAAGACCCCTTTTGCAAAGACCCGCGAATTTTGAGGGTATTTTTCGCCAATTTTTTAGGATTTTTTTTGGAAAAAGGACTACTTTTGCAAAGAGGCGATAGATTCAGGGGTATTTTTTGCCAATTTTCGAAACTTGATTTTGGGAAAAAAAAAAAAATTTTTGAAAAAGGACTACTTTCGCAAAGATGCGTCAACTTCAAAGGTATTTTTTGCCTATTTGTGAAACTTGATTTTGGGCTAGTGTTAACCGGGCCGGGCCAAACCGGCCCGTTACTGTAGCAACTATGTACTGTAGATGACACTACGTCGTTTCAAACGTGTTTTAATATATATATATACTCCCTCCGTCCCACTATAAGTGTCCACTTTTCATTTGCACAAAGTTTTAGGAAAGTGGGGCCAACTACACTCTTCACCAATCAAATATCACTATTACCCACTAAAGTCTCTTCTCATTGGTTGAAAATATTCCCTGGACACTTAATATGGGACAAGCAAAGATACCATTGTGGACACTTATAGTGGGACGGAGGAAGTATATAATAGCCAAATACATCAATAAAGGGGCCTAGAAAATATCGGGCCTAGCCCATTAAAATATAACCGGCTAACAAAAAAGACGCTCCAAAAATTCTTGCTATTAAACTTTTCTTACGGTTAGGTTAAAACTTAAACCCTGCTACGGTAAAAGCTCTATAAATTAATACTCAATAAATTAATAACATTGATAAAATTAATAATTTGTTGAATCCCAACTTGGGACCAGTACAAATTTGAACCTCAATCAATAAAATAATAAAATAATAATTTTTTTGAAAACCCAGGGTATATATATTAGTTCTAACGAAACTATAAATTAATAATTACTAGAAAATTTCATAATTTCTTCGATGCCTTGAACTTCGTAACATTCATTAGTATATATTTATTAATTTCTTGAATGACTTGAATTCATAAAATGTTAATTGCAACTTATTTTTCTATTTTTTTTTCATATCTAACTAATATAAATTGTAGCTAGTATATTGGAATTGAAAATTTAAATGTCATACGTAAAATCTATTTAAATTAATAAATTATTAATTTATTAATATAATAACATCTCGCTAAATTAATAAAATACCTCGGTCTCAACACTATTAATTTATGGAGGTTTTACTGTAGGTAAATTATCTCCAAGGAGTCCTAAAGGTAAGTTTTTCTCAAAGTCCTAAAAACTACAAGGGTTCAAACTTAGCTAGATAAACATCTTGAGATCGTGAAAGAAATTAAAGTTCTGAAACGACCACTAAGATACTAATTAGGTTACATACATCATAATAGAAAAAACTTAGTTTTATCGGGTAATCCGAATCTGGATCCTTCTCATGCGTTGAAACCCTACTAGATGTTTTCAGAATGTTGGTACTTTAAGATTAGAAGTACTTGAGCTCGAATATTTTGGATATATGTGAAACGAAATTCAAGATACCAATGATAGGTAGCGTTTGGTAATGAGTTTTGTGTGACACATGAGTGGCATGTGTGTGGTTTTAAACTACACATGTGAGGTACATGTGTGAATTACCACACACTCAACCAACTGTCTTTTGCGCCAAAACCATTCCTTATTAATAGTCATTATGGTTCATTTAATTAGCTTTTATATTTTCTCTCTTAATTATTTCTTCTCCATCATAGTCACTACAACATTCGACACAATCGGATGACTATTTTACGCATTCGGCGGGGACATGTCCCCGCCAAAACGTCCCCGCCAACACCTCATCGATGATACTTTTGTCGGGGACATGTGGGTCCCACAACCTTTGGGCTGGTCAAACTATGTCCAGCGTGGCACTTCTTTTGGCGTGAACACGTCCTCGCTAAAAGAGGTATCCACTGTTGATATGATTTTAATTAACAATGATTAAGTTAATTAATCACCTCTTTTGGCGAGGACATGTCCCTGCCAAAAGAGTTATCCACTGTTGAGATCAACTCTTTTGGCGGGGACATGTCCCCGCTAAAAGAGTTATCAACTGTTGAGATCAGCTCTTTTGGCGGACACTTGTCTCCACCAAAAGAGTTTCCACTATTGAGATCAACTCTTTTGGCGGGGACATGTCCCCGTGAAAAGTGTAAACGATATTAAACTCTTTAATCTTTTGGCGGGGACATGTCCCCACCAAAAGCCTCTGACCCATTTTGCAGCATATTGCTGCAAAATGGGTAATTTCCAGATTTTTTCAGGAAAAAATCTACACAATAACAACTTGTTAATAGAACCTGTTTTATGCTACAATATCGCCAAATTCGCTAAACATAATATCATATATATCCAAATTTGCTAAACATAATCATATGTATCCAAATTCTCCAAAACGGTTCAAAAACCGTGATCACATGATTATCCGCAAATGATTCTACAAAACTATACATAACCTAGCTATCCGCAAATGGTCCAAAACTATACGCGTAATTCATTTAGCGGGAATCCTAACACATAATCTAAATAAACACATAATAATCCATGAAATCTACACAAATTTGTCCATAACCACTACAACACATATAAAAAGACCCATGGGACCCAAACAAGAAAAGTAATATATAAGTCGTGATTTATTATATTGCATTAATGTGGGTGAGTTTCTGGAAATAAATTATACTTACGTATCTAGCCTCGAACACTGGAGACTCATTCTGTTTAGTTACAAAAAAACAAGAAAAGTAATATATAAGTCGTGATTTATTATATTGCATTAATGTGGGTGAGTTTTTGGAAATAAATTATACTTACGTATCTAGCCTCGAACACTGGAGACTCAAAGACGTCGCCTCTCGTATGGTTGTGTCTGTGAAGCTCGATCAAGTCTCTACCATCCGTGGAGTCGGTGGGGTAGCTCAACTGTTTATAAATAAAATCAATGAAGGCTAGAATGTGATCCATGAAGGCTAGAAATCGTATTCGCCAGCCGGTTTTGCCTGTTGGTCGCCCCTATCCTCAACTTCTTTGGGTCTGACCAGTGCTTCACCTGCTTATTATAAATAATAAAAACTATTATATAAATGAATTATTATTATTATTATTATTATTATTATTATTATTATTATTATTATTATTATTATTATTATTCTAATGATAATGATGATAATGATAATGATAATGATAATGATAAAAATAATAATAATAATAATAATAATAATAATAATAATAATAATAATAATAATAATAATAATAATAATAATAATAATAATAATAATAATAATAATAATAATAATAATAATAATAATAATAATAGGATTAGTTTTGCTATTGCTAGAGGTGTGGGGGCCCAGTTGGTTTCTCGGCTCCCCACTAATTTCTTGTAAAATCCTATTAATTTTTAATAAAAGTGTTGGTTATAATAATAATAATAATAATAATAATAATAATAATAATAATAATAATAATAATAATAATAATAATACCTGTTCTTCCAAATCCTCAAGCGTCTTGTTCGCCGGATGCTTTTCCTTGATCTCGTCTAGTTTCTCAACCCACCTTGCCGTGTAAAATTCTGCAATTTGAATTTGTATTTGTTGTCATCATATCGCTTTCTGAGATAAGCTTCGATACTGTTGACAATATCGTCTCCATTCAGACCAGCAAGGTGTTCACCGAGATCAAAGAAATGCTGCAATAAAATATAATTAAAATAAATATACAAATTTAAATAAACAGACAAATTTAAATAAATAAACACATTTAAAATAAATAAACACAATAATTAAAAAAATAAAAGATAAAAAAACTTACGTGTCGCTGGTCATCGATGTGGGCCTTGGAGGTCTCGGGAACCTTATCCCATGAATCGTAATGCATGGGAATTGATTCCCGTAACAACTCCCCGACCAAGTTGGAGAACCACGAAGCGTGAGTGCCCACATGCTCATACATCCCTTTGGCGTTCTTCCGAAATCTTATCGATATCGGACGACCTGTATCAGACACCGTACTCTTGAGCTTTGTATTCTTTGTGGGACCACGCACCACCTTCCCGCCTTTGCCAATTTTGGCATTGGGCTTGGGAGCTTTGCATTTAGAGCCTACAAGTAATCAAATTCAAGTGATGATAACATAAAATAACAAGTTATCAATTTCAAATAATGATCAAGTTTAATTAAAATAATCGAGAAATTCTTACGCTGACAATTAGTGTCTAGCCTCCTCGAGGGACCACGAGGTAGCTCATTACCTCCATCACCACTGTGGCTCCTAGCAACAACATCTGCCATTTGTAAACGTACTAGTACAAGAACATATAAATTAGTGAAGAAACACACACACACACACACACACACACACACACACACACACACATATATATACACACACACACACACATTCAAATAAATAACAATATATACAAAATAATAATAATAATAATAATAATAATAATAATAATAATAATAATAATAATAATAATAATAATAATAATAATAATAATAATAATAATAATAATAATAATAATAATAATAATAATAATAATAAATAAATAAATAAATAAACACATTTAACCACTCGATAACAATTTCATTCAAATAAGTGTCGTTTAACAAATTACAATTTGAGATCAATCTCCCTCATCACTAAGATAAAAACCCTCATTATTAGTGTCAGCTTCATCTTCACGATCTACGTGGTCTTCACCATCAGATGCTAAATCATGAGGAACGTGGTCATCATAATCAATATCATCGTCGTCGTCGACATCAGTGATAATTGGTTGTGGTGGTGCCTCAACTTCCGCTGGCTGAACATCTATATTTATGGTGTTATAATTCAACTTATCCAACTCAGCAGAGAGTGTGACATGTGATAAGGTGTTGTCATGTACGACATCTTGATTGTCTTCTACCACGATGATATCCGGGTTCCAAATCTTTTGGTGATAAGAATCTTGGATGACCTTGCAATCACCACGTTTACCCGAGAAATCAAGGTAAAAGACTTGTGTTGCAAGAATGTATGGTTCATTTTGAAAAGATACACGATCTGTCATAATTTGTGTAATGTTGTTTCTATAGGTACAACGTTTTATGCGACCATCGTTATTAGTGTCGAACCATTTGACTTTGAACAACACAACCTTGAACGGAATATACAAAAACTCGAGAATTTCTTCAAGCTGGCCATAATACATTCCTCCGCTAGGATTAGGAGTTGAAATTCCGCTGTTTTGAGTTGAACGACGTAAATTACGGACGTGTACGATAAACTTCACACCGTTGAGTACGCAAGAGTCGACTAAGACTACAGTACATGATGGTCCACAAGCCAAAGCGAATAACTCGGAAGTACAACTTGGGTCCTTCTTTACTTTTAATTCACGAATCTATGAAAAAAGTTAAGAATAGATATAGATGAGTAATAGTCGTTATTTTTACAGGATAATACATACAATAAGTCTACCTTCTTCTCAAACCAGCGAGGAAATCCTTCTTGTATGTCATTGCCAGGAAATGCCCTGTAAATGTTCATGATATTAGAATAAGTCGTCGAATAATAAATTACGTAATTTTTTTTTGAAATAAAACGTGTACCTCTTGTACTCGTTCATGTACGGGTCGATTTCATGACTGTTGTGTAGTACATACCATACTACTTTCTACATTGTGGTTGGTTGAATCCGAATTAATGATTGTTTACCATTCTTTTTACAGAGTGATCGAAACACCTGAAATCGACTTGCTGGGCTTGGACCGTCCTCATTCCGGTCAGGATGATTAAATCTCGTCTCAACACCCCGAAAATAATGCGAACAGAAAGTTAATGCTTCATCAGCAATATAACCCTCCGCTATTGAACCTTTAGGCTTAGCTTTATTTCTGACATAATTTTTGAGCTTTTTCATGTATCTTTCAAATGGATACATCTACCTCATGTAAACAGGCCCGCCTTCAATAGCCTCTTTGGGTAGATGAATAACCAAGTGAATCATAATGTCAAAAAAAGGAGGAGGATATATTTGCTCGAAACTGCTCAATATTCGAGATCATATTTGTTTAGCTTTCAACATGTCATCCACCATCAAAGTTCGAGAGCATATTTGTTTGAAGAATGAACAAAGCTCAATTATTGGTGTTGCGGTGGTTTGGTCCTTCAAGTAATTTTGAAGTCCAGCAGGAAGTAACCGCTGCATCATTATATGACAGTCATGAGCCTTCAAGCCTGTTATGTTGCTATCACTGTCTATCACTTTATGCTTGAAGTTAGATCCGAACTCATCAGGTAGTTTAACACATTTGATGAATTGAAAAAAAAATCATGATATTAGAATAAGTCGTCGAAATGAATATGCGAATTGAATTGGCACAAATAAATTTTGAAATAAAACGCGTACCATTGATGAATTGACAAAAAAAAATTTCTTTCTTCAGTTGTGAAAGAGTACGTGGGATGAGGCTTAGAGCACTTCCCGTTTCCTTTGTTGACGAGCCACAACTCATCACGAATTTTTAAATTTTGTAAGTCTTGTCTTGCCTTGTTGGTGTCTTTTGATTTGTCATTCATTAACAAAGTACCCAACACACTCTCACATACATTATTTTCGATATGCATGACATCTAAATTATGTTTTAGTGTAAGAAAAGACCAATACTCTAGCTCGTAGAAAATAGATACTTTGGTCCAATTCAATTCGCGATCAGGATCATGTTTTTTCTTCGCACCCCCAGAACTTGGATGTTTCACTGGGATACGTATAGGCAATCTCCCAAGTTGAGTCAAGATGTCATCACTGGTAAATTTTCTAGGAGGTGGTCTATCATCGACCGGAGTATAGAATGCCCTTTTGTTCTTCCGCCATTTATTGGTCGCTTTTAAGAATCTTCTATGACCAACATAAGCAGTTTTGCTTAACACGCGAATAGCTGGAGTGTCTACATTACAGGTCGGACATGCCCTGTAACCTTGCCCACTCCACCCAGGCAAACTACTTTGAGCGGGAAAGTCATTGATAGTCCATAAAAGCACTGCTTTCATACAGAATTCAGTCCCTGTAACAGCATCCGTAGTCATGACTCCATCTTTCCATAAAGTCTTTAGGTCTTCAATAAAAGGCCTCAAGTAAATATCTATGTCCTTCCCAGGTGATTTAGGGCCCGGAATTAACAACGTCAACATAAGAGAAGTCTCTCTTATACATATCCAGGGAGGCGTATTGTATGTTGTTAATATGACCGGCCACATGTTGTAAGACTGACTAAGGTTGCCGTACGGATTGAAACCATCACCAGCCAACCCTAATCAGACGTTTCTTTTTTCATAAGCAAATTCTTTCTTATACTTGATGTCAAATTTCTTCCATGCTTGACCATCAACCGGGTGTTGCATCTTACCGTTCTCCGTAGACTGCCCAGAAGCATCCCAAGTCATATGTTTTGCAGTGTGTTTAGACTTGTACAAACGTTGTAGTCTAGGAATGATAGGAAAGTAACGCAACACCTTGTTAGGAACTTTCTTCCCCAGTGTGTTCTTGTCTTTCCATCTACTAGCATCGCAGATGGGACAATTCTAAAAATCTTCGTTACCCACCCCCCGATATAAAAAACAATCATTTACAGAAGCATGTATGGATTTGTATCCTAGCCCGATCGTTTTATATGTCTTCTTTATTTCATAGTATGACGATGGGATTTTGTATCCTAGAATGTGCGGGAAACGTTCCTGGAGAAATTTTAGGCTTTCGTTAAATGTGGTGTCACTCATTTTACCTTTGACCTTGATGTTCGTAAACTTTGCCATAAAGTACAATGAAGACATCCAATTACAGCCCGGGTATAGTGGGTCGTTGGCAGTGGCAAGTAACTTTTCAAACTCGTTACGTTGAGGAAGTGTCGTTGCTTGAGTTGGCTCGTTACTTGTCTCGCCAATATTTCCTTGAGTTGGCTCATTTTGTTCGTTATTCGGACAAATATCATGAAGGAACTCAGCCATGTCACTCATCCCAGGATGATTTGTGTTGTGTACTACTGTTTGGGCATCTGGTTCACCGTGATTATACTATTTCGTATAACTTTGGTCCCAACCATTTGTGTGTATGTGATCAAACAAATCTCCGTGCTTTATCCAACCAACGTTATAACAACAAGCACATGGACATTTTACATTCCCATCAATATTCACAAAGGACTTGCAATACTCGCAAAAAGCTTTAAGACCTTTTAAAAATTTGATGCTAGCACGAGATAATGAGACCCAACTCTTATCAATTGGCATAACTGCGTTTTAATGATGCAACAAATAATTATATAGAATTAAACATGTTCACAAAAATCTACACGTAAACACATAAAGGTGGAATTACGAGTTGTGCTTTTTGTTCACCTAATCCAACTATGGAAGGCAATCATAACCCACTCTTTGAATGTTTCGTCTCATATTTGAATGCGTATAACTGAATTTACCATTTGAGAAAATTTCGGCAGCATTTCCCTTTAACTCCCCAAATATGTGCATTAAAGACATATTCGTAGGAGTAAAGGGGAAACACTGTCGAAATTTTCACAAATAGTAAATCAATTATACGCATTCATATCCTAAATGAGACAAAACATTCAAAAAGCAGTCCCAAACAAGGGACTTTCCGAAATTAATTTCTAATAAATTAATTTCGGACGGGTTTTCTATGGGATGATTAACTTCGGACGGGGACTTTCTGAAATTAATCACTAAAGTCCTAAAATCATTTACAATAGTCTAACACAATCAAATACCATATAATACTAACATGTTCGCAGCTAACATAATGACTCATATATAAAATTACTTAGACAATTCATCAAACACACATATATAAATGGTTATATATCGCGGTTAACAAATTAAGGGGGTGTTTGTTTAATCTTATTTGTAGCTTATGAAATATAAGCCGAAATCAAATAAGCTTACAAGCCCACGTATAAGCTTAAACAGCCAACCCTTTTTTCAAGAAGATTCACAAACAACAATTGTGTGATCACACTAAACTATTAGCATAACTATGTGTGATCACACGCAACATACTCCCGAACAATCTGATTAAATAACAAAACATACATTCTCGCACAATTATAGCAATCTCACTGTTGTCCTTGATGGGGCTGGAAAATAAGCAAATAAGCAAACCCAAACACCCCTGTTATCGGGCTGTTATCAGTGCATAAACCAAATGCACCCTATCGGGCTGTTATCGGGCCGAGAAACCAAACCCCAACCGCACCCTAACTGGGATGCGGTTTGGCCTGAGACAAACCAAACGGACACCCCTCGTGGGCTGTGGCGTAGAAAAAATAAGCAAACCCAAACACCCCTGTTTTTCGGCTAATATATCATAAGAGTCAATTTTTCGACTTATTTGGAGAATTGTGTGCTTATATATGTTTATTATATCATAATATACTTATATAAGCCAACAAGTCTCCAAATAAGCCGGAAAATTAAAGGCAGATAAGCAGCTTAAAAAGCAATCGCCAACACCCTCTTAACAAACTTAAAAAGCAATACAACTACCGCTACACGTCCCACACTCTGTTTAAAACGCACTAATCAGATTATCACTATCCTAACTCAATACTAGGCTGCCTCACTCCCACATAACATCACTTATCATCATGTCCTAAGAAGCAATCCCAAACGCATTCTAACATGTCCTAGTAATTAACATATTAACCAAACGAGTAATTAACCAAACACAAACGCAAAAAAAAAAAAAAAAAAAAAAAAAAAAAAAAAAAAAAAAAAAAACATACTGCAAGGCTGCTGTGGTGCGTTCTCGGCTGGTCTCAGGTGGTCTACAGAGCAAGTACGTGGTCCTGGCGGCCTCGACAAATAGCAGGCTGGTCTTTTGTGTCCTCACCAAACACATAAACAAAAATTAATAACTCAAAACTTTTGACGACGACATGTCTTCGTTAAAGAAATAAACAAAATAAAAAATATATATATGCCTTTTGGTCTCGGCTTAGTCTTGACAGCAACTGTACCAAAAAAAATCAACAAAAAAATATAAAAAAATAACAAAAAACAAAAAATAATAAATTAACAAAAAACAAAAAAAAAACTATCAAAACTTAACACATTGCAAAAATTATTAAATAACAAAAATTAACAAATTAAAAAAATAACGAAAATCAATAAATTACCTGGGTTTGTAAACGAGATGGAGAAAGGAAGAAATGAGATGAGAAAAAGAAAGAATTAAACAAGGAGAGGGGTGGAGGAAAGAATTAAATGATGAGAGGGCTAAGGAGATACATCGTACATAGTGGTGCAAGTGTGGGTGTAGTGGTGGAGATGGTTGTTGCTGTGGTGGAGATGGTGGTGTAGTGGTGGAGATGGTGGTGCGGTGGTGGTGTAGATCGATGAGAGGAAGAAGACAGCGAGAGAGTTAACAGTTTTTTTCCCCTCTAAGTGTAAAACTAGATCCGTTAATAATTGAGGTCGTTTTTTGTGATTACCTTTGGCGGGGATATGTCCCCGCTGAAAGAAATTTTGTTATTTAGCCAGGTTTTTGGCGAGGACACGTCCCCGCTAAAAGTTTATATTATTAGCCTAAAACTTTGGCGGGATAAAGTAAATGTGAGGAAGGAATTATAAAAAATTTGGTGAAATTTTTTAGCGGGGACATGTCCCCGCCAAAAGATATTTTATTAAAAAAACAAAAAAAAAACTCTTTTATATCATAAAATTAACTTAAATCACTATTAAATCATTCAAATTTAATTTAAATATTTTCTAAATCATCTTTAATTAATTTAAAACTTTATAAAATTATTTACATCACTTTTAACCAATTAAGTTAAATCGTTTATACTTAATTTAAATCATTTTAATTAAGTTAAATCACTATTAAATCATTTAAATTTAATTTAAATATTTTCTAAATCATTTTTAACTAATTTAAAACTTTTTAAAATTAACACGCCAAACAAAAAGGCTTGCAAATATTAACACGCTAACACATATTATCTATGTACTTTTACTGTGACATCAACCTTTAACAGTCGTCTAGCCTACTAGCTCTAACCTGCAATAACATGAATGCACTTCGGAGATGTTAAACGAATGAGCCGAGATGATATGGTTATACACGAGATGTTAAACGAATGAGTCGAGATGATATGGTTATACACGAGATGTTAAACGAATGAGTCGAGATTATATGGTTATACACTAGATGTTAAACGAATGAGTCGAGATGATATGGTTATACACGAGATGTTAAATGAATGAGTCGAAAACTCAAAGCACCAAACCCTTCCTGCCAAAACTTCCCACCAAACACTTCCCGCCAAAACACTTCCCACCAAAATTTCCCACCAAAAATTCCCGCCAAAATTTTGGCGCCAAAACTTCCCACCAAAAGTTCTATTTTTTTACCATATATAACAGTTAGCAGATCTGCTGTTATCCTCACAAACACATTATACACTCTCAAATCATCACAACCACAAACACACACTGTTATCATGAAGATGGCGGAATTTGAAGCTTTTGCTTGTCCTTGTTGTAGAGGAGACGTATGTAACACCCGGTAATTTTCCAAATCCTTTCTAGCCAATTATTTTAAAACTTTGCGTTACCTGAGAACTTAAACTTTTCATTGCATCTATTTGGGCTTGAGAAACGAGAGTTATTGCGAGAAACGAGAATATTGTCCCTATTAGTGAACTGGCACAACCTAGAAAGCACAAAACGTATTGTATTTGTCAAAAATATTTATTTTTGAAAGTATTGCAAATTTATACTCGTTTTTATTGGAAAAATTATTTCGTGAGCAATGACTTAAGTTTCGTTAATTTTTGAGTCCGTTTGGTGTGTCAAATGGGTCCCGCGGTGTTTTTATCAAAAGTTTAACCACATGGCAACTATAGCCCCTCCGCCCCCTATTTCCACTTCACACCCTCACTTTTATATTTACAATTTCAGTCCCAATTCAAAAATATAAATACCTCTTTATTAATAAAATCCACACACACTATTCACTCACTCTCTCTCTCTCTTCTCTCTCTCTCTAGCCCCGCCGGCGACTCCCTTCCGTCTGGCCACCCCACCGCCGGCAACTATTCCGGCCACCGGAAATTTTTTTGGCGAATCATTTTCTTTGCCGAATCGATAGATCGGCCATATTTAACCCTTTCTGGAGATTTTGAGACCTTGGCTCCCACCACAACCACCCATAGGCGCCACCACAGCCACTGCCGTCACGCCGCCACCACTACCACCTTCCCCCTCCGTGTTTCTCTCGGTAAAAACCCACTCACGCGCCCTTATTTACTATTTTTATTAAATATTTTCGAAACCCTAATTTTATATTTATTTAGATCCGGTTTCAACTTAATCTTCTTAATAAAAATCTTTTAATAAAAATGTTTTAAACCTTAAACTCGTGTGGAATCTTTCTCCCCATTATCGGCTGTGACTCGGTCAACTTACCGAGTCAACTCGATTGACTCGGTGAGGGTTTAATTATTTTTGATGTTTTATTGTTCTTTTGCTATTTATTTTGATGTGGTATTGTTTTGTGGTGATTGAATATTGATGGAGTCCGTTTGGGTTAGTTACTGTTTCGGCATCCGTGACTGTTAGGATTAGTTGATGAGGTTGTGTTTGGGCTTGGGTTTGATTTGAGGTCCGTATGGGTTAGTTTGGCTGCGACAGTCGGCGTATAGCCGGGCCGTGACTCACGGCGAGTCACGGCAAGTTGAGAAATAATTTATAATAGGTTGTTTTGAGGCTTGTGTTAATTTGTATTGCGTTGGAATATTTTTAAGTTGGCAGTTTCAGTTTGTTAGTGTCGTATAGATTTTTTGTTACATAGAGTCAATATAAAAGATTTTGTTAGTGTTAGGATTAATTAAAATTGGTGGTGTTGTGTTTAAATATGATTGTGTTATGTTGAGTGTAGTCGCGGCCGAGAGCCTCAACGGCTCGGATTGAGTCGAGCCGTGACTCGTGGCGAGTCACGGCCACGGTTAATAAATTGTCATTTCGTTGATTATTTATTTCTCTCGTCGAGTCGTATATATTAATTGTCGTCGTTTACTATTTATTTTTTTGAGTCGTGTTATATTTAGTTAGTCGTTAGTTATTATTTATTTGTTTGTTATCGATATGGGATGTTTCGGAATATTTGCAACATATATGGGATACCTTTATATTTTATCGATTGGCTTTGAATAATATTGTAATGTTGTAACATTGTGGACAAGGATTGGACGTATTGGATTTACGGTATTAGTTATTTGGACTATTATGGACCCTTTGGTACACGAGACGGAAGGGTACGTTAGACTCATAAGAGCTTAACCTACCTGGACTCGAACTATACAAAATGGTCGATAAAACTAAACAACTAATATTTACGCGAATGATATGTCCAATTATATATTAAAACTTGTAAAACTTGTCGATAATTGAAATATTCAAATAAGTCGTATGACTTGGGAATGTTTTATAAACGGACACTTCATGCCGAAATTTCGTAAAATGTTTTATAAACTTAAACTATTTATGATTTATTAAATGTTCCAAAACCTTTTTAAGACTCTTATGTTTTAACGATTATAACATCTATTTTAGGAAAAACGGGGAAAAGCCGAAACTATCTATCGATGTTGTTTATTTGTTTATTTATTCTTTTTAGATTTTTATTCTTTCTTTCATATTCTTTTCTTCTTCTCGAGTATCCGTTCGTATTCGCCGACTTTTTATCTCTTTACCTTTCTTGTCTTCCACACGAGACTTAAACGTATCTTTTCTTTCAAACGCCATTGAAACTAAAACTTTTTATACGAGTATTATTTATTAAATCATTTCGAGTATTATTTCTGAGTTATGTCATTTAATTGATTAGGTTGTGCTGAGGTTCATTTGTTGTGCCGTACCATCTGATTGTTTATCTCGTATTCTCTGTGACTAAGGTGTGATTCATAGCCCCACTTGATCTCTTTTAAATGTTTATAAACCCCGTGGGGGAGATACATGCTACTTACTGTTTTCTGAGCACAATTGTTTATTGTATGCTATTCCTGATTGACGCTATAAATGCTAAGTACCTTCCTTGCCAAAAGCAAGTCCCTCGATCATGAACCATTAATCACCTGCGGGTGAGCGCGATTGTAGTTTATAGGCCTATAGGATTTGACCATCCCGCCATGTTGACCCAGGACGGTCAGCATGTGATGTACTATAATTGAGTTACCTAGGTATCTGGCAAAATACCTACTTGGGGGCAAATATTATGATTATGAAATTCCGCGGATACTGTCGACTTACGCCGGTTAACGTTTTGCGTGTCATGAGCTTAGCAAATAAACGAAGGATATCCTGATTGAATATGTGAAACTTCCAGATTAAAATTTCTTGTGCTCAAACTATTTTTACTAAACCTATGGATTACACTCAACCTTTGTGTTGACTTTTTAGCATGTTTATCTTAGGTAATTGATTTTCTGAAGTGTGTGCGAGGAAGAGCTGGAGGTTCCGATTGGCTATCTGTTGGGAATTATCATACGATTCAAGAGAAGACAAACTTAGGTCTGGTAATATGTCAGAGTTAGGTCTGTCTTTGTAATTAGGTATGGTAATACATGTTAAGTCTGGTAGTCTGTATTAAGTCTGGTTGACTTATTATGTTAAGTCTGGTCGTGATATAAGGAAAGTTTGTTAGAGATATGTTAGGAAAAGATACAAAACGTGTAATTATCTTTATAGAATATTCGTGAATATCTTCTTAGTCGGTTAGCATTAGGGTTTCCTTGGTGTATAAAAGGATCCCTAAGATTGTTAGTTTGATAAGAGAGTTGTACGAGTTTCACAATTGTGATTAATAGAATTATACGAAGTTAGTGTTAACTCTGTGTTCTTCATTGTTCTTGTTAAGTTTCCGCATTAACATTAACAATCGTTAAGGGTTTCTCACTTAGACTGGTTTGGATTTATCCCAACCATCTACTAAGTATTCAAGGCTACTTAGAGATCCACATACAATTCGTGGACCAACAAGTGGTATCAAAGCAAGGCGAGAGACTCTGAGTTCGAAGAACACTTAACCTCAAAAACCTATTCTCACTCAATTCACCCTACACAATGTCTGAGACCGAAAAGCCAATCAACACTGAAACTTTTTCAATCCATAACAGTGAGGATGAGAGTTCACACCATGAAGATGAAGGAAAACCTGAATCCAGTAACTCCCAAACACAACAACAACCCATCCCTTCCACAACCACAATCTCAAACATAAAACTTCCATTACTGAAAAGAGAAGAATATGATATATGGGCCATGGAAATGGAACATTATCTGGAGTATATTGACAGTGATGTATGGAAGGTTATCCAAAGAGGAAACTCTAGGAAAAGTGTCACACAAGGGACTGATGGGCAGCTAAGAATAATGCCACCAGTGTCTGTTGAGGAGATTAGGGCTGTGGAGAAGGAAAAGAAGGCAAGAACCTTGCTTCTTATAGCTATTCCTAAGGAGCATCTACAAAGGTTCCATGGCATGGTTGATGCTAAAGAGATGTGGGAGGCTATCAAGAAACGATTTGGAGGCAATGCAAACTCCAAGAAGATGCAAAAGGCTGTTCTTAAACAGCAATTTGAGACATTCAGTGTTTTAAAGACTGAAGGATTGGAGAAAGGCTATGACAGATTTCAACATCTGTTAACACAGCTGGAAGTTCATGGTGCAGCAGTTTCGAATGAGGATGCAAACCACAAGTTCCTTAGATCTTTACCATCAGAATGGGGTAATGTATCTGTGGCGATGAGAATAAAGGAGGAAGTAGATTCAATGACACCTGATGACCTATACAATAATCTTAGGATGTTTGAAAGGGACATCGGTAACAATACTTAGGTATCTACTAGTTCATCAAACGTTGCTTTTGTGTCACAGAACAAAAGCAGTACTTACAAGGTTAAACCTGGTAGTGTTAGGTCTGGTACCTATGAAACTCCTTCAAGTGAAAGATATGCTTCAAATTTTACTGATGAGGTGATCCATTCTTTCTTTGCCAACCAAACGGAAGATGAAAACTTTATTAGTGAAGATTTAGAACAGATTAATGATGCTGAAGTTGAGGAGATGGACATAAAGTGGCACATTGCCATGGTTGCTTTAAGGGTCAAACGATTTCAGAAGCAATATGGAAGGACCATCAACTTCAACAACAAATCACCAGTGGGATACACAAAGAGAACAGTTGAATGCTACATCTGTCACAAGCATGGACATTTTTCAAGAGACTGTCCAGAGAAGAAGCCTGCTGATGGGAAAAGAGATGAAGAAGGGAAGCTGGAAAAGAATCAGATGAGCTTGCTGACACTGGAAGCTGGAGGTGTCAACTGGGGTGAGCATCCAAGAGTGAATGAGGAGTCTGATCATGCTCTCATGGCCATTGGTAATGAGGTATCATTATGCTCTAAATTATGCACTGATTCATATAATCATATTAAGGCTTTATATGATGAGCAGTTAGGACAAATAGGTGACCTAGAAGTAAATCTCTTAGCACATAAAAATGCTGTAAAAACATTAGAGGCACAAAAGGTCACCCTTCAAAACCAACATACTGCTTTAAATGAAAAACTATACTTTCAAGCTAATAAGATATATGAACAAGATGAAAAGCTTAAAAGGTATAGACAAATGGGCCTTAGAATTCAAAAGGAGAGGGATGAGTTGAGAAAATGGGTAGATCAGTGGAACAATTCAAATAATAACCTGTTTAAATGTTGGGATTCTCAAATAAAATCCAATAAAAAATGTGGCTTAGGATATGAGGAAGATGAGAAAAAGGAAATTCTTAAGTCTAGAGAAGATGATTATGCGGGCAAACCATTGTATAATAGGTTTGTCAAGACTGGTGACTTTAAGGGAGTACCACCACCATTGAGTGATGACTATACTCCTCTTGAAAAAGAAGAGTTGGATGATTCACTTTTTGTGTATGGTAAGAAAGGTCCTCAAACACCTGAGTCAACCACCTCAGAGGACAAAACCAGTAAGTATTCTTCTTGTCAATCCAATGACTCTGAAGGATCTATTGATGGTTCCTCTGATCACTCTAAGTCTGAGTCAAAAAGTGAGGTAAAAGAGAATCCTGAACCTAAGGTTGTTAAGAAGTGTGAACCTGTTGTAACTAAACCTGTAGTGACTAAACCAAAGCCTGAGACAGTCAAACCTAGTTGTACCCAACACATAAAAACTCCTAGGGAATCTGTTAATACTAATGAGTCACCTAGAAGCAATAGTGTTCACAGAGAAAGTAGGAGTAGTTACACTTATGCTCCTAAAAGATGTTTTGTTTGTGGAAGTCTAGGTCACTTGATTAGGGACTGTGATTTTCATGAAAAGAGAATGAAGAGAGAGGCTGAGCAAAAGAGAATGAATGCTAATAT
This sequence comes from Artemisia tridentata subsp. tridentata, assembly GCA_021014915.2. Lineage (NCBI taxonomy): Eukaryota > Viridiplantae > Streptophyta > Magnoliopsida > Asterales > Asteraceae > Artemisia > Artemisia tridentata. The sequence goes on along the minus strand of CP139506.1, from coordinate 108,838,337 downwards.
TGGTCATGGTTCAAATAAACCAGTTTGGAATAATGCTAACAGAATTAATCATGCCAACCAGTTTAATCCCAGACCAGCCCAACAGTTTTACTCTACCCGACCTAACTCTTATGTTAATACTAGTAGACAAAATTTTAGGTCTGGCTTTAGGAACTTTAATGTGAATAGGCAAAATGGTAATTTTATGAAGCCTAATGTGAATACTGGTTATGTTAATTCTGTGAGACCCAGACAACCATTTCAAAAGCCACAGGTGAATGCAAACAATCAAAGAAATCATTTTTACAAACCTCATTCACCTGTGAGGAGACCAGTTGTAAATCAAACAAATTCAAATGGGGGTTCTGCTGATAACCTATCAGATTGCTGGGCTTGGGATCCATTTAAAAATGAGTATACCTATAAGTCCAAACATAGTTTCACTGGAGCAGTTTCATACAAAACCTTCAAGTATGTTGCTCCACAGAGAGGACTCAAGCCCACTCAGGCCTGGGTTGTTAAGAAAATCTGATTTCTCTTTCTTAACTTTGTATAGTTTGTACATTTGTTTATTCTTAGAATGTTTTCAGTCTTGCTGTTCTAAATGGTTATTCTTATTTTCAATAGTTAATGGTTTTCAACTTTACTAGTAAAATTGTTTCTTTGTAGTGTGTGCTTAACTTTGTTTTGCAGTTGTCAACTCTTCATTATTGCAAGTGATTCATATGTGGAAAATTAAAACATCAGAACCATGGAGCTTTTATTTATAAACAAGTGATTGCATTCAAGGATGCAATTTACAATGCAAAATAAGACATAAGCTTAAACATAAACCAGCCAAACACCAACACCTACATCTTCTTCTTCCCTTTGCCTTTATCCTTCACATCAGGCATGGTCTTCTTGGTCCTCTTCTCACCCATAAGGTCTCTGACCTTTGGACTTAGGAGTCCTAGAACCTGCTTGTTTGGTGTTGGACGAGGCACAACCTTGGTGCTCTTGGATGTCACAGTCTTGGAGGTCTCTGCTTCATAATCAATAGAAGAATCCTCTGAAGAAGTTATATCTTCTGAAGTCTCCTCTGCTTCATCCTCTGAAGAAGAGTCCTCTGGCTCTTTCTCAGTGAGATCATATGCTGCTAACCAATGTTTCAGTATTGTCTCCCTTGCTGTTTTGTTTCTTGTTATTGAGGAGTAACCTGGTGGAAAATATCCACCCCATCCTCCTGATGATGAATCAGAAGATGAGCCGTTAGGATCCCAAGAAGAATCGGATGAAATCTCTATGATTTCTGAGTGGGAAGGATCCATTATACTAATAAGGTTTTTCTTTTGGTTTGTGATGGTTTTGTGATAATACAATGGGTGATTTTATAGGGAAAATCAAGGTTTAATGTTATTAAATGCTCGGTTGGTGTATGGGTTAATACTTGCAGGCAAAGAGTAATTAATTGTAATTTATGGAAAGTTGACCATGTTTATTATTATTTTTTTCATTCGTTAGCTTAAGTTTAGTGTTAAAAAAAAAAAAAAAAAAAAAAAAAAAAAAAAGGGGGGGGGGGGGGGGGGGGGGGTTTACACTTAAGGGGAGGCAAATGTATAAGTTTTTAAATCGAATAGCCTTAAGTGTTAAATCTGGTAGCTTGTGTGCTGACCTTTTCTTGCAAATATTGGTTTTTGTCTCCCTTTCTTGTTGTTGAACTAATTTTTGCAGAAAAGATTGGAATGATGATGATGTAAAGCCTTGCATTCGCTAAAATCAGTGTGTAAGTCCACTCTTTTGGTTAGGTCTGGTAAGTTTATGATTCGGCCTGGTTGACTAATTTAAGTCGGGTAGTGTTAAATTTATGACCGTTAGATCTGGTCAGAAAATAAAGATTTATTATCTAAAATATTACCGTTGCACTATTTTCGGTAAAAAGAGATATTTACGAAGTATATAAGGCTAAAATTTGATATATTTTATCTCCTTTTATTCTTTATTTGCTTCCTATTTTAAATCATCTCTGTTTATACGCAAATATTTTCAAACCCTACCCTTCCAATCAACCAGACCTAAATCATTAACTCATCCATGGCTAACCTCAAGTTTGTTGACAAGCATAATCAAGTTGGTTTCTTGAAGAAACCAGATCAAAGTGCAGGTTTCGAGGAGATTGTGGATTTCCTAAAAGGTTCTTACATTTGTTATTCATTACTTCATAATCCTACTATTTATCAGTCTCTTGTTAAGCAGTTCTGGGGGTCGGTTACCTCTGAGACTCTTGATGATGGGACACCATGTTTAAGGGCAACTATTGACAATAATGGTTTTACCATTACTGAAGCCTCCATTAGGGGAAGTCTCCAATTGGATGATGCTTTAGGAGAATTTGATTTTCCTGGTAATGATATTTTGGGGGGATTGGATAACATTGGGTACCCCACTGATGGAAGCTTTACCTTTTGGAAAAGTCACTTTACACCACAGTGAAGGTTTTTACTACATCATTTACTTCAAAGCTTAAGTCCCAAGAGTGGTGGATGGGATCAATTTGGAAGCAGAATTTGTAACACCCCAACCCGATAAGGGTAAAGATGTCACAACGATGGTTTCATATCAGAACAAACACAAGCATTTGACATAAATAATACAATAGAAATTCAATGGTTACAAAGGATATTCTGAAACTACAAGGTTATAATACAATAATTTCTAATCTAACTATAACTTCTTCTAATCATCTTCAATAGCTATTAAGGTCTTCTAAATCCAAGTACTCTCCACTCATACCCAGCTTCCAACTAAAACCTGCCGCAGAAAAAGAAATGCGGCCGAGCTACGAAAGCTCAGTGAACAGATATAACGATACAAAGCAGTAGTAAAGGGATAGTGAAGTAATGAAATGGTACAAGGTGTAACAAGAGTAGAAAGGACAATGGGAAAGGTTATCAAGAAATGGTTACAATGGCTAAGTGTAAAGGAAAACCATAACCCACCACCAGCCCAAGTTCAATTCAAGTCAAGCCAAGTATCAAGTCAAATCAATTGTCAGGTCAAACATAGGTTATAGGGTAACATAACAGTAATCCACTACGAGCCCAGAACATATCAAATCAAGTAAACAAGTATACATGTATACGGAGGGGTGACCTCGGTATGCCAAGTATAATATGAGGGGATACCTCCAAGGGTTGGAGTCATGAGCTCCCAAGAGTGAATGACGTGTATCGCACACACCCATCATGTCACTAAACAATACAAGTAAGTCAAGTCATGTACAATACAAATCTAGGATGCATCCATACGCCCCTGTAGGCTGCCACAATGTCTTCATCTACGTGTACAAGTCAAATATCAAGTCAATGGCAGGGACGGGATAGGTCATCACTTTCCTACCCAAAAGTCAAGTCATTAGTGCATCAATGACAAGGACATGAAACCCTCATGCCTAGTATGGCTCATAGTCTCAAACTGTGGGTCAAGGTCAAGTATCAAGTATCATGTTTCAAGTATCAAGTTTCATGTTTCAAGTTCAAGTTCAAGTCAAATCATATATCAAGGGGTTCATAACAATGTATCAAGGTTCAATTTAAAAGTTCATTTAAAAACAATCCTTCAATAATGGTTTTCGTAAAAATGATCTTTAAAATGGTTTTCATAAAAATGGTTTTCAAAAATAGTTTTCATAAAGATAGTTTTAAAAATAGTTTTCATAAAACATTTCATAAATAATTTAAAAGGTTTTCCTCATTCAGTTATAATATCAAGTAATCAAGGTTCAAGTCCAGGTTCATGGCAAGGTTCATATCAAGGTTCATAGCAGGGTTCAAGGCAAGGTTCAGAACAGAAGATCAAGGCAAAGGTTCAAAACAAAGGTTCAAGACAAGGTTCACAATACAAGGGGAACATAGCAATGGCTTGGGGAATCCTAAACGAACCAAAACAAAAGATCAAGAGAAACGAAGGCTCCTTACAAGAAGGGCAGAATATCTGTACCTTATTAGCAGAACTCAAGAATAGCAAATGGCAAGGATCAAATTACTCCCTTCACGAACCTAAAGGAGTGGAAGACAGAAGTTCAAAGGATTCTTAGTTATCTTTCCATTTTAAGTAAGTTTCCATTTTTAGAAAGTTTCCTTATTTAGTAAGTTTCCAAAATTAGTAGGTTTTAAGTATTATAACTTTAGATTAAGTCATTACTTTAATATTATTATAGAATTAGGGTTCATTATATCAACATATAATATTTTAGGGTTAATTATGAAAACTTCCATAGTTTAGGGTTTTAAATGTAAATATGTAAAAGAATAAGGTTTAAAGTGAAAATATCATAAGTTACTCTTTTAGCCCACATGTTGTCCGTAATTATAACTCTAGTCCTTTAATGTTAACAATTTACAAATTAGACGCTTAATTATCAAAAATTACACATTATACCCCTGATATATTTATTTATACGAAACAACCCTGAATTTCCAGAATTTACACTTTTAGTCCCTCTACTTTAATTAATTATAATTCGATTAATAATTTACCAATTAAACCCTTATCTTTCAAATTTTACACATAGAACCCCCAACTTATATTTTTTTCAAGTTGTCCCTGGTCTATATTATCTTCCAAAAATAGCCCATGAGTTTCAAGAATTACAAAACACACCCTTCTAATTTTTATTCTATAATCGGTAAATAACAAAACCATGTAAAACCTAACCCTAATTATCCCAATCATTATGAAGCATTTATTACACCTTAAAACACATTAATTAAACTCACTTGCATACTCTAAACCCTAACCCTAAACATTCGACCCATTCTTTTTGTTTTAAAACTTTTCCTTTTAACCGGTTTGAAACAATAATTCGAACAAGGTGATCTAGGCTTTTATAAATCCAAGCAATATTTTTCTAGTGTTATTAGACTCATAAGTGATCGTATTAAATTATGTACAAGGTTCATAAAAATTTGCTTAGTCGATTTAGAGTTTAAGTTCGAATTAGGGTTTAAACATTCGTATAACTTTAAACAATTAAACAAGCTTGCATGGATCACTTCTACTATTTTATATGGATAATATGGGATGTGAACAAGTGCAGAAAAATACTAGAAAGAGTTTAGATCAGTCAAATGAGATGAAGGGAATTATTACCTCTCGACCAAAGTTTTCGAACAAAGAAAATCCAAAACAAACGAACCAAGCTTTCTAGACACGACCTCCTATTTTTATAAGCTTCTTAGCACTCAAGAGAACACAAGAAAATTGCTAGATCAGCTCCAGAAATTTTTGTGGTGTCGAATGGATTTTAGGGATGTTATTTGTGTCGACAAAAAAGGTTTTAATAAAAGAAAATATATAGGACCGGTTATAAGGGATGGGGAGGGATAAATTTGGGTCCAAGAATTGTGATAATGATAAAATATCTAATTTCCTAATTATCTATATTTATTTTTAGTATTTATCTTATTTATTTTAATTTTAAATATAACATAATGTATAAGAAAAATACATATTCGGCTTATATATAAATATATAAATATTACAAATATTTTTATGACATATGAAATGTTAAAATGTTCAAGTATAAATTATTTTACTTCATATGGTATTTGTTTCCAAGCGTTTGGGATTAATTTGGTATTTTAAATAATTAAAAAGTAAAAATTTCAAGTTCAAGGGTAATTTGGTCATTTTGCAAGTTTTCAAATTTCAGGTATTACAACTTCTTCCCCTCTAAAAAAAATTTCGTACTCGAAATTTGCAAGGAAACGGAAAGGCAATAGAACGGAAACTCATACGGAATGCGAACAAGATTTCAAATCAATTTAACTGTATCAACAGTAGAGAGTTCTACAAGAGCTCAAGATTTATAACTGAAATCAACAGAACGCAAAACGAGAGTCTAAACTTGTCCAGACATCTAATGAACAAGGGCAGAGTATACGAACAGGTAGGATGAACCTAAAGTCTCACTAATTACGGATAGTCCATCGGGGATCAAATTCTAAACTTCTTAGATACTTCCCAAGATATCCTATGACCACAATGAGGGCACGTTATATGGTGTAAGTATTATCACGTTCATAATACCAGCACCACATAAATATGCCTTCATGATGATCATACTTTATCTCAAGTCGCAACAATAACCTATCTTAATCCACCTAGTACTTCTACGGTCTCAGAGGTCAACAAAAGCAAATGTCATAGCAAGGCATGAATCAGAGTGATGCGGAAACACTAATACTTAAACCAATGCCTTATAGTCTACCCATTCCTCACTGGTCAAAACTTAAGTTCATACCAAGAAATCCTAAAGCAAGTCCTCAAGGTGTCCTCCTATGTTCTTACAGTGCAAGCCTAATGGTCCTAAATGCACAGGACAGGGTAATGTATTACAAGTCGTCAGCCTGTCTCTGATACCATAAATTGTAACACCCCAACCCGATAAGGGTAAAGATGTCACAACGATGGTTTCATATCAGAACAAACACAAGCATTTGACATAAATAATACAATAGAAATTCAATGGTTACAAAGGATATTCTGAAACTACAAGGTTATAATACAATAATTTCTAATCTAACTATAACTTCTTCTAATCATCTTCAATAGCTATTAAGGTCTTCTAAATCCAAGTACTCTCCACTCATACCCAGCTTCCAACTAAAACCTGCCGCAGGAAAAGAAATGCGGCTGAGCTACGAAAGCTCAGTGAACAGATATAACGATACAAAGCAGTAGTAAAGGGATAGTGAAGTAATGAAATGGTACAAGGTGTAACAAGAGTAGAAAGGACAATGGGAAAGGTTATCAAGAAATGGTTACAATGGCTAAGTGTTAAGGAAAACCATAACCCACCACCAGCCCAAGTTCAATTCAAGTCAAGCCAAGTATCAAGTCAAATCAATTGTCAGGTCAAACATAGGTTATAGGGTAACATAACAGTAATCCACTACGAGCCCAGAACATATCAAATCAAGTAAACAAGTATACATGTATACGGAGGGTGACCTCGGTATGCCAAGTATAATATGAGGGGATACCTCCAAGGGTTGGAGTCATGAGCTCCCAAGAGTGAATGACGTGTATCGCACACACCCATCATGTCTCTAAACAATACAAGTAAGTCAAGTCATGTACAATACAAATCTAGGATGCATCCATACGCCCCTGTAGGCTGCCACAATGTCTTCATCTACGTGTACAAGTCAAATATCAAGTCAATGGCAGGGACGGGATAGGTCATCACTTTCCTACCCAAAAGTCAAGTCATTAGTGCATCAATGACAAGGACATGAAACCCTCATGCCTAGTATGGCTCATAGTCTCAAACTGTGGGTCAAGGTCAAGTATCAAGTATCATGTTTCAAGTATCAAGTTTCATGTTTCAAGTTCAAGTTCAAGTCAAATCATATATCAAGGGGTTCATATCAATGTATCAAAATTCAATTTAAAAGTTCATTTAAAAACAATCCTTCAATAATGGTTTTCGTAAAAATGATCTTTAAAATGGTTTTCATAAAAATGGTTTTCAAAAATAGTTTTCATAAAGATAGTTTTAAAAATAGTTTTCATAAAACATTTCATAAATAATTTAAAAGGTTTTCCTCATTCAGTTATAATATCAAGTAATCAAGGTTCAAGTCCAGGTTCATGGCAAGGTTCATATCAAGGTTCATAGCAGGGTTCAAGGCAAGGTTCAGAACAGAAGATCAAGGCAAAGGTTCAAAACAAAGGTTCAAGACAAGGTTCACAATACAAGGGGAACATAGCAATGGCTTGGGGAATCCTAAACGAATCAAAACAAAAGATCAAGAGAAACGAAGGCTCCTTACAAGAAGGGCAGAATATCTGTACCTTATTAGCAGAACTCAAGAATAGCAAATGGCAAGGATCAAATTACTCCCTTCACGAACCTAAAGGAGTGGAAGACAGAAGTTCAAAGGATTCTTAGTTATCTTTCCATTTTAAGTAAGTTTCCATTTTTAGAAAGTTTCCTTATTTAGTAAGTTTCCAAAATTAGTAGGTTTTAAGTATTATAACTTTAGATTAAGTCATTACTTTAATATTATTATAGAATTAGGGTTCATTATATCAACATATAATATTTTAGGGTTAATTATAAAAACTTCCATAGTTTAGGGTTTTAAATGTAAATATGTAAAAGAATAAGGTTTAAAGTGAAAATATCATAAGTTACTCTTTTAGCCCACATGTTGTCCGTAATTATAACTCTAGTCCTTTAATGTTAACAATTTACAAATTAGACCCTTAATTATCAAAAATTACACATTATACCCCTGATATATTTATTTATACGAAACAACCCTGAATTTCCAGAATCTACACTTTTAGTCCCTCTACTTTAATTAATTATAATACGATTAATAATTTACCAATTAAACCCTTATCTTTCAAATTTTACACATAGAACCCCCAACTTATATTTTTCTCAAATTGTCCCTGGTCTATATTATCTTCCAAAAATAGCCCATGAGTTTCAAGAATTACAAAACACACCCTTCTAATTTTTATTCTATAATCGGTAAATAACAAAACCATGTAAAACCTAACCCTAATTATCCCAATCATTATGAAGCATTTATTACACCTTAAAACACATTAATTAAACTCACTAGCATACTCTAAACCCTAACCCTAAACATTCGACCCATTCTTTTTGTTTTAAAACTTTTCCTTTTCACCGGTTTGAAACAATAATTCGAACAAGGTAATCTAGGCTTTTATAAATCCAAGCAATATTTTTCTAGTGTTATTAGACTCATAAGTGATCGTATAAAATTATATACAAGGTTCATAAAAATCTGCTTAGTCGATTTAGAGCTTAAGTTCGAATTAGGGTTTAAACATTCGTATAACTTTAAACAATTAAACAAGCTTGCATGGATCACTTCTACTATTTTATATGGATAATATGGGATGTGAACAAGTGCAGAAAAATACTAGAAAGAGTTTAGATCAGTCAAATGAGATGAAGGGAATTATTACCTCTCGACCAAATTTTTCGAACAAAGAAAATCCAAAACAAATGAACCAAGCTTTCTAGACACGACCTCATATTTTTCTAAGCTCCTTAGCACTCAAGAGAACACAGGAAAATTTCTAGATCAGCTCCAGAAATTTTTGTGGTGTCGAATGGATTTTAGGGAAGTTATTTGTGTCGACAAAAAAGGTTTTAATAAAAGAAAATATATAGGACCGGTTATAAGGGATGGGGAGGGATAACTTTGGGTCCAAGAATTGTGATAATGATAAAATATCTGATTTCCTAATTATCTATACTTATTTTTAGTATTTATCTTATTTATTTTAATTTTAAATACAACATAATGTATAAGAAAAATACATATTCGGCTTATATATAAATATATAAATATTACAAATATTTTTATGACATATGAAATGTTAAAATGTTCAAGTATAAATTATTTTACTTCATATGGTATTTGTTTCCAAGCGTTTGGGATTAATTTGGTATTTTAAATAATTAAAAAGTGAAATTTTCAAATTCAAGTGTAATTTGGTCATTTTGCAAGTTTTCAAACTTCAGGTATTACAACTTCTTCCCCTCTAAAAAAAATTTCGTCCTCGAAATTTGCAAGGAAACGGAAAGGCAATAGAACGGAAACTCATACGGAATGCGAACAAGATTTCAAATCAATTTAACTGTATCAATAGTAGAGAGTTCTACAAAAGCTCAAGATTTATAACTGAAATCAACAGAACGCAAAACGAGAGTCTAAACTTGTCCAGACATCTAATGAACAAGGGCAGAGTATACGAACAGGTAGGATGAACCTAAAGTCTCACTAATTACGGATAGTCCATCGGGGATCAAATTCTAAACTTTTTAGATACTTCCCAAGATATCCTATGACCACAATGAGGGCACATTATATGGTGTAAGTATTATCACATTCATAATACCAGCACCAGTAGAGAGTTCTACAAGAGCTCAAGATTTATAACTGAAATCAACAGAACGCAAAACGAGAGTCTAAACTTGTCCAGACATCTAATGAACAAGGGCAGAGTATACGAACAGGTAGGATGAACCTAAAGTCTCACTAATTACGGATAGTCCATCGGGGATCAAATTCTAAACTTTTTAGATACTTCCCAAGATATCCTATGACCACAATGAGGGCACGTTATATGGTGTAAGTATTATCACGTTCATAATACCAGCACCACATAAATATGCCTTCATGATGATCATACTTTATCTCAAGTCGCAACAATAACCTATCTTAATCCACCTAGTACTTCTACGGTCTCAGAGGTCAACAAAAGCAAATGTCATAGCAAGGCATGAATCAGAGTGATGCGGAAACACTAATACTTAAACCAATGCCTTATAGTCTACCCATTCCTCACTGGTCAAAACTTAAGTTCATACCAAGAAATCCTAAAGCAAGTCCTCAAGGTGTCCTCCTATGTTCTTACAGTGGAAGCCTAATGGTCCTAAATGCACAGGACAGGGTAATGTATTACAAGTCGTCAGCCTGTCTCTAATACCATAAATTGTAACACCCCAACCCGATAAGGGTAAAGATGTCACAACGATGGTTTCATATCAGAACAAACGCAAGCATTTGACATAAATAATACAATAGAAATTCAATGGTTACAAAGGATATTCTGAAACTACAAGGTTATAATACAATAATTTGTAATCTAACTATAACTTCTTCTAATCATCTTCAATAGCTATTAAGGTCTTCTAAATCCAAGTACTCTCCACTCATACCCAGTTTCCAACTAAAACCTGCCGCAGGAAAAGAAATGTGGTTGAGCTACGAAAGCTCAGTGAACAGATATAATGATACAAAGCAGTAGTAAAGGGATAGTGAAGTAATGAAATGGTACAAGGTGTAACAAGAGTAGAAAGGACAATGGGAAAGGTTATCAAGAAATGGTTACAATGGCTAAGTGTAAAGGAAAACCATAACCCACCACCAGCCTAAGTTCAATTCAAGTCAAGCCAAGTATCAAGTCAAATCAATTGTCAGGTCAAACATAGGTTATAGGGTAACATAACAGTAATCCACTACGAGCCCAGAACATATCAAATCAAGTAAACAAGTATACATGTATTCGGAGGGGTGACCTTGGTATGCCAAGTATAATATGAGGGGATACCTCGGTATGCCAAGACTAATCCTGAGCAAACGGCTATAGGTAAAGATAGCTCAAATCCGTTTATGGCTGACAATTTGCCAAAAATTGTATGGTATTCAACTAACCATGTCTAAGATAAGTGAAGAGTTGGCTAGCCGACAAGGTTATGGCTTGTGGTAAAGGCTGTGGAAAACCATAAATGGTAATCAATTCACCATGATGAGGTGCTTTTCCATCAAAGAATTGGCTAGTCCAGAAGCAAACGGTTTTTTGGTAAAGACTTAACAAATCCGTTAATAAGCTGTTGATTTGCTAAAAATCATATGGTTATTAATGTACCATGGTCTGACACACCAAAATATTGGCTACTCCAGGGTAATGGCTATTGGTAAAGAGATTTCAAATCCATTACATTTTCAATGATTCACCTCTCACAGATGGTAACACATCTGGAAGTGATGAGAATAGTCTGAAACTTAAATGAATTTGATGTACATATAGTCAATGTTGCTGCAAAGACCATATCAGAAGAGCTTATCAAGATTCAAGCTACTAGAAAGGTTCAAGACCTAAAGACAATTCAAAGTGTTCAAGATTCAATCCTCATAAAGCTAAATCAGAAGAACTTGAAGTTCATGGAGCATGAAGATCAAGTTAGGGGAGGATTGTTGGGAATTATCATACGATTCAAGAGAAGACAAACTTAGGTCTGGTAATATGTCAAAGTTAGGTCTGTCTTTGTAATTAGGTCTGGTAATACATGTTAAGTCTGGTAGTCTGTATTAAGTCTGGTTGACTTATTATGTTAAGTTTGGTCGTGATATAAGGAAAGTTTGTTAGAGATATGTTAGGAAAAGATACAAAACGTGTAAGTATCTTTATAGAAGATTCGTGAATATCTTCTTAGTCGGTTAGCATTAGGGTTTCCTTGGTGTATAAAAGGATCCCTAAGATTGTTAGTTTGATAAGAGAGTTGTACGAGTTTCACAATTGTGATTAATAGAATTATACGAAGTTAGTGTTAACTCTGTGTTCTTCATTGTTCTTGTTAAGTTTCCGCATTAACATTAACAATCGTTAAGGGTTTCTCACTTAGACTGGTTTGGATTTATCCCAACCATCTACTAAGTATTCAAGGCTACTTAGAGATCCACATACAATTCGTGGACCAACACTATCTGTGGGTTATGTTTTGTTATTTCTATCTAAATTTCTGCTGCAAACTACTTTATTTTTCCGCTGCAAACTATTTCATTTTCCGCTGCTAAATGTATTATGAGTCTTTTGAACTCTAAAGTTGAACCTTGTATTTGAATATGGTGTTTTATTTAAAAACGTCTCGTTATGAGATCGTTTATCTATGATTTTGACTCACTACCCCTCGAGTAATACCCCTAACTCAGTCCCGCTGCCTTAACCCGAGTTGGGGGTGTTACAGAATGGTATCAGAGCCAAGGTTTATAGTGAACGAGGTCATACTTGACTATAAACATTTTTCGTGTGAGTCAAAACATTTTTTCGAAATCGATAGCCATCAGCCTTCCGTACCGCTTCGCTCGTAAATACTTTATTACTGTATGTTTGGATTTTCACTACTATTTCATTTTTATATGAAACTATTTTATAAACTTTTGGATAGAAATTTTTATACTTGTCCCGATGCTCCATGGAGAGTATTACGGTTGCATCAGTTTTCACCGGTCAGTTATCAGTTGCACCCGTCGATCACCCCCTTGCACCACCGAGTCCAGAGATGGACCCACACTCTACTGATGTACCTCACCCGGATGATGAGGAAATAGATGATGATAAGGAGATAGGAGACCATTAGTAGAGATTAGTGATCATTTTATTATGGTAGTTTAGTATTGTAGTAGTAGTTTACCTTGTACGTACTGAACTGACTAGTTTCGGTTAGTAGATCGATAAGAAACTTGTTGTCGTTTTGCATATCTTGCAAGACTGATGACGAGTATTGAATCTACGATGTATTTTGGTGATGTACTATTATGATGTTGAATCGACGCTATACTATGATGTATTATTTTATTATTTTCCTTTGTGTTGTGATTCTGTTACGTCAATCAAAATACTTACAGTGTGGTACATTTGTAATGATTGATAGAATTATGCCACCTAAGGGAATGACCCCGGCTGCGATCAGGAAGTTAATCGAAGAAGGCATAGCTGCGGCTGTTGCCGGTTTAGTAGGAGCTGGAAATCAGAATGCTGGACAAGCGAATGTGGGGCAAGTGAACGTTGAACAAGCAGGAGTGCAGCCTGTTCCGGAGAAACGTCCATGCACCTACAAAGAATTCATGAGCTGCCAACCCACTACTTTCAAGGGGACAGAAGGAGCTGTCGGCTTAACACAATGGTTTGAAAAGATGGAATCACTGTTCCTGTTGAGTAACTGCACGGAAGAATGCAAGGAAAAGTATGCCGCAGGAAGCTTGGTGGAGCATGCTTTGTCCTGGTGGAATGCATATCGCAATGATATCGGGTTGGAGAGAGCTTATAGTATGTCTTGGGAAGATTTCAAAAGGGAGATGGTGAAAAAGTATTGCTCCCGCAGTGACATGAGAAAATTGGATACGGAATTCTACTACTTTGCTGTGAAAGGTGTTGATCTTGCTACCTATGTCTGTCGATTCCAAGAGTTGAAAGTCTTTTGTACCCATATGGTGCCAGATAATGAGAAGCTGCTTGAGAAGTTTATTGGAGGTTTACTAGCATGCATTGAAGGGAATGTGACGTCGTACAATTCTCAATCTTTGGACGATACAATCCGTATTGCTGAACGACTAATGGATCAGGCAATCAAGAATGGAACTGCTCAGAAGGGTAACAGTTTTGATCATAAGAGGAAGTGGGATGACTACAGGAGGAACAGCAACAATCACTCTCACTATAACCATCACCCAAACAACAACAATAACCAGTACCGTAATAACAATCACCACAATCAACAGAACCGACGCCAAGAGGCTGTCAAAGCTTATGTAGCTGCCCCAGCTCAAGTGGGAGGATATGCTGGGAATCAACCATACTGTGCCAAGTGCAATCAGCATCACTCTGGACCATGCACTGTGAGATGTTAGAAATGCAACAAGGTTGGGCATGTTGCTAAGGATTGTAGGGGAAAAGCTGTGGCTACAGGGAGAAATGCACAGCCGGTTGTAACTTGTTTTGGGTGTGGAGAGCGTGGTCACTACAATAGTAATTGCCCAAAGAACGCTGGACGAAGAACTGGAGGCGCTCGTGGCAGAGCATATGAGATGGGCAATGGAGAGCAGCAGCAGGACCCGAATGTAGTCACCGGTACGTTTCTACTCAACTATCTTCGTGTTAAATTCTTATTCGATTCTGGTGCCGATATGAGCTTTGTATCCTCTAAGATTTCACCATTACTGAATCTCACCCCTACCACAATAGACACCAACTATAGTATTGAACTAGCTAATGGAAACCTAGTTGACACTTACACCGTAATCTGAGACTGCACTCTAAACCTCCTAGGTCACCCGTTTAGCATCGACCTTATGCCTATAGAACTCGAAAGTTTTGACATAGTTGTGGGAATGGATTGGTTATCCAAGCATCGAACCAGTATTATTTGTGATGAACGAGTTTTTCATATCCCTCTTGATAACGAGACTTTGGTTATCCGCGGAGACCGTAGTGGAACACGTCTGAACATCATTTCCTGCATTAAGACTCTGAAGTATATCGAGAAAGGCTGTCATGCGTTTTTAGCACAAGTGTCCAAGAAAGAGTCTGGAGAGAAGCGACTCGAGGACGTTCCGATTGTGTGATTTCCCTGAGATATTTCCTGAAGATCTACCTGGACTTCCACTGGCTCGACAAGTGAAATTTCTAATCGACTTAGTTCCAGGAGCTGCACTCGTGGCCCGTGCACTGTATCGACTCGCTCCTACCGAAAGGCAAGAACTGTCCAAGCTGTTGCAAGAGTTGTTGGATAAGGGTTTCATTCGGCCTAGTTCATCACCGTGGGGAGCACCGGTGTTGTTCGTAAAGAAGAAAGATGGATCGTTTAGAATGTGCATCGATTATCGTGAATTGAACAAGCTGACGATGAAGAAGAAGCATTCCAGATTCTAAAGCGAAAGCTGTGTAGTGCACCGGTTTTGGCATTGCCAGAAGGAGTGGAAGATTATGTGGTATACTGTGATGCGTCATATCATGGGTTAGGAGTGGTTTTGATGTAGCGAGGGAAGGTCATGGCATATGCTTCCTGACAACTTAAGACCCACGAGGAGAAGTATACTACGCATGATTTAGAGTTGGGTGCAGTGGTTTTTGCACTAAAGATATGGAGGCACTACTTATATAGAACGAAGTGTGTTGTGTACACCGATCACAAGAGTCTTCAGCACATCTTAGATCAGAAAGAGCTGAATATGAGATAACGACAATGGTTAGAAACTCCAAGTGACTACGACTGTGAAATCAGATACCACCCGGGAAAGGCAAATATTGTGGCTGATGCCTTGAGCCGAAAGGAACGGTTGAAACCTCTACGAGTTCGAGCTTTAGTTATGACCATCAATTCGAATCTTCCCGCTCAAATTCTCCGTGCTCAAGAAGAGGCAGTGAAACAAGAAGATCTCCAGAGTGAGAGTCTTGATGGCATGATACAGAAGAAGTTTGAGAGGCGTTCAGACGAAACATTGTGTTTTAAAGGAAGAAGTTGGGTGCCACGTTATGGAGGACTGCGAGACTTGATTATGCATGAGTCTCATAAGTCGAAGTATTCCCTTCACCCAGGATCCGAAAAAATGTATCATGATCTCAAGGAACTATACTGGTGGCCGAATATGAAAGCTGAAGTTGCTGATTATGTTCGAAGGTGTTTGACGTGCGCAAGAGTTGAGGCCGAACATCAGAAACCGTCTGGTCTCCTACAAAAACCTGAGATTCCCGAATGGAAATGGGAACGGATCACGATGGATTTCTTCACAAAACTCCCAAGGACTACAACTGGTTTTGACGCTATATGGGTCATAGTCGATCGATTGACGAAATCAGCACATTTTCTACCGATCAAGGAAAACTACAGCATGAATAAGTTGACAAGGCTGTACGTGAAGGAAATAGTATCGAGACATGGAGCTCCCATATCTATTATCTCTGACAGAGACAGCAGGTTTACTTCAAATTTTTGGCAGTCGCTACAGGATGCTTTTGGTACGAACCTCGATATGAGCACTGCATATCACCCGCAGACAGATGGCCAGAGCGAAAGGACGATTCAGACATTGGAAGATATGCTCCGGGCCTGCGTGATTGATTTTGGGAATGGGTGGGATACCCATTTGCCGTTAGTTGAGTTTTCATACAACAACAGCTATCGCGTAAGTATTAAGGCTGCACCGTTTGAGGCATTGTATGGCCGGAAATGCCGATCACCTATTTGTTGGGCTGAGGTAGGAGAAGCTCAGCTCCTCGGACCGGATCTTGTTCGTGAGACCACAGAAAGGATTGTGCAGATTAAAAGCCGATTGAAAATCGCGCGAGACCGTCAGAAAAGTTACGCGGATGTGAGACGTAAACCCCTTGAGTTTCAGGTTGGGGATCGAGTCATGTTGAAAGTTTCACCATGGAAAGGAGTGATTCGTTTCGGCAAGCACGGAAAACTGAACCCAAGGTACATCAGACCGTTCAAGATTCTGAACAGGGTTGGCCCTGTAGCCTATAGACTGGAATTGCCTCCTGAGCTCAGTAGAGTACATCCTGTATTCCACGTGTCTAATCTGAAGAAATGCTTGTCCGATGAGACAGCCGTGATTCCACTCGATGAGATTCAAGTTGATGAACAACTAAACTTTATTTAAGAGCCTGTAGAGATTATGAAGCGTGAAATCAAACGACTGAAGAAGAACCAAATTCCTCTTGTGAAAGTTCGTCGGAATTCCAAGAGAGGACCCGAATTCACCTGAGAACACGAGGACCAGTTCAAACGCAAATACCCTCACCTCTTCGAAACCGGAACCGATAAGTTAAACTGAAATCCGGGACGGATTTCCCAATATGATGTATGTGCTGTAACACCCGGTAATTTTCCAAATCCTTTCTAGCCAATTATTTTAAAACTTTGCGTTACCTGAGAACTTAAACTTTTCATTGCATCTATTTGGGCTTGAGAAACGAGAGTTATTGCGAGAAACGAGAATATTGTCCCTATTAGTGAACTGGCACAACCTAGAAAGCACAAAACGTATTGTATTTGTCAAAAAATTTTATTTTTGAAAGTATTGCAAATTTATACTCGTTTTTATTGGAAAAATTATTTCGTGAACAATGGCGCAAGTTTTGTTAATTTTCGAGTCCGTTTGGTATGTCAAATGGGTCCCGCGGTGTTTTTATCAAAAGTTTAACCACATGGCAACTATAGCCCCTCCGCCTCCTATTTCCACTTCACACCCTCACTTTTATATTTACAATTTCAGTCCCTATTCAAAAATATAAATACCTCTTTATTAATAAAATTCACATACACTATTCACTCACTCTCTCTCTCTTTTCTCTCTCTCTAGCCCCGCCGGTGACTCCCCTCCGTCCGGCCACCCCACCGCCGGCAACTATTCCGGCCACCAGAAAATTTTTCGGCGAATCATTTTCTTTTCCGAATCGATAGATCGGCCATATTTAACCCTTTCTGGAGATTTTGAGCCCTTGGCTCCCACCACAACCACTGCCGTCACGCCGCCACCACTACCACCTCCCCCTTCCGTGTTTCTCTCGATAAAAACCCACTCACGCGCCCTTATTTACTATTTTTATTAAATATTTTCGAAACCCTAATTTTATATTTATTTAGATCCGGTTTCAACTTAATCTTCTTAATAAAAATCTTTTAATAAAAATGTTTTAAACCTTAAACTCGTGTGGAATCTCCCTCCCCCTTCTCGGCTGTGACTCGGTCAACTCACCGAGTCAACTCGATTGACTCGGTGAGGGTTTAATTATTTTTGATGTTTTATTGTTCTTTTGCTATTTATTTTGATGTGGTATTGTTTTGTGGAGATTGAATATTGATGGTGTCCGTTTGGGTTGGTTACTGTTTCGGCAGCCGTGACTGTTAGGATTAGTTGATGAGGTTGTGTTTGGGCTTGGGTTTGATTTGAGGTCCGTATGGGTTAGTTTGGCTGCGACAGTCGGCGTATAGCCGGGCCGTGACTCACGGCGAGTCACGGCAAGTTGAGAAATAATTTATAATAGGTTGTTTTGAGGCTTGTGTTAATTTGTATTGCGTTGGAATATTTTTAAGTTGGCAGTTTCAGTTTGTTAGTGTCGTATAGATTTTTTGTTACATAGAGTCAATATAAAAGATTTTGTTAGTGTTAGGATTAATTAAAATTGGTGGTGTTGTGTTTAAATATGATTGTGTTATGTTGAGTGTAGTCGCGGCCGAGAGCCTCAACGGCTCGGATTGAGTCGAGCCGTGACTCGTGGCGAGTCACGGCCACGGTTAATAAATTGTCGTTTTGTTGATTATTTATTTCTCTCGTCGAGTCGTATATATTAATTGTCATCGTTTACTATTTATTTTTTTGAGTCGTGTTATATTTAGTTAGTCGTTAGTTATTATTTATTTGTTTGTTATCGATATGGGATGTTTCGGAATATTTGCAACATATATGGGATACCTTTATATTTTATCGATTGGCTTTGAATAATATTGTAATGTTGTAACATTGTGGACAAGGATTGGACGTATTGGATTTACGGTATTAGTTATTTGGACTATTATGGACCCTTTGGTACATGACACGGAAGGGTACGTTAGACTCATAAGAGCTTAACCTACCTGGACCCGAACTATACAAAATGGTCGATAAAACTAAACAACTAATATTTACGCGAATGATATGTCCAATTATATATTAAAACTTGTAAAACTTGTCGATAATTGAAATATTCAAATAAGTCGTATGACTTGGGAATGTTTTATAAACTTAAACTATTTATGATTTACTAAATGTTCCAAAACCTTTTTAAGACTCTTATGTTTTAACGGTTATAACATCTATTTTGGGAAAAACGGGGAAAAGCCGAAACTATCTATTGATGTCGTTTATTTGTTTATTTATTCTTTTCATATTTTTATTCTTTCTTTCATATTCTTTTCTTCTTCTCGAGTGTCCGTTCGTATTCGCCGACTTTTTATCTCTTTACCTTTCTTGTCTTCCACACGAGACTTAAACGTATCTTTTCTTGCAAACGCCATTGAAACTAAAACTTTTTATACGAGTATTATTTATTAAATCATTTCGAGTATTATTTCTGAGTTATGTCATTTAATTGGTTAGGTTGTGCTGAGGTTCATTTGCTGTGCCGTACCATCTGATTGTTTATCTTGTATTCTCTGTGACTAAGGTGTGATTCATAGCCCCACTTGATCTCTTTTAAATGTTTATAAACCCCGTGGGGGAGATACATGCTACTTACTGCTTTCTGAGCACAATTGTTTATTGTATGCTATTCCTGATTGACGCTATAAATGCTAAGTACCTTCCTTGCCAAAAGCAAGTCCCTCGATCATGAACCATTAATCACCTGCGGGTGAGCGCGATTGTAGTTTATAGGCCTATAGGATTTGACCATCCCGCCATGTTGACCCAGGACGGTCAGCATGTGATGTACTATAATTGAGTTACCTAGGTATCTGGCAAAATACCTACTTGGGGGCAAATATTATGATTATGAAATTCCGCGGATACTGTCGACTTACGCCGGTTAACGTTTTGCGTGTCATGAGCTTAGCAAATAAACGAAGGATATCCTGATTGAATATGTGAAACTTCCAGATTAAAATTTCTTGTGCTCAAACTATTTTTACTAAACCTATGGATTACACTCAACCTTTGTGTTGACTTTTTAGCATGTTTATCTCAGGTAATTGATTTTCTGAAGTGTGTGCGAGGAAGAGCTGGAGGTTCTGATTGGCTATTTGTGGGTTATGTTTTGTTATTTCTATCTAAATTTCTGCTGCAAACTACTTTATTCTTCCGCTGCAAACTATTTCATTTTCCGCTGCTAAATGTATTATGAGTCTTTTGAACTCTAAAGTTGAACCTTGTATTTGAATATGGTGTTTTATTAAAAAACGTCTCGTTATGAGATCGTTTATCTATGATTTTTACTCACTACCCCTCGAGTAATACCCCTAACTCAGTCCCGCTGCCTTAACCCGAGTTGGGGGTGTTACAACGTAATTCTACGACAATCGCATCGACCTCGCACCTGTGGTAAACTATACTATGCGTGTCCTTTATCAAAGGTGAACAATTACATACTTTTCTTGTGTATTATGTAAATAATTTGGTTAGTTGTTAAAAATAATAGTTTTTACTCTTTAACAGGGTGGGACAAAGGATTATGGATGCGATTTTTTTTATGGAAGGAGGAACGACTCCGTTTAATGACCGGTTCTTCTCGAGCTTCAACGCCTCCAACTCATTCCGCAGGACCATCAAGAACTCCAACTGCAGGACCTTCAACATCGAGTCCTGGAAATGTAGAGTGCTCAAACTGCATCAAACTGAATCACCAGATAATGGTACTCAAGAAAATGCTAGAAGTGTATATGCATCCCAACAAGCACACAGTTGATTCAGCTGCCTTATTTCACGACCTTTATGATGACCTGGAAAATCTTAGTTTTGAGTAATTCGTACGCTTTAGTGTTTGAACTTTTATCGATCTGTAATGTAATTCGTACGCTTTAGTGTTTGAACTTTTATCGATCTGTAATGTAATTCGTACGCTTTAGTTTTTGAACTATTATCGATATGTAATATAATTCGTACGCTTTAATGTTTGAGTAATACATATGTTGGAGTAATTGTCTTTTCATTACCTAAAACCAAGGTGTTGATTTGATTTGAACTAGTGAAGAAACCTTCCCACCACCATCATCTTTGAACAATCTTGATCCAACCCATCTCTAGCAGGTGCAAACCACACTGTCATGTGTTGATTTAATTTGAACTAGTGAAGAAACCTTCCCAACACCCTGGAAGGTGGGTCATCAAAAAAGGGGATGCATACCATTGGAGGGGTGCGCACCAAGTAAATAGGTTAGGGTAGATCAATCGATAACAACAACTACATTACTAGTTTAAAGCAATCTACCATCCTACCCCTCCTACCCTAAAATAGAAACAAGCAACATCAACGCTGCCAACATTCCAAACATTCACAACACCCTGGAAGGCAATCCACCAGCATTCCCAACACCAACGGCCGTAACAAGAAATGGGTTGTACACTTTCTAGTATCTACTGGACCAAGAAACGTGTACCTCAATGGAGGTGGACCCCAACACCCTGCCAAGATCTTGGTTAGGACCCGAAATCCACCATCCTACCCCTCCTACCCTAAAGCAGAAACAAGCAACATCAACAAAGCCACCAATTTTAGTCAGGTGGTGGTGGAGTCTACCTCTTTTCTAATGTCATAAATTTTAGTCGTATGGTAATATAACTAGAGAAGGATTACTTCTTGTAGACAATATATGCACAATTAACAAACATTCACAATTAACAAACACGAAGGCAAACCTTTTATTCAAAACACGCAAGAGTTCTCAACCACATACATTTCATACAGACTCAAACAAAACAACTCGACAAGCAAATGAAACAACTCAAACGAAACAACTAGACAAGCAAACGAAACACACGACATAGACCATAACAAACATCGCCCATTCATTTTTTTTTTGCTGCTACTTCCCACTTTGCTAGAACCTGCACCATATTTTCCCTTCCTTGCTTTCCTTTGCTTGATGAAATGTTCAAACACAACTTCAAGATTTGTTATTCTATTTCCCAGATCATCAAGTTTGGTTTCCAACGTGCTTTCACCTCTAACATCATCAGCTTGAGCGTCCAACATGTAGCAACCGTGAATTTTCCAAGTCTTACTCAACATTTAAAAACTCAAAATGATTTATTTTAGAAGTTACATATTCCCCTTGCGTATAACTGGTAACTAAACTGCACGAATTAAGAGGACGATACCACACGCGTACCGACACCAGATTAGTAATGGTTCAAATTTTTAATTCATTTTCGGAGTCAGTAAATTTTACTTGAGGTCAGTTTGATAAAAACGACTCCTGAACTATATCTTTCGTGCTCACGACGACTCGGAAATCTCAAGTTACACCGGGGATTCAACGGGACACGGGGAACATTTAGTACACACCTATAAACAAAATCTTATACTTATCCTAAATACATATCCCTACCCACTCCCACTCACATTTAATAATATACATAAAACAAAAAAAAAAGAAAAAAGAAAAAAAGAAAAAAAAAAAGGAAAGAGATAAGACACGCCCTTTTCTCCCCTCCCCTCATTCTCTTTCTTTCTTCCCCACCCCACTTCTGATAATCGAACGTCACCCCCTTATCTCCATCTCAGATCTGACTCACCAACGATGACAACATAACTCCAAGATGGTCCTTAGCAACCCTGAAGCCACCCAGGTCTGATCTATTCTGTCTAAACCCTCGAAGTCAACTAATCAAAAAAGATAATGATGGAAGAGTGAGGACGATTCTTGCTTCAAATGGCTAAACCCCATCTGAATATGAAGAAAGAAGATTAGCTCTCATCATTTTGATTCTCTTCTTATCCCACCGATCGGTCCAAAGGCAACCACATCTCAAAGACTTCACTCAAATCAAAGAGTTATTGTGGAGGGTTGCTTGCTTGGTTTCGGATTCGTGTTTATCTTGATTTCCTTGTTCTTCTTGCTGTTCGTAGCTAGTGTAAAGGTTTAACTCTCTTATCATCTTTAAATCTTGATTTGATGTTGTCATGAATCGAAATATTTTTGTTGTTGTTGTTATGATCTGGTAGTGATATGTACCATTCGACATTTTTTTTTCGTGTTGTTGTGGTGTGGTAAAACATTGAAGACCAAAAATCTAAAACTCAAACCGAACTAGTATTGGCTCAAAGAATGGAAGTGTATGTTGTAAAAACATGGTGTTCGAACTCTTAGTTATTTTCTTTTGGTCAAATTATAAACAGAAATGGAGTTAATCGAATCTAGGATAAGAGAAAATTGATGTTGAATTTAACTTAAAACGATTGAGGGTATGTCGTGTTCAAATCCGTGTGTTTATGTTAGTTTCACATCTCGTCTGTGGTTATGTTTATCTTGCGTATAGATTCATATTTAAGCTGGTAAATCATGGTTGTTCGAATGCGTTGCGTTATGCTTAAATTCTTGGAACTTCTAGTCGAAAGATATGCTCACAAAATGTTTGAGATATGGTTCGAATAGAGTGTGAGTGATACTCAAAAACTTCTGTTTTATTCGAACTGGCTTACACTGGTGCTCGATACTCGGGTTGGGTTGTACTCAACTCGAGTGTGTAAGGCTTGAAAACTTGTGTGCTTATAGTTGATGAGTGTGTAAATACTCATCATTTTATACCCATAATAGACACAAAAATGACCAAAAACACCCAAATTATACTGCAGATATCCTTGGTTTGTGTTTTTATGTGTTTCAGGTACAAAAGATTGAAAACAGAGCGAAAACGAGCATTTTTGGATCGACTCGACAACAATTATACATTTGATCATGTAAAGATCAAAGTCAAAGTCAACCCCCCAAAAATATTGAAATGTCACAAATAGCCCTTGGAGAAGATTTTCAGAAAATACAAGATTGGTCCCTGAAGTTTGAAACTTGGCAGAATTGGTCCTTAAACCTTAAACTAAATTCAAATTAAATCCAATTCTAAATCCTAACTCACTAAACCACAACCCATTTCCAGTCCATTCACTAAACCCAGCCCACCAAAAATAAAATAAACCCAAGCCCAACCCTACAACCCGACCTACCTTCTTTTTAGTTAAAAACCCAGGTTTGACCCCAGTCAAACATTTCTTCCTTCCCACTTGCCGCCAAACCATACCACCCTCACCCACCATATTCTCTGCAAAACCACCCATCACCTCACCCCCTCCTCCTACTACACTCCACCTAACAATCCAAAAGCATTTAATGCTTCGTTCCCATCATAAGTTATCAGAGATAGTGGTTTTTCCACTATCTCCATTTTGGCGCCAAAATGGATTTCAAGGGCTGAGATTGATTCACACCAATCCAAGGGTTCAGAAGTGATCAGAGGTTGAAGACAAGATGTTCCCAGATATTATTAGTATAAATAGAAGCGTTTGTAAGCTAATATAGCAAAGTAGTTAATTATCAGTAGTTGTTTTTATTACTTAGTCATTTTATTTTGTAATTTCCAATTCTCAGTTGTTAATTCAAGTTAATTTCAGTCAAAGTATTCTAAATTCAAGCAACTTTGTATTAAATTTCAGTTATAATAAATTTCAAGTTTTTGTTCAAATCGAATTAAGCTCAAGTACTGTTAAGTTATCATCACAAAGCCTAAATTCCCTTGCTATAAGATTATACAAGCTTATCATAGCTTGTTGTAAGTTTATATTAGTAATAAGCTGTTTTAATTTCAAAAAATGAAAAAAGGTCAACGAAAGTCAAACATGGATCAAATAAGCTCTTCTGGTGAAATAAGCTATTCTGGAAAAGTTTAATTGGGTTTCTGGTTAATATTAACAAGCTAGGCTTGTTGGGTGATCATTAGTTCACTGTTTCATAACCTCAGTCAGTTGTAAGCAATTTCAATTTTTTTGCATTATTTTATACATTACTGTTCTATAGCTTAATTAGTGCTTATTGTTTTTTTTATTTCATTACTTGTTCTATTTGAAGTATTTATAGGGTAGTTTGATAGTCAAAATAAGTTTAAGTCTCATTTTCACTTAAAAGTCAAAATCAGTCAACTATTAGCTTAATATAGGAATTAGATAATTAATTGCTTATTTTTATCTGTAATCTGTTTTTCTCAGCATAATATAGTCATTTAATCTTAGCATGTCAGAATTCATAAGTTATGTTGGTAGTTTCTAGTGTTAAAAGTAAAAATCAGTCAACATAAAGTAGTGTTTGGCTCATTGGGTCAAACAGGTAAAAAAACCAACTTGTACTGTTCAATTACCATTTCATCAACTTTAATCCTACTTAACTTGGTTAGAATAAGTTGTTTCTAAGTTCTTTAAAACCAATTTGTAAGATATAGTGGTTTTGTATGGTTTGTGGGAATTTAAGGCCACCAACTGTCATAATAAGCCATAATAAGCAATAAGCTAATCTGGACCTTTCTTGTAGCACTTCTGAGGCCTTTTGAGTCCAATTAGTGGATACACAAGAGTTGGTTAAGAATCCTTTTGGTTTGTGCAAGTCTGCAATACCCTGAACACATATCAGTATCCATTTTTTTTTTAGTTTTTAGATTTTTACAGCCCAATCTAGATTTTTAATGCTCTCATATTAAGTTGTTATAAGCCAATTTTTTGCACCAATAATCTCAACTGGCTTCTCTAGCCTTTGTATTTTTATTTGATTTTTAATATTTGTTTTAGACTGCTAAATAAGGCCTGCAAAAAGGGCTTTTTGCCCTGCTCACCCTTGCATCAGCAGACCTTATTTCCATTTAAGAGCTTATTGGCTTATTGCCATAGCTTTTTCTGGATTACTTTAGCTTATTTGTAGTTATTTCAGTCCAAGTAGCTTATTTCCATATACTTTTAGCTTATATGTCAGCTTATAGCTTATTTACTTGAATCCTAGTTCTAAAAGCCTTTAAACCAACTGTTTGATCATTAGAGCTTATTTCTAGCTTATTCAGTAGTTTTAAAATTAATTCCTTTACAAAAGTTGTTATTTGATAGCTTATTAATAAGTTTGTAAAAGAAAAAAAAAAGTTTCAAAAAAAAGAGCACCATGGGACTCGAACCCTGGTCTCTCAGATAAACACACAACACACTAACCGTTTGCCCTTGGGTCTTTTTCAGTTAGACTCTTCACCCTTTAATATTTAACCCAGTTTTCAGTTTTAAGCTATTCGAGCTTATTAGCTTATTTACAGCTTATTAGAATAAGCTGAGACCTTGTCCCTATTTTTCTTAGCTCTGTTTTAGCATAAAGTATTTTTAGAACAAGTTTCAGATTTTTCTAAATAGGTTTAGTATTTTTAATCATTTAATTAGGTTAATTTAGTTTTTAATTCATAATAAAAAATATAAAACTCAGAAAAATATAATTCTTTTTTTTTAAATTTTCTTTTATTAATTAGAACTTAGAAAAAATAGATTTGTACCCGTAGAATTAATATTTCATAGATTTCATGTTTTAAGCACGGGTTTGCCCGGTATTAACGCGTATTTAAGTTTTCTTTTCGTTTTTGGCCTTAAGTGTCTTAGATTAATCTTTCCCTTAGTTAATTTATTATTTCCAGTTAAAATTTCATAATTTTAGTTCATAAATCCAAATATCTCTTTTATATCCATTCACTACACGATTCACAATCCCGATCTCACAAATTCCATTCATCCTTCATCGGGGATAACGACTCGGGTTTACATATTTCCTTTGTAAATCTTGGAGAAATATAAGTGTTGATTTTAGCGAATCAATAGTTGTAGGTCCAGTTGTGTCGTTTTCTCGTAACCTCAATGGAAGTTATGCTCAGTTGAACGATCTCGAGTCATCTACCACGACCCACTTTGGGTGCGTTGGTCTCTCCCATTTTGTAGCTCAGGTTCGTTAGGGCTCGACTAGGCACAAGGGGTGCGTTTGATTGAGGCTCATCCTTGTGCTTATATGCGTAACTTTTATTGGCAGCTTATGCTTATCCTGTGCAGTCTTGACCATGGTTCAAAGGGAGACTACAAGGGTAGTCTCGTATGTATGTCGTGTCTCGGCTCAACAAACTCACATAGGGTGTGTTGTGTCCATGCTTATGTGTTAGTGTTGCCCGATTTAAAGGACCTCAAGTCCGTACCTAAGGGTGTGTTTTGTTTGGATCGTGTCACGAGATCGAGTGTATTCGGGTCTCATGACTTGTTCACGCGAGCTCAATATACGAGCACTTGGTTCACTCACTCTCAAACATTAAGTAATACCTTTTCGAGCTCAATATATGTACAAGTAGTTTACTCACTTTTATGTCAAAAAGAGAGTCGAGTCCCCCATAAAACTGTGTCACTCGCACCGATTTAAAACATTATGAGTCGTGTTCTATTGAGTCCAAAAGTGGTCAAAACCTGCGTTAAAACTAGAGTTAATTTGCTAAAAGATCTACTGGAACTTTGTTTTGTTATTACTCACCTCAATTCTCACCTTGGGCCAAGCCATGGCCAAACAATCTCTTTATTTTTAGCCCAGCAAAGCCACAAGGTGTTGGCTTATTTTGTGTATTCGCTGGTCAGGTTTTGGTTGGGCCGCAGCCCACCAAATGGCCTACTCCATTTCAGTTTCTTTTTCCACCTAAGCCCAATATCAAAGTGTAAAATCTGTTAATAATTTACAGCCCACTCGAGCTAAATAAAATGGGCCACAGCCCACTCCTGACACGAGATTGTGTTTTGTATTCGATTCATATATAAAGTTGTCGTCACAAAATCGTCTAATTAATAAGACACGACCATATCACATTTTATACTTCACAAACCTATTATAAATTGTTACACTACAAGGAATCTCGACACATATTTATACATCTAAACTACACAACCTATTTAAGTAAACTTAATGTTTTATATAAATAATCAAATTGATTTATCTCTATTCAAACGACTAGAAATCTCTATGTACTCAACAACTATAAAAACTACGACTAGACATGTGAAATTTGAATTCGTTCATTTACTCGAGTACATATAAAATTTGGAATGTTTTATCAAAAACTCATAATAGATTTATAAATTATGAAATGATTGTTTTTAATGTAAATCTTATAACCTCTGTTAGCACATGGGTTATCTAAACAAAACTTTTATAAATGCTAAATATACATAGACATATATATACACCCACACCATTTTCTTTATTTTTCTCATACTTACACACTTAGTGATATATACCCACTTAACAATAATATTCCAATATCTCGTTAACGTCTAGTACTGTCATAATCACTCTTCGTTCACCTTCCTTCGGTTATTGTCCTAGCGGAATCCTGATCGTTCTTGATATTTTATTGTCATACCCTTATGCACTTCCAAGAGCCAATACCTACAGATACTTTGAAAACTGTTTTAAACTTAGATGCTGCCACACCAGCAACGATAACACAAACTCTTTAAATCTTTTAGATTTAACTTAAATTCTTAAACTCGATCCGTGAACTAAAACAAACCTTACTAATCTAGGTCGCGTGTTGGTGCCGAACACTATCTAAATTGTTGTGTTATCTGACTGCTACTTCTGAGGTGAGTTCTCGTAGCCCCTTTTTCATTATGTTTTCCTTGGGTGAAAATGTTCCTCAAATGATATTTTAACTGTTTTCATGTTGTGATTCAATGTTTTCATAATTTTGGACAATATGTGTGTTTTGATTGCAATATGTGCCTTACTATGTGAATTCAGATTGTGTGACTTAGCTGGAACGTGCGTACTTGTTTTTGTGATGCATTGTGTATATCATATTGGGAAGTGCACCCAGTATATCATATTGGGAAGTGCACCCAGTATATCATTTTGGGAAGTGCACCCAGTATATCATTTTGGGAAGTACACCTAATATATTATTTTGGGAAGTGCACCCAGTCTATGTGTGGATCGATTATGCGTGTTTGTAGTATGAGTTTCAATTGTTGCTAGTTTGTGATCTTTTTTATGCTCTCACATTTGTATATCTTGCTCGCTATTGTCCTACGCTATTATTCACAGCTTCGTGGTTTAACATCTAAACCTACGAGCTCACCAACTTTATGTTGACGTTTTCGAGTATCCATTTTCAGGTGTTAAGAATGAAGATACCATAGATGGTTGAGTATTGGCCCGACTTAGCAAGACTTAGTCAAGACCCTCCCGGATTATATCTCATGGAGTTGCATCCTGATATTAAATAATGATGTTGTGTATCTTTGAGACTCATGTGGTTTTTTTTGTATTTTGTATTCATCCCTGTTGTGGGAGTTTGTGACTATTATCAGTTCAATGTATTACATTTAGTATTTCTCTATTGTGACACTTTGTGTTCTTTACTAAGAAGTCATACCCCGTGAATGCTATTCCGCTGCGCCATTTTTGGGGTGTGACAGATTGGTACCAGAGCCAAGGTTATAGAGAATTAGGTGGTTTAACCTAGACTATAACCTAAGAACCCTCATATAGTTTGCATTATAAGAATTACGTGAGCAATTATGTGTATAGTATGACACGAAGTGATGATGATAAGTAAATGCAACATGATGCTATCCTAAAAACGCCTGGCCAACGTTTTTACGATAACATGATGCGGCATGGACTTATCAAATTCATGGACTGTCAGATAGGAAGTTGAGTGTAGTAGTACGACACGTATACCGACCCATCCTACCTACCTCCTATCTAACGTCTACCAATGTCCTACCTTGTAGAATCATGCCTCCAAGAAAGTCGGCTCGAGTTAACCGAGGCATTCCACCATCGAGGGGTGGAAGGACTTGTGGGCGAGGAGGTAGAGCAGGTGGTCGTGGCACCGAAAACAACGGCAATGACAATATGAATCCTGACCTTTCCGCCATAATCGCCGAGCAACTACAAGCATTGCTACCCACTATCGTCACCCAAGTTGGCGACCACATCAGTAATCTAGGAAACAACGAAAGCAAGAATGACCATGCAGACGATGACATTGGTAGTGACCACAACAATAATGGCAACAACAACAATAGTGGCAAGGGATGTTCGTACAAGGAGTTTACAGCATGCAAACCCAGTGGACTTTGACGGCAATGGAGGAGCGTTGGTGTACACAAGATGGATTGAGAAAATGGAAGCAGTAATGGACATAAGCGAGTGTGCAGCCCACCAGAGGGTGAAGTACGCTGCAAGCTCGTTCACGGGAAAGGCTCTGACGTAGTGGAACACGCAAATCCAGGCCAGAGGAAGAGAAGCCGCCATGGGAATGAGTTGGGATGACCTTAAGGCATTGTTAAAGGAGGAGTATTGCCCGAACAACGAGATGCAGAAACTAGAGCATGAGTTCTACAACCATGATATGGTAGGTGCTGGTCACGCGGCTTATACAGATCGATTCCATGAGCTTGCTAGATTAGTACCTCATATGGTCACTCCTGAATCCAAAAGAATTGAGAGGTACATCTATGGTTTGGTCCCTGAGATTCACGGGATGGTGAAAGCGACTGAGCCCCCTACCCTCCAGAGCGCGATACTGAAATCTGCAACCCTGGCGGATGAGATGATCAGAAATGGAACATTGTCTAAGAGTGGTGAGAAGAGGAAAGCCGTGAGTGAGCCAAATAAGCAAGATGGAGCAAATGGTGACAATAAGAAGGCGAAATGGGGAAAAGGATTTGTGGCAACTAGCGCTGTCAAGAAGGAGTATCATGGTTCTTTCCCCAATTGCATCAAATGTAACTACCACCACCTGGAGACTATACCCTGCCTAGTGTGTTTCAGCTGCAATCAGACGGGTCACTTTGCAAGGAATTGTCGAGCAGTAGTCATGCAGGCGACTCCAGTTAATGTCAATTACCCAAGGACATGCTTCGAGTGCGGGAGCCCGGATCATTTCTAAAACACGTGTCCTAAGCTGAATAGGGCACAGGGGCAAGTGCAGAATAACCAGAATCAGGCTGTAGTGACTAATGGAAACACTGGAAACAATGGCAACCCAGCTCGTGGGCGGGTATTCGCGACGAACGCTGAAGAAGGACGCTAGAACCCGAACCTCATGACGAGTAAGTTCTCCTTAAACGGAGATTAGACTATCGTACTGTTTGATTCCGATGTCGATTATAGATTTGTTTTCACCTAGTTCATGCCTCTGTTAAAGGTGAAGCCTAGTGTCCTAGCTCTCAGTTATGAGATTGATATAGAGTATGACCAAAAAGGTAGAAACCGATAAGACGGTTCAAATCTTCACCACCTGGTAGTAAGATCTTGGAATGCGGAAATGCCACCCGTTCATTTTTGAGCAACCCCGAACTTTAACTAAAATTTTCTTTTTCTTCAAAAAAAAAAAAAAAAAAAAAATGTAAAATTTTTAAACAACTTTTAACTTAATTTCATGTCAGTTCTTGTCTGATGAGATACGAGATTAAGTTTAAAGTTGCTACTTAGCTTAAAATTTTTAAATGATTTTGCTCAAGAATGGACGAGGCATTTCGTGAGGTCTAATCACTCGATAGTTGCTATAAAACCGCCTATTTCAGTGCACTTAGTAAGACGAGCAGAAACCCAAAGATACCTTGCGTGTTTAAGACTTCCCTGGAGTACTTCGTAAAGACCTAACAGGATTTACCCTTCCTTGAAGAATTGAGATGCTCATCAACTTAAACGACACAAATTTCTTGATACGCGATACTTCTAGAAGAAAGATTCCGAACCCGAATATCACTAGTTGAAAGTGCACAAGACTGACAACCCTAAAACCATGTTAAGAACGATATACAGGCAATTAGAGTTTTCAGGATGAGTCCTTTGGTTTGATCGATGCCTCCGTAGTACTCAAAGATAAGAAATCTAATTAGAGCGGCATACATGAGGAACGCCTTACCTATGATATTGAAACATGACAGACAATCCACATCGTGATTTTGGTAGACGCTATAGGATGCAATGTGAACATAGCTAGATTGTAGTACGACCTACCCTTCCTAGATCGATGATCAGGGTGAGTACACTATTCGACATTAGGAAATATACTCAGGGTACGCACTATTGATTTTGGAAGAAACAGGAATGCGCATCACTCTTAGTTGAATCTTCTCTTTGGATATCTACTAGTTGTTTATTTGAAAGCGATCCAAAAATTGAGCCAATCCTTCAAAAATGTTGAGTTTCTTTTCTTACAACTTGATATTTAACTTAATTTCATGACAGTTCTTGTTTGATGAGTTGTGAAGTTAAGTTAGATTCAAGTTGTTACGTAGTTTAAAGTTAGGTTTAATCTCATGACAGTTCTTGTTTGATGAGTTGTGAGATTAAGCTGAAATCAAGTTGTTACTGGGCTTAAACTGTGGTTTAGCTTAATCTCATGACAGTTCTTGTTTGATGAGTTGTGGGGTTAAGCTAGATTTCAGTTGAGGCTCAACTTAAACTACCGAAAGGATACCTAAGGTTTTTGACGGCTTTACTCAAGGACGGGAAAGCTTGCTTTACTATGTGATTATTATGTGGTTTCATTTGTGTGATTTCTAGAGGTTAGGAAGTATTGATAGTACCAAATGGAAAGTAGCACCCGGTACTATTTGGATTGACACCCACACCCTTACCTTCCTGTGTGCAACCAAATCGAAGGGTGAATACTGTCCGATCAAGCTCAGAGCCTTAGTCAGCTGAATTTTGAGGACAAAATTCTGTTAACGGGGGTAGACTGTAGCAACCGTGAATTTTCCAATTCTTACTCAACATTTAAAAACTCAAAATGATTTATTTTAGAAGTTACATATTCCCCTTGCTTATAACTGGTAACTAAATTGCACGAATTAAGAGGACGATACCACACGCGTACCGACACCAGATTAGTAATGGTTCAAATTTTTAATTCATTTTCGGAGTCAGTAAATTTTACTTGAGGTCAGTTTGATAAAAACGACTCCTGAACTATATCTTTCGTGCTAACGACGACTCGGAAATCTCAAGTTACACCGGGGATTCAACGGGACACGGGGTACATTTAGTACACACCTATAAACAAAATCTTATACTTATCCTAAATACATATCCCTACCCACTCCCACTCACATTTAATAATATACATAAAAAAAAAAAAAAAAAAAAAAAAAAAAAAAAGGAAAGAGATAAGACACGCCCTTTTCTCCCCTCCCCTCATTCTCTTTCTTTCTTCCCCACCCCACTTCTGATAATCGAACGTCACCCCCTTATCTCCATCTCAGATCTGACTCACCAACGATGACAACATAACTCCAAGATGGTCCTTAGCGACCCTGAAGCCACCCGGGTCTGATCTATTCTGTCTAAACCCTCGAAGTCAACTAATCAAACAAGATAATGATGGAAGAGTGAGGACGATTCTTGCTTCAAATGGCTAAACCCCATCTGAATATGAAGAAAGAAGATTAGCTCTCATCATTTTGATTCTCTTCTTATCCCACCGATCGGTCCACAGGCAACCACATCTCAAAGACTTCACTCAAATCAAAGAGTTATTGTGGAGGGTTGCTTGCTTGGTTTCGGATTCGAGTTTATCTTGATTTCCTTGTTTCTTCTTGCTGTTCGTAGCTAGTGTAAAGGTTTAACTCTCTTATCATCTTTAAATCTTGATTTGATGTTGTCATGAATCGAAATATTTTTGTTGTTGTTGTTATGATCTGGTAATGATATGTACCATTCGACATTTTTTTTTTCGTGTTGTTGTGGTGTGGTAAAACATTGAAGACCAAAAATCTAAAACTCAAACCGAACTAGTATTGGCTCAAAGAATGGAAGTGTATGTTGTAAAAACATGGTGTTCGAACTCTTAGTTATTTTCTTTTGGTCAAATTATAAACAAAAATGGAGTTAATCGAATCTAGGATAAGAGAAAATTGATGTTGAATTTAACTTAAAACGATTGAGGGTATGTCGTGTTCAAATCCGTGTGTTTATGTTAGTTTCACATCTCGTCTGTGGTTATGTTTATCTTGCGTATAGATTAATATTTAAGCTAGTAAATCATGGTTGTTCGAATGCGTTGCGTTATGCTTAAATTCATGGAACTTCTAGTCGAAAGATATGCTCACAAAGTGTTTGAGATATGGTTCGAATAGAGTGTGAGTGATACTTAAAAACTTCTGTTTTATTCGAACTGGCTTACACTGGTGCTCGATACTCGGGTTGGGTTGTACTAAACCCGAGTGTGTAAGGCTTGAAAACTTGTGTGCTTATAGTTGTAGGTCCAGTTGTGTCATTTTCTCGTAACCTCAATAGAAGTTATGCTCAGTTGAACGATCTCGAGTCATCTACCACGACCCACTTTGGGTGCGTTGGTCTCTCCCATTTTGTAGCTCAGGTCGTTAGGGCTCGACTAGGCACAAGGGGTGCGTTTGATTGAGGCTCATCCTTGTGCTTATATGCGTAACTTTTATTGGCAGCTTATGCTTATCCTGTGTAGTCATAATCACTCTTCGTTCACCTTCCTTCGGTTATTGTCCTAGCGGAATCCTGATCATTCTTGATATTTTATTGTCATACCCTTATGCACTTCCAAGAGCCAATACCTACAGATACTTTAAAAACTGTTTTAAACTTAGATGCTGCCACACCAGCAACGATAACACAAACTCTTTAAATCTTTCAGATTTAACTTAAATTCTTAAACTCGATCCGTGAACTAAAACAAACCTTACTAATCTAGGTCGCGTGTTGGTGCCGAACGCTATCTGAATTGTTGTGTTATCTGACTGCTACTTCTGAGGTGAGTTCTCGTAGCCCCCTTTTCATTATGTTTTCCTTGGGGGAAAATGGTACTCAAATGATATTTTAACTGTTTTCATGCTGTGATACAATGTTTTCATAATTTTGGACAATATATGTGTTTTGATTGCAATATGTGCCTTACTATGTGAATTCAGATTGTGTGACTTAGCTGGAACGTGCGTACTTGTTTTTGTGATGCATTGTGTATATCATATTGGGAAGTGCACCCAGTATATCATATTGGGAAGTGCACCCAGTATATCATTTTGGGAAGTGCACCCAGTATATCATTTTGGGAAGTGCACCCAGTATATTATTTTGGGAAGTGCACCCAGTCTATGTGTGGATCGATTATGCGTGTTTGTAGTATGAGTTTCAATTGTTGCTAGTTTGTGATCTTTGTTATGTGCTCACATTTTTATATCTTGCTCACTATTGTCCTACGCTATTATTCACAGCTTCGTAGTTTAACATCTAAACCTACGAGCTCACCAACTTTATGTTGACGTTTTCGAGTATCCATTTTCAGGTGTTAAGAATGAAGATACCATAGATGGTTGAGTATTGGCCCGACTTAGCAAGACTTAGTCAAGACCCTCCCGGATTATATCTCGTGGAGTTGCATCCTGATATTAAATAATGATGTTGTGTATCTTTGAGACTCGTGTGGTTTTTTTTTGTGTTTTGTATTCATCCCTGTTGTGGGAGTTTGTGACTATTATCAGTTCAATGTATTACATTTAGTATTTCTCTATTGTGACACTTTGTGTTCTTTACTAAGAAGTCATACCCCGTGAATGCTATTCCGCTGCGCCATTTTTAGGGTGTGACACAACATCTCTCTGTAGTATGGCTTTTTCCTCAACCATTCCAGAATCTGGTCTCTCATCCACGGGCTAATGTTCTTATAAGAACCATATTTATCATAAATTTCGTAGCCATATGTATTAAGAAATTCATTAAAGAGATACATAGACGATAAAACCTTTGCCCACCTCCTCTTCCGGTGTGTAACCAGCCATTGTTATGTGTGTTTTGTGGGAATTGACGATTGGGTTATTTGTGTTTTGCCGAATTGAGGATGATCGGTTAGGTTATATATAAGTAAAACTTTGGCGGGATAAAGTTGCAATTTGGCGGGGACATGTCCCCGCCAAAAGCTATTATCATTAGTAGAAAATATTTGCGGGATAAAGTAATTGCAAGGAGGGAAAACTGGATACCACTTTTAGCGGGGACATGTCCCCGCTAAAAGGTGTGACGGGAAAAAAACCCGGGAACAATTAATAGTTGCAATTTTGGTCAAAGTTTGCCAAATATCAAATCTACTTTCGGCAGGGACATGTCGACCCCGCCGAAAGTTTGCGTTGAAAATTTAGTAAACGGTCAGCGAGTTTGTGTGCCAGCTCAACATCGTTTTTTTCGTTTAGCGACTTTCGGCGGGGACATGGGCGTCCCCGCCGAAAGACTCCTCGCCCGTTCTCCTGATTGTTGTAGTGAGTAGTTTGTGACAAACATTGAGCTTTATTCGAGCTTGATTTTCCAATCCGATAGTTCCTGTTAAGTTCAAGCCATTCTTTGAGTGATCTTGGGATCCCTACCTATCAACCAACGTAATTTTATACAAGTCAAGTTTGAATAGCTCTAATGCATTACGAAGGTTTGGACTTCGTATCGAATTGAAGATAAAAGATTACCGAATGCATGAGAGGTTTATTTTATCTATAAAGTATAACTATAAACCATGTTTAAAGAAAAGAGATCAGATTTATAATATTAATAAAGCTATTAAATCAAATGTTCATTTTGATTTGACAATACTTTTGTATAAATCAATAAGTAAGCAAGAACATTTATCTGTTCAGAATTACCTACCTTTCAACTACAAAACGTAAACTGGATAGTGAATACCACCGAAA
Source organism: Artemisia tridentata subsp. tridentata (assembly GCA_021014915.2). Taxonomy (NCBI): domain Eukaryota; kingdom Viridiplantae; phylum Streptophyta; class Magnoliopsida; order Asterales; family Asteraceae; genus Artemisia; species Artemisia tridentata. The sequence goes on along the minus strand of CP139506.1, from coordinate 108,801,806 downwards.
CAAAAGAAGTCCATGTGTTCAAATGCCCACATCCACCAATATTAGCGAGCCCAAATAAGCACACCAAATGTATCAAGTAAACTATAATAAGCACACCAAATATAAGTAAATACCTCCATAGAGTTTGGAGGGATGAGGCTTGGCTATACTAAAGTTACTCCAGAAAATGCATTCTCGTCTGATCTGCTGGTAAACAACAACAACAACAACAAACCTAATCCCACCGGGGCAGGGTATGAGGGAGGTAGACTCCAGACAGACCCTACCCCTACCCCAGGGTAAACCCGGGAGTAGAGAGGCTGCTTCCAAAGAGACCTCTGGCAAGTGCATGTGTGTGCGTGAGAGAGGAAGGGGAGGAGAGCAACCGAGAAAAGCATAGCAGACAACAAGAAGGCAAAACAAGCAGCACAACAAACGCAAACAAAAAAACAGAAAAGGAACAAAAGCACAATAAGCACAGAGAAAAGAACCAAGCAAAGCAGGCAAACCTAAGGAGACAAGACAAAGCACAGCAGGGCAACGCACGAGGCCTAAAGCTAAGGCAAAGCAACCAAACAAAGCAAAGCAAAGCAGGGCAACGCACGAGGCCTAAAGCTAAGGCAAAGCAACTAACACAGCAAAGACGGGCAACGCACGGGGCCTAAAGCTAAGGCAAAGAAACCCAACATACCTAGCCTGAGCTATCCGCTAATCCTAATTCTATCTCTCCACGCCTTCCTATCTGAGGTCATGTCCTCGGACAAGAGCAGCTCCTTCATGTCGAGCTTAATGATGCGTGGTTTTGCGACCTTAGAACAGGTTTTACCTCTCGAGGGATCTCAAGAGGCTTGCAATCCCCACCAGGAAGTGTACCTGACCGATGTAGTATAGTGTAGTGGCAAGTACCGGGGGATTGATCGTTCTCTAGGGGAATAGTGTCGTTAGGATTGAAAAACTACTCTAATAGGTCTAAGGGTGAGGGAAGATTCTTTTTGTATTTTTTTATATTTTTATAAAAGCAAGTAAAATCTCGGGTTTGAAGGAGTGGGCGGAATTAGTTGCTAGTCAACTAACCCAAATAACTACAATTGCAAATAAAATAAAATAACTGAAAATAAAAAGGTTGTGGAACTTATATGGAGAGAAATGTGTTTACTTAGATTTCCTTACTCCCTAACTATCTTTTACCGGTTGATTAGTGTGTATTAATTGCGTGGATGACGGGTGTATTCCTTAATACCAATCGTGGGGTGGCGTACGTACTTCCCCAACTCTATAAGCTCCTACTTCACTCCTATGTCGAGCCAGCTAAGAAGCTCCTAACATGGGATCACTAGAATTCGCTCATGCATTAAATACAACCATAAAAACCTTAGTACGCATTGGTTCATGTTTCTTAAGACGTTCAAGCAAGTTACCGTATAGGAGGTTAGCCAGTTTTCTTAAGCCTAACATCGATAAACAATCATCCAATACAATTAATAACACACCAACAACCAATAATCAATAGTTAGGTTTCATTAGATCTAAACAAACACAAGATAAATCTAGCCTAGCATGTTAAATAAAAGACAAGAACAAGATATAATCAAACAACACATAGACATATTGAATGATTAATTGATTACTTATCTTCAATTGAACATGGGAGATCCAAGGGTATAAAACCCTTAAAAGTAGCAGAAAAATCATCTTAGGGTTTCTCCTCACAAAGTTGCACACTAATGACTAAAAATTATGAGAATATATATAGAAAATCAGATCTGACGGCGTCACGTTATAGAGCTGACGCCGTCACCTCGCCGCGGTTAGGGTTTCTTGATGGCCTTCTTGACGCCGTCCCCTTTTAATCATCCAAAATCCTCTCTGGCGCGTCAAGGGTTGACGGCGTCACAATGGTGCTTGACGCCGTCACAGGTACTTTTCCAGCCGATTTTGAGACTTTGTCGTTTTCTTCACTTTTATGCTCCAAAAACGTCCAAAATGCTTCCTTTTCCAGATTTCTTCTCCAAAGTACCTAAAATGACAAAAGGAACGATTTAGGGCAATATTTGATCAAATAAATACGATTTAGGGCTTAAATGATCCCCTAAAAGCGGTACACTTTTCGCTTCATCAAATACCCTTACACTTGAGATTTGCTTCTCCTCAAGCAAATGCGCTTTTATTCTAATCAAAATACAAGTTAGGGGTCATTTAACGCTAATATAAAAGTAATTACAATAAATAGTCGTTCCACTTTAATCATAATAAGCACGGAGATTACAAACTGGCACCTCACAAGTAGTATTTAGATACTCACATCTCTCAGGTGTCATAAAAGTATATCTCATAAATGAAAATAAATAATATCTCTCACTACCGGTCATAGCAAATAGATTACCATAGGCTTGGGAAAGGATCAAAAACCTCCTCCACTAGGCGTAAGCACCTAAGATAAACTATCAAAGAGGGCTTTTAAACGGGTTATAACGTTAGGTGTAGGGATATGATAAACACGGTTTTGTTGGATAAAGGATCTTTTACTGGTGGCGAGTTAAAGATCTTGATTAATTACATGTACAATATGGCGTTGCTAAGCCAAGACTAGACTCGACTTAAGCTAATGAAAAAAAAAATAACAAAAAGATAAAATAAACATAAAATGAAACGGGATGGTAGTCCGTATGTTTTTTCTACTTTTTTTTTTTTTTTTTTTTTTTTTTTTTTTTTTTTTTTTGTGCATACACTCTTGCCCTACCATCCAAAATAATACATCGTAGGGGGGGTTGTATCCCCCTTACACTTGAACTTTTACATAACTTTACAATTAACTATTCTAATGACTCGAATTAAGATAATCGAAACACTTGGAGTACTTTTAAAATATTTAGCACATATGGGGGTAATAATGTTGTTCTTCCCCATTACTCCATTACACTAGTACTTTACCCATGAGTCCCAATCGTTCCAAAACAATATGTACAAGGATATGACTCGACTTAGCAACCATGTAATCAATTAGATAATTAACTTGGGGTTTAAACAAATGTTGTCACAATAATGCACTAAAAATGAGTGCATACAAGGTAGGCTAAGGCAATTTGGGTGTACATTTAAGTGGGGTGTAAACAAATTCTTACTTTAAGTAAAATGCTTAAAGTTAGAAACGAAAAGATAGGCTCTTAGGGGTGTACTAGGGGTATCGTGTACTAAAAATGAGTACAACGCAAAGGGTGTGGGAGAATTACTTGACCAATGTAGCCAATGTAATTATAACAAAAACACAGGTGTAAAACAATGGGTTAATCCTAATGCCTCTTATCATGTAGTAAATCTAACTACACGAATGTAGTCTCACTTGTGGCCTCGGAATGGTCCTAACGCAAGTTCTAGAATCTAAGTGCTACCGGTACACACATCATAGCATAAATGCTTTTCCTACCAATTCTAGGGGCGAACCTCACATATTTGGGGGTGGAAATTTTTTTTAGTGGTACGGTTTTGTGCTAGTCATATAACTCCTATCCGTGAGACGCTCATTAAGACCAAAGTTTCACTCCTATATGTTGTAAAAAAATTTAAATTTGGCACTAAAATTGCCTTAACAGGTATTTCTCTCAGTTTTATTACACATCTACCATTAAACAAACGAAAAATCAAGCGTAATAGCATTCTCTAAGGTATCGTACTTTACCCCCCCCTTACACTTAAGATGAACATTGTCTCCAATGTTCAAATAACAAGATGTAAAAGTAAATAAGGTAAAAGAATGAAATCAAATACTCCCCTGATTCGCTCGGTGGATAAAGAGGTAACATGGTTAGATCTTCTTCCAAGGTAATGTTGAAGCTTCAAGACTAAAGCAGCGCCAAAAGCTAGATTCCACATACATCTCCTTGTCCAAAATAACCTGTTAAACCTGAGAAAACAAACACGAAAACCTGCATAACATCGGCGGGATAAATCTGTATAAGGATATAATGCTTGTGGAATGATTATTTTGCAGATTCCTGGAGTTTATAAGTTAGAGATTTAATAAAGCATTTTATGATTCCGGAAGAAAAACAAAACTTTCAAAAAAAATTCCAGAAAACTGTTCCTGACGCCGTCAGACTGGGGTCTGGCGCCGTCAGAAGTGATCTGACAGATTTTTCATGTTAAGTTTCCAGAAAATTTCTGGAAAAACTCAATCCTTATTTCCTGGAAATCCTGCAAAATATCATTATGACTCGATACAAGCATTTGACTCAAACAATTACTAATATGTATGTTAATTTAATATTGTTATGATTCATGTTCATTTGTTCTAATAAACCGATTTGGATTTCCCTTACACTTATCTTTTGCAAAATACCTTTATATGTAGTTAAGACGAAGTTAAAAACAAGATAAAACATTTTCACAATTTAGTTTCGAACATGAATCAATAATAATAAAAATTAAACATACATACGGAAGCAAATAAAATCAAACAAACAAATAAATAAAAACACAAAGCAAATAAAGCTTGGGTTGCCTCCCAAGAAGCGCTTGTTTTTGTTCGAGTCACGAGCCTGACTCTACCCTTATTTAACGGATAAAGGAGAGGTTTTTCCTACACTTAGGATTAAGTTCGGGTGATAGTAGCGATACACACCGACTCGGTATGAGTATGCCACGTGAGGAAAGAGTGGTGGATGAATTATATGCTCAAAGATGTGGGATCCAATCATCATAACCTTACTTAGTTCAATTGGGTCAATGGGTGAATTGAAGTTTTCTCCTAGAAAGGGATCATCTTCTATCAACTTCGAGAGACTCCTAGTTGGGAATCCATCTTGACCTAATAAACCCGGTTTAAACCCATAGTGTTTCTTGTGATTAATCATGAATGGGTGATGTAAGTATGAAAGGTTATGGTTCACTCCTATATTAGCTTCCACTCCACATGGCCTAGAGTCTACTACCTTAATCTTAACATTACCCGGACTACATGGTTTGATGGGTGGATCGGGACCTTTTTTAATTCCTAAATTCACATCTAAAGATGGAAGATTAGGTAACGGTTTTGGTTGAGGCTCCGGTTCATCAAAAATAGGAAATCCCCTAGAACTAAGAGTAAGGTTGTGATCACTATAAGCATTCAAACCTATATCCTCTAGTTGTGTTTGGTTCAAAGGTTCTACCTCCATCGGGATTCCTAAAGTCTCTTCTACTTCTTTCGGGTAAGTCACGGGCGGTGTGTGTGCCTCAAATGATGGTAGGACTTGTGGGGTACTTGGTGGGCTTATGTTACTTACCTCATCATTCCCTATGTCAAGATCACCTATATCCTCATCATGTGTTTTAGTACAATCTAACCCTAACATTTTCCCAAGTATCTCAAGTGCTTCTCTAGGCATCTCAACTTCTATGTCCGAATCATAAGGATCTTCCTCAATAATCCGACCATGTTCAATTTGCCTAAAGGATTCATCATGTGTTCTTCGGGATTCAAAGTCATTGGTCATAAAACCTAGGTCTTTTTGATCAATGTGATCATGTTCGGCTAAATCCTCCATCACATCAAGGTCACCTATTTGTTCATCCTGTATTATGGTAGTGCCTAACCATGACATGCAGCTAGGTGGCTCAACTCTACCCTCATCCCCAAACAAACTTGTTTCATGATCCTTGAAATTTGTGGTCAATTGACTTGTATTAATGTTTGTTGGGTTGTCTACTATATAATAATATTGGGCACAATTCTCAATAGCTTCCCATGCTTCCTCAGCACTTAATTCCCTAAGATCCCTGCCGGCAAAATGGTAAATGTCCCTTTGGGCATGTTGGTCGACATGATTGTAAAAGATTTGAGTTAGGGACCAAAAATCGAAGTTATGATGAGGGACTTTTTGGAGTAAATATTTAAAACGGGTCCATGCATCATAGAGAGGTTCATCTTTATGTTGTTTAAACATCAAGATGTCATATGGAGTGGGTGAATTACGTGGTTGGTGGTATGGTGGATTCGCGTTCTCCATAATGGTGAACGGAAGAGTCAATGGAAATTACGAACAAACACACAAAGAAATAAGATAGACTAAAGAAGACCTATAAAAAGAAAATAAAAATCTTACTAGGAAGGAATCTAGTAAGTAGACCTAATAAAAAAGAATTTCAACCTAAGCAATAACTACTCCCCGGTAGCGGCGCCAAAAACTTGATGCGTGGTTTTGCGACCTTACAACAGGTTTTACCTCTCGAGGGATCTCAAGAGGCTTGCAATCCCCACCAGGCAGTGTACCTGACCGATGTAGTATAGTGTAGTGGCAAGTACCGGGGGATTGATCATTCTCTAGGGGAATAGTGTCGTTAGGATTGAAAAACTACTCTAATAGGTCTAAGGGTGAGGGAAGATTCTTTTTGTATTTTTTTATATTTTTATAAAAGCAAGTAAAATCTCGGGTTTGAAGGAGTGGGCGGAATTAGTTGCTAGTCAACTAACCCAAATAACTGCAATTGCAAATAAAATAAAATAACTGAAAATAAAAAGGTTGTGGAACTTATATGGAGAGAAATGTGTTTACTTAGATTTCCTTACTCCCTAACTATCTTTTACCGGTTGATTAGTGTGTATTAATTGCGTGGATGACGGGTGTATTCCTTAATACCAATCGTGGGGTGGCGTACGTACTTCCCCAACTCTATAAGCTCCTACTTCACTCCTATGTCGAGCCGGCTAAGAAGCTCCTAACATGGGATCACTAGAATTCGCTCATGCATTAAATACAACCATAAAAACCTTAGTACGCATTGGTTCATGTTTCTTAAGACGTTCAAGCAAGTTACCGTATAGGAGGTTAGCCAGTTTTCTTAAGCCTAACATCGATAAACAATCATCCAATACAATTAATAACACACCAACAACCAATAATCAATAGTTAGGTTTCATTAGATCTAAGCAAACACAAGATAAATCTAGCCTAGCATGTTAAATAAAAGACAAGAACAAGATATAATCAAACAACACATGGACATATTGAATGATTAATTGATTACTTATCTTCAATTGAACATGGAAGATCCAAGGGTATAAAACCCTTAAAAGTAGCAGAAAAATCGTCTTAGGGTTTCTCCTCACAAAGTTGCACACTAATGACTAAAAATTATGAGAATATATATAGAAAATCAGATCTGACGGCGTCACGTTATAGAGCTGACGCCGTCACCTCGCCGCGGTTAGGGTTTCTTGATAGCCTTCTTGACGCCGTCCCCTTTTAATCATCCAAAATCCTCTTTGGCGCGTCAAGGGTTGACGGCGTCACAATGGTGCTTGACGCCGTCACAGGTACTTTTCTAGCCGATTTTGAGACTTTGTTGTTTTCTTCACTTTTATGCTCCAAAAACGTCCAAAATACTTCCTTTTCCAGATTTCTTCTCCAAAGTACCTAAAATGACAAAAGGAACGATTTAGGGCAATATTTGATCAAATAAATACGATTTAGGGCTTAAATGATCCCCTAAAAGCGGTACACTTTTCGCTTCATCACTTAACCCAAGACACCTAGCCTGAGCAGCTCCTTCATGTCTGATATGTTGGTATAGAATAAGAAATGTAGTCTCTTTTGGGTACACAATGCTTTCAGGATCGAGGTTGGCTGGTCTGTTAGAGTGATAAAGCCATCCTATGTTTGTTGTGTCTACTTCCATATGTGTGAGGATGCAGTCTACATTATGGTTGTGGATTGCATACAGAGAAAGAAATCTAGTAACTTAAGATATGGTGAATTGGTGATTGAAGAATGATTGCTTGCCTCTCTAGTCAGTTTTATAATGTTTTTGAGAATTGTTGTATTTAGCTCATGTAGTCAATGTGATAGCTATATGGTTTTGTCATAAGCATCGTTTGATATGCAGTATGTTTTGTAAATATGTTTGGAGGTTAATACAAGCTAGTTCACCATTTTAACAAAGAAATTAAATACCTCCATTTCGACACCGCCCGGTGTACGCACACATCATATATCTTATATCGCAGTAAGTGAATTCGTTAACAAGAAAAGTGATAGGCATAGGAACATCACCAATCAATGATCACAAGGTTGATTCCATATTGTTATTCATATCACCAATTGACTATTCGCGCAAGATGACATACATGTTATTATGCACGGTAACATCCTGTTCGTTACAACCTAAACCTAATGAACCACTTGTTCACAAATGTAATAAAACATAGACATGTAGGTTTAGACATAAATATATTATTAGTGCTTGTATTTTTAGGCCTCCTAACACTTTTCATACATCTATTACCTGCCATCTAGAGTGGGAGGTACGCATGGCTGGTGGGTGGCGCCATGGCCACCAGCCCAATTCTTTCGACGACGCACGGTTACGTGGGTGGCGCCATGGCTGCTCGCGCCGTGGTGGCCAGCCCACGCCGTGGGTGTATATATATATATATATATATATATATATATATATATATATATATATATATATATATATATATATATATATATATATTTTGAAATTGAACGTTGGGTAACGGTTATTTTGCCAAAAATACCACTTTTTAAAATTTTTTACCCCTTAAAAATCCTATAAATACCTCCTTATTCTACCATTTTTCACACACTCTTCTAATTAAATTTATACTTCAATAATACTCAACTTTCTTTCAATTATGGATCCAAACAATCCCAACGACACCTATTATGACCCTTATGATGTTTATTTTCAAGACGACTGGGAGCGATATCTTCGGGATTATGCGGCGTATGAACAATATGTAGCTCTGTGTGATCAAAAAGCCGGGGAATTGGGATCGGGTCCTAAGAGGACGAGGGCATACATACCACGTGATCGAGAAGATGCGGAACAACGTTTAATCGAAGACTATTTTGGCGACGATAAGACTCCTCCTAAATATCCTGAAGAGAATTTTAGGCGAAGGTATCGTATGAGTTCTAGACTTTTTAATAAAATACTCAACGATATTTTAAGTTATGATGTTCATCCTCTTCCCAAGTACTTTAATTTTTTTAGACTACGTTACGATGCTATCGGTCGTTTAAGTATTGGTCCTATTTTGAAGTGCACATCCGCCATCCGCCAACTGGGGTACGGCACTGCGCCTGATGCGTTTGATGAGTACTTGCAAATTGGTGAACATTGTTCACGACAATGTTTAGAGCATTTTACCAAATGCATACATATTTTATACGTTGAAAAGTATTTAAAAAAGCCCACTTCAGTGGATGTTGAAAAAATATATGCTTTGCATGAAGAAAAACATGGACTCCCGGGAATGCTCGGGAGTATTGATTGTATGCATTGGGATTGGAGAAATTGCCCAAAGGCCTTACAAGCTCAATTCAAAAGACGTGATCATAAATACCCAACTCTTATGTTAGAAGCGATTGCGGATCAAAAATTATGGATTTGGCATGCATATTTTGGTGTCCCGGGGTCAAATAATGATCTTAATGTGTTATATGGTTCCCCGTTATTTGATGATGAACTTGCCGGTAGAGCTCCGGAATTTCCATTTGTAGTAAACGGACATACATATAAGAAAGGTTACTATTTAGCCGACGGCATTTATCCGGCATGGTCCGTGTTTGTCAAAACGTTTTCTGTTGCAAGGAATGAAAAAAACGTTGAAATTTAAAAGAATTCTAGAAAGTTCTAGAAAAGATATTGAACGAGCTTTCGGAGTCCTACAAGGTCGATGGGGAATTATACGACAACCCGCATGTGCTTACGAAATAAATGCGTTGAAAAGAATCATGTATTGCTGTATAATGTTACACAACATGATATTGGAAGACGAAGGATTCGAAGTGAATTTAAGAGATTTGTTCGCTGATCCAAGGCCGAACATTCCAGAGACTTGGACCGAAAGATGTGATTTACATGTTAGAAAAAACAAAGAACTTCGAGATAGAAAAGTGCACGACGATCTTCGACAAGACCTTGTGGAGCATGTATGGAACCTTAATTACTAGTTTGTAGATTTTATAGCGGCAGATAGTTGTAGTGATAAAAAGTTTGTGCATTATAAACGAAAAAGTTTGAAGATTTGAGAATTAAACATAACGTTTTGAAACCCGGTTCGACCAGGCCGGTTTCAGGTTGAACCGGTTCCGGTAAAATAAAACCGGTTTTTATGTATTTGAAACCCGGTTAGTCCTGTCGGGTTTGAAGTGACCCGGATCAACCCGGTTTTCGGGATATATGTATATACATTTTTTTCATATCATTCCAAGTCTATATAAATTTATTTTTTGTGGAAGACCGGTAGAGCTCCGGAATGTCCATTTGTAGTAAACGGACATACATATAAGAAAGGTTAATATTTAGCCGACGACATTTATCCGGCATAGTCCGTGTTTGTCAAAACGTTTTCTGTTGCAAGGAATGAAAAAACGTTGAAATTTAAAAGAGTTCAAGAAAGTTCTAGAAAAGATATTGAACGAGCTTTCGGAGTCCTACAAGGTCGTTGGGGAATTATATGACAACCCGCACGTGCTTACGAAATCAATGCGTTGAAAAAAATCATGTATTGTTGTATAATGTTACACAACATGATATTGGAAGACGAATGATTCGAAGTGAATTTAAGAGATTTGTTCGTTGATCCAAGGCCGAACATTCCAGAGACTTGGATCGAAAGATGTGATTTACATGTTAGAAAAAACAAAGAACTTCGAGATAGAAAAGTGCACGACGATCTTCGACAAGACCTTTTGGAGCATGTATGGAACCTTAATTACTAGTTTGTAATTTTTATTTCTTGTTTACATATTATGTTTTCTATTTTTATGTAACTTTTTTTTATTAATGTAATTTTTTTTTTTTTTAATTTAATGAAGTTTATTTTAGTTTATTAATATCGTGTATATTTTATTTTATGTATAAAAAAATAATAATAAAATAAAATAATCCTATGGCACCACATTTTCTGGTGCCAACGATAATGGCCAGAATGTGGTGTCATGGGATTTCTGGAATCATAGAGACTTTTGCTGACGTGACATCACTTTTTTAGCAATGGTACGAGGGTACCCAGCGCTCTTACTTGCCATCTAGCTTTGAGAATTTGAGATTATATATCTGATATGAATTCAAGATGTGGTACGATTTGGTATGTTTTAGAGTTAATTGCATGGGGCACTTATTCATGGATTTCCTTTTTGACTGATTAACAATAATTAAAAAAAGTGACTCATTTCATTTTACAATCACGGGATAACATCTTCTAGAATTTTTTTTTTTTTTTTTTTAACATCATCTTGTAGAATTAGAAGTGTCAAAAATCATACATTTTGACTTAAGTACATCACATATTGTGTCCAACAGCCTCAAATTATAAACCACACAAATATTGTGAAAAGGGAATGCGTTGATTTTTTTTGTCGAAATAATGGTTGACTGACCAAGTCAATATCCAACATGGTTCATAAATAATTAAATATCGGCTGCATAATTGCTTTTGAAAGAATCCACTACACCACGATGCATGCTCAATCAGCCAGTGCGTCACGCACACCCATATAATTTTATGTATCAAAAGTCTAACTCTTAATCTATTGTTTTGTTAGATTGACCATCTCAAATCAATCTCTTAAGAGGCTAGCTCATAGTTATAAAAGTCATGAAGCAGAAAGCTTAGCTGCCATAAAAGCTTGCTTATGTATAAAAATGATAGCCGAATATAACCATCGTTAAATACTAGACGAATACCCGTGCATAGCAACGAGATTTTATAGCGGCAGATAGTTGTAGTGATAAAAAGTTTGTGCATTATAAACGAAAAAGTTTGAAGATTTGAGAATTAAACATAACATTTTGAAACTGATGCGTGGTTTGGCAACCTTACAACAGGTTTTACCTCTCGAGGGATCTCAAGAGGCTTACAACCCCACCAGGCAGCGTACCTGACCGATGTAGTATAGTGTAGTGGTAAGTACGGGGGATTGATCGTTCTCCACAGGGAATAGTGTTCGTTAGGTATGAAAAACTACTCTAATAGGTCTAAGGGTGAGAGAAGATTCTTTTTATGTTTTTATAATTTTTTATGAAAGCAAGTAAAATCTCGGGTTTGAAAGAGTGGGCGGAATTAGTTGCTAGTCAACTAACCCAAATTACTACGAATGCAAATAAAATAAAATAACAGAAAATGAAAAGGTGGTAAAACTTATGTGGAGAGAAATGTGTTTACTTAGATTTCTTTACTCCCTAACTATCTTTTACCGGTTGATTAGTGTGTATTAATTGCGTGGATGACGGGTGTATTCCTTAATACCATTCGTGGGGTGGCGTACGTACTTCCCCAACTCTATGAGCTCCTACTTCACTCCTATGTCGAGCCGGCTAGGAAGCTCCTAACATGGGATCACTAGAATTCGCTCATGCATTAAATACAACCATAAAAACCTTTAGTACGCATTGGTTCATGTTTCTTAAGACGTTCAAGTAAGTTACCGAATAGGAAGTTAGCCAGTTTTCTTAAGCCTAACATAGATGAACAATCATCCAATACAACTAATAACACACTAATAACCAATAATCAATAGCTAGGTTTCATTAGATCTAAGCAAACACAAGATAAATCTAGCCTAGCATGTTAAACAAAAGACAAGAACAAGATAGAATCAAACAACACATAGACATATTGAATGATTAATTGACAACTTATCTTCAATGTAACATGAAAGATCTCAAGGCAAAAAGCCTTGAAAAAGCTGCTAAATTCGTCTTAGGGTTTTCACACACAAAGTTCCTCAATAAGTTCCACACTAATGACAAAAAATTGCAAAACTATATATAGACTTTCAGATCTGACGGCGTCACGTTATGGAGTGTGACGCCGTCACCTCGCCGCTTTTAGGGTTCCCGGATGGCCTTCTTGACGCCGTCCCTCTTTAGCTCTCCAAAATCCGTTCTGGCTTATCAAGGCTTGACGCCGTCAGATAATGGCTTGACGCCGTCCCTCTTTAAATTAAGCCGTGACGACCTTGATCAGATTAAAGGGTGACGCCGTCAGAATTCCCATGCAAATTTCTCTGGCTTATCATGAGTAATTTTCACATCCACCTTTTTCTTGCCAAGCCATGACGCCGTCCAGGGTAATCCCTGACGCCGTCAAAGGTAATTTTTAGCCGATTTTGAGACTTTGTCGTTTTCTTCACTTTTATGCTCCAAAAACGTCCAAAATGCTTCCTTTTCCAGATTTCTCCTCAAAAGTACCTAAAATGACAAAAGAAACGATTTAGGGCAATATTTGATCAAATAAATACGATTTAGGGCTTAAATGACCCCTTAAAAGCGGTACACTTTTCGCTTCATCAAATACCCTTACACTTGAGATTTGCTTGTCCTCAAGCAAATGCGCTTTTATTCTAATCAAAATACAAGTTAGGGGTCATTTAACACTAATATAAAAGTAATTGCAACAAATAGTCGTTCCACTTTAATCATAATAAGCACGGAGATTACAAACTAGCACCTCACAAGTAGTGTTTAGATACTCACATCTCTCAAGTGTCATCAAAATAAATCTCATAAATGAAAACGGATAATATCTCTCACTACCTGTCATAGCAAATAGATTACCATAGGCTTGGGAAAGGATCGAAAACCTCCTCCACTAGGCGTAAGCACCTAAGATAAACTATCAAAGAGGGCTTTTAAATGGGTTATAACGTTAGGTGTAGGGAAAAGGAAAACACGGTTTTGTTGGATAAAGGATATTTTACTGGTGGCGAGTTAAAGATCTTGATCAATTACATGTACTATACAACGTTGCTAAGCCAAGACTCGACTCAATCTTAAGCTAAAAACAAAATAACAAAAATATAAAATAAACATAAAATGAAACGGGATGGTAGTCCGTATGTTTTTTCTACTTTTCTTTTTCTCATTTTTTTGTATTTTTCTTGATTTTTTTTTTTTTTTTTTTTGCATACACTTTTGCCCTACCATCCAAAATAATACATCATACGGGCGTTGCATTCCCCTTACACTTGAACTTTTACATAACTTTACAAATTACTATTCTAATGACTCGAATTAAGATAATCAAAACACTTGGAGTACTTTTAAAATATTTAGCACATATGGGGGTAATAAATGATGTTCTTCCCCATTACTCCATTACACTAGTACTTCACCCATGAGTCCCAATCGTCCCAAAACAATATGTACAAGGATATGACTCAACTTAGCAACCATGTAATCAACTAGATAATTAACTTGGGTTTAAACAAATGTTGTAACAATAATGCACTAAAGATGAGTGCATACAAGGTAGGCTAAGGCGATTTGGGTGTACATTTAAGTGGGGTGTAACAAATTCTTCCTTTAAGTAAAATGCTTAAAGGTCGAAACGAAAAGATAGGCTCTGAGGGGTGTACTAGGGGTATCGTGCACTAAAAATGAGTACAACGCAAAGGGTGTGGGAGAATTACTTGACCAATGTAGCCAACGTAATTATAACAAAAACACAGGTGTAAAACAATGGGTTAATCCTAATGCCTCTTATCATGTAGTAAATCTAACTACACGAATGTAGTCTCACTTGTGGCCTCGGAATGGTCCTAACGCAAGTTCTAGAATCTAAGTGCTACCGGTACACACATCATAGCATAAATGCTTTTCCTACCAATTCTAGGGGCGAACCTCACATATTTGGGGGTGGAAAATTTTTTAGTGGTACGGTTTTTTGTGCTAGTCATATAATTCCTATCCATGAGACGCTCATTAAGATCAAAGTTTCACTCCTAAATGTTGTAAAAAATTTTAAATTTGGCACTAAAATTGCCCTAACAGGTATTTCTCTCAGTTTTATTACACATCTACCATTAAACAAACAAAAATCAAGTGCAATTGCATTCTCTAAAGTATCGTACTTTTACCCCCCCTTACACTTAAGATGAACATTGTCCCCAATGTTCAAATAACAAGATGTAAAAGCATAAAGTAAAAGAATGAAATCAAATTATCCCCTGATTCGCTCGGTGGATAATGAAGTAACACGGTTAGATCTTCTTCCAAGGTAATGTTGAAGCTCCATGACTAATGCATCGCCAAAAGCTTGATTCCACATACATTTCCTTGTCCAAAATAACCTGTTAAACCTGAGAAAACAAACACGAAAACCTGCATAACATCGGCGGGATAAATCTATCTATAAGGATATAATGCTTGTGGAATGATTATTTTGCAGATTCCTGGAGATTATAAGTTAGAGATTTAATAAAAACTTTTTATGAAAACAAAACTTTCAAAAATTTTCAGAAAATTAAACCTGACGCCGTCAGGTTGTAGATCCTGACGCCGTCAGAAATAATCTGACAGAATTCTCATGTTATGTTTCCGGAAAATTTTTGGAAAAACCTATACCTTACTTCCTGGAATTCCTGCAAAACATCATTATGACTCGATACAAGCATTTGACTCAAACAAATACTAATATGTATATTCATTTATTATTATTATGATTCATGTTCATTTGTGTTATAATAAACCGATTTAGATTTCCCTTACACTTAACTTTTGCAAAATACCTTTATATGTAGTTAAGACGAAGTTAAAAACAAAATAAAGCATTTTCACAAATTAGTTTTTAACATGAATCAATAATAATAAAACTTAAACACACATACGGAAACAAATAAAATCAAACAAACAAATAAATAAACACACAAAGCAAATAAAACTTGGGTTGCCTCCCAAGAAGCGCTTTTCTTTATTAACGAGTCTTGTAGCTAGACTCAAAGTCACGTACATTACGTGATTCCATCATTGGTCACGGTTTCTAGGTCACCCTCATGTCCGGTTCTAAATTCCGGTCCTAATTTCAAACAATCCTTGTAGAAACCGAATATCCTTCCCATAACATAGTCTACTCCTTTACTTCTATCTCTATCATTCCTATAGTAGACTGCTTGCTTAAGCTCCTTCTCAACATTTGACAAGTGTTGGAATTGTTCTATCTTATATGGCATTTGGTAGTTTACCTCATCGGTCTCATCCTTAAATCTAACTATCCCTAAGGAAGGTTCATAAGTCATTCTAGAGACCTCAACAAATGGTTTTCCAAAAACCACTTGAGTTAAGGATGCATCGACTATTGGGCGGATATCTTCTACAATTACAAAGTCGGTGACATAGGTGAAGTTTCCTACATAAACCGGTAATCCCTTAACTCTTCCCGTGAAGTTACTCATCCAACCCTTGTCAGGGAACATCCTATACCCAAGTTGATTTTTCATTATCAAGTTGTAGTGGGCTTTAGTCATGATGTTTATGGGTGATCTAAGGTCGATGTAGGCTTTCCACACATGCAAATGTCCGATGTTGCATGGTATGTTGAGATTAGAAGGGTCGCCTATTTCTATGGTTGGTCTACCTAGGAAGTATGGTGTCTCGGGGTCATCGAATAAGTTTGTATGATATGCGCGCTCTTCCTTAGTGGGTAGCCTATTGAAGTAGTCCTCATCATCATCTACTTCTTCAATCTCACTTGTCCTAACTTCCTTATCGACCTCGACTTTCTTAACCTCATCCTCAGGTTCACTATTGTCCTCATTCCTATCAATTGGTTTGATAGTGACAATGTTGACGAAGTGGACGTGTTTGGATGAAGAGGGGTCTTTTACTTGGGGTCCGCTATTTGTGTTCCTAGCGTCCTTATGTGGAGGTGATAACACTTGGTTATTGAGAGCTTTCAATAAGTTGTCAATTTTATTGGTCATCTCCATTTGTTGTTGATTGAATTCGGATTCAAACTTAGCTATACGCGCTTCTTGAGATGCCATAAATTGGGACATCAATCCTTCAAAGTTATTGGTACTACCATAATTGTTGGAAGGATTGTTATTGAAAGTACGGTTCGAGTTGGAACCGCTTGATTGGAAACGATTAGGTGGGTTGGAAGAATTGGTTTGTTGTGTGTTTTGGTTTTGTTTCCACCTAAGGTTCGGGTGATTTTTCCATGAGGGGTTGTATGTATCACCGTAGGGGTTTGGCTCGGGTTTGAAAGTGTACCACTTGTCTCCCGCTCCGTCGGTACGCGAGGATGCGTAGTCCGCAAAAGCTTGTTCGGGGAGTTCCATGCAATCATGAGTGTCGTGGGGACCACTACATAATTCACATGAAGAAGTGATTTTGTTCACTTGGCTTGAAGGTTTAGGAGCCTCGTAGGATTTCATGAGAAACTTGACTTGGTCTTCAAGTTCTATGATCCTACGGTCGGAAGTGCTTGAATTGCTCGAAGGCAAAGATATTGCCTTGACCGTTTTATTCAAATCACGGGGATCACTCCAACTTTCGTTGTCATAAAGAGCAAGATCCTCTAGGAGAGCCCATGATTGTTCCGCACTTAGATCACGTAGCTTACCACCAGCCGCTTGGTCAATGGTTTGCCTCGTGGAGAGATTGACATGGTCATAGAAGATTTGGACTTGGAGCCAAAGTTCTAAGCCATGGTGAGGGACTTTTTGGAGTAAGTCCTTGAATCGAGTCCATGCCTCGTAGAGGGTTTCGCCTTGACGTTGTTGGAACATCAAGATATCATTCCTTAGCTTGGTAGTTCTTCCTGGTGGGAAAAACTGAGCAAGGAAACGAGTGGTGAGATCATCCCAAGAGGTGATGGATCCTGCGGGTTGACGCTCTAGCCATTGACTAGCTTGGTCCCGCAAAGAGAATTGAAAGAGACGCAGTCGGGTCGTCTCTCGAGTGGCAACATCAAGGTCTATAGAATCAACGATTTTAAGAAAGTCCTTGAGATGTTGATTAGGATCTTCAGAACGAAGTCCATGGAATGCGCATCCGCTTTGCACCAACCGGATGGTGTCGGATCGCAAGGGAGTGACATTGGCTCCTTGAGTGAGCTCAATGGTGTTTCGATAGCCATGGTGGCTGGGACGGGAGTACTCTCCTAAAGTACGGGCTCTAGGAGGTGGTGGTGGTGGTTGTTGTGGTGGTGGGTTGTTGGGATCAAGGATATTACCATCTTCCATGATGTCGAATGGTAATGGTTACGAACAAAGAAACGAAGAAAATAGATAGACTAAAGAAAACCTAGAAAAATAAAATAAAAATCTCACTAGAAAGGAATCTAGTGAGTAGACCTATAAAATAAAAATTCAACCTAAACAATAACTATTCCCCGGCAACGGCGCCAAAAACTTGATGCGTGGTTTTGCAACCTTACAACAGGTTTTACCTCTCGAGGGATCTCAAGAGGCTTACAACCCCACCAGGCAGTGTACCTGACCGATGTAGTATAGTGTAGTGGTAAGTACGGGGGATTGATCGTTCTCCACAGGGAATAGTGTTTGTTAGGTATGAAAAACTACTCTAATAGGTCTAAGGGTGAGAGAAGATTCTTTTTATGTTTTTATAATTTTTTATGAAAGCAAGTAAAATCTCGGGTTTGAAAGAGTGGGCGGAATTAGTTGCTAGTCAACTAACCCAAATTACTACGAATGCAAATAAAATAAAATAACAGAAAATGAAAAGGTGGTAAAACTTATGTGGAGAGAAATGTGTTTACTTAGATTTCTTTACTCCCTAACTATCTTTTACCGGTTGATTAGTGTGTATTAATTGCGTGGATGACGGGTGTATTCCTTAATACCATTCGTGGGGTGGCGTACGTACTTCCCCAACTCTATGAACTCCTACTTCACTCCTATGTCGAGCCGGCTAGGAAGCTCCTAACATGGGATCACTAGAATTCGCTCATGCATTAAATACAACCATAAAAACCTTTAGTACGCATTGATTCATGTTTCTTAAGACGTTCAAGCAAGTTACCGAATAGGAAGTTAGCCAGTTTTCTTAAGCCTAACATAGATGAACAATCATCCAATACAACTAATAACACACTAATAACCAATAATCAATAGCTAGGTTTCATTAGATCTAAGCAAACACAAGATAAATCTAGCCTAGCATGTTAAACAAAAGACAAGAACAAGATAGAATCAAACAACACATAGACATATTGAATGATTAATTGATAACTTATCTTCAATGTAACATGGAAGATCTCAAGGCAAAAAGCCTTGAAAAAGCTGCTAAATTCGTCTTAGGGTTTTCACACACAAAGTTCCTCAATAAGTTCCACACTAATGACAAAAAATTGCAAAACTATATATAGACTTTCAGATCTGACGGCGTCACGTTATGGAGTGTGACGCCGTCACCTCGCCGCTTTTAGGGTTCCCGGATGGCCTTCTTGACGCCGTCCCTCTTTAGCTCTCCAAAATCCGTTCTGGCTTATCAAGGCTTGACGCCGTCAGACTTAGGGGTGACGCCGTCCCTCTTTAAATTAAGCCGTGACGACCTTGATCACATTAAAGCGTGACGCCGTCAGAATTCCCATGCAAATTTCTCTGGCTTATCATGAGTAATTTTCACATCCACCTTTTTCTTGCCAAGCCATGACGCCGTCCAGGGCAATTCCTGACGCCGTCAAAGGTAACTTTTAGCCGATTTTGAGACTTTGTCGTTTTCTTCACTTTTATGCTCCAAAAACGTCCAAAATGCTTCCTTTTCCAGATTTCTTCTCAAAAGTACCTAAAATGACAAAAGGAACGATTTAGGGCAATATTTGATCAAATAAATACGATTTAGGGCTTAAATGACCCCTTAAAAGCGGTACACTTTTCGCTTCATCAAATACCCTTACACTTGAGATTTGCTTGTCCTCAAGCAAATGCGCTTTTATTCTAATCAAAATACAAGTTAGGGGTCATTTAACACTAATATAAAAGTAATTGCAACAAATAGTCGTTCCACTTTAATCATAATAAGCACGGAGATTACAAACTAGCACCTCACAAGTAGTGTTTAGATACTCACATCTCTCAAGTGTCATCAAAATAAATCTCATAAATGAAAACGGATAATATCTCTCACTACCTGTCATAGCAAATAGATTACCATAGGCTTGGGAAATGATCGAAAACCTCCTCCACTAGGCGTAAGCACCTAAGATAAACTATCAAAGAGGGCTTTTAAATGGGTTATAACATTAGGTGTAGGGAAAAGGAAAACACGGTTTTGTTGGATAAAGGATATTTTACTGGTGGCGAGTTAAAGATCTTGATCAATTACATGTACTATACAACGTTGCTAAGCCATGACTCGACTCAATCTTAAGCTAAAAACAAAATAAAAAAAACATAAAATAAACATAAAATGAAACGGGATGGTAGTCCGTATGTTTTTTCTACTTTTCTTTTTCTCATTTTTTTGTATTTTTCTTGATTTTTTTTTTTTTTTTTTTTTTTTTTTTTTTTTTTTTTTTTTTTTTTTTTTTGCATACACTTTTGCCCTACCATCCAAAATAATACATCATTGGGGCGTTGCATTCCCCTTACACTTGAACTTTTACATAACTTTACAAATTACTATTCTAATGACTCGAATTAAGATAATCAAAACACTTGGAGTACTTTGAAAATATTTAGCACATATGGGGGTAATAAATGATGTTTTTCCCCATTACTCCATTACACTAGTACTTCACCCATGAGTCCCAATCGTCCCAAAACAATATGTACAAGGATATGACTCGACTTAGCAACCATGTAATCAACTAGATAATTAACTTGGGTTTTAAACAAATGTTGTAACAATAATGCACTAAAGATGAGTGCATACAAGGTAGGCTAAGGCGATTTGGGTGTACATTTAAGTGGGGTGTAACAAATTCTTCCTTTAAGTAAAATGCTTAAAGGTCGAAACGAAAAGATAGGCTCTGAGGGGTGTACTAGGGGTATCGTGCACTAAAAATGAGTACAACGCAAAGGGTGTGGGAGAATTACTTGACCAATGTAGCCAACGTAATTATAACAAAAACACAGGTGTAAAACAATGGGTTAATCCTAATGCCTCTTATCATGTAGTAAATCTAACTACACGAATGTAGTCTCACTTGTGGCCTCGGAATGGTCCTAACGCAAGTTCTAGAATCTAAGTGCTACCGGTGCACACATCATAGCATAAATGCTTTTCCTACCAATTCTAGGGGCGAACCTCACATATTTGGGGGTGGAAAATTTTTTAGTGGTACAGTTTTTTGTGCTAGTCATATAATTCCTATCCATGAGACGCTCATTAAGATCAAAGTTTCACTCCTAAATGTTGTAAAAAATTTTAAATTTGGCACTAAAATTGCCCTAACAGGTATTTCTCTCAGTTTTATTACACATCTACCATTAAACAAACAAAAATCAAGTGCAATTGCATTCTCTAAAGTATCGTACTTTTACCCCCCCTTACACTTAAGATGAACATTGTCCCCAATGTTCAAATAACAAGATGTAAAAGCATAAAGTAAAAGAATGAAATCAAATACTCCCCTGATTCGCTCGGTGGATAATGAAGTAACACGGTTAGATCTTCTTCCAAGGTAATGTTGAAGCTCCATGACTAATGCATCGCCAAAAGCTTGATTCCACATACATTTCCTTGTCCAAAATAACCTGTTAAACCTGAGAAAACAAACACGAAAACCTGCATAACATCGGCGGGATAAATCTATCTATAAGGATATAATGCTTATGGAATGATTATTTTGCAGATTCCTGGAGATTATAAGTTAGAGATTTAATAAAAACTTTTTATGAAAACAAAACTTTCAAAAATTTTCAGAAAATTAAACCTGACGCCGTCAGGTTGTAGATCCTGACGCCGTCAGAAATAATCTGACAGAATTCTCATGTTATGTTTCCGGAAAATTTTTGGAAAAACCTATACCTTACTTCCTGGAATTCCTGCAAAACATCATTATGACTCGATACAAGCATTTGACTCAAACAAATACTAATATGTATATTCATTTATTATTATTATGATTCATGTTCATTTGTGTTCTAATAAACCGATTTAGATTTCCCTTACACTTAACTTTTGCAAAATACCTTTATATGTAGTTAAGACGAAGTTAAAAACAAAATAAAGCATTTTCACAAATTAGTTTTTAACATGAATCAATAATAATAAAACTTAAACACACATACGGAAACAAATAAAATCAAACAAACAAATAAATAAACACACAAAGCAAATAAAACTTGGGTTGCCTCCCAAGAAGCGCTTTTCTTTATTAACGAGTCTTGTAGCTAGACTCAAAGTCACGTACATTACGTGATTCCATCATTGGTCACGGTTTCTAGGTCACCCTCATGTCCGGTTCTAAATTTCGGTCCTAATTTCAAACAATCCTTGTAGAAACCGAATATCCTTCCCATAACATAGTCTACTCCTTTACTTCTATCTCTATCATTCCTATAGTAGACTGCTTGCTTAAGCTCCTTCTCAACATTTGACAAGTGTTGGAATTGTTCTATCTTATATGGCATTTGGTAGTTTACCTCATCGGTCTCATCCTTAAATCTAACTATCCCTAAGGAAGGTTCATAAGTCATTCTAGAGACCTCAACAAATGGTTTTCCAAAAACCACTTGAGTTAAGGATGCATCGACTATTGGGCGGATATCTTCTACAATTACAAAGTCGGTGACATAGGTGAAGTTTCCTACATAAACCGGTAATCCCTTAACTCTTCCCGTGAAGTTACTCATCCAACCCTTGTCAGGGAACATCCTATACCCAAGTTGATTTTTCATTATCAAGTTGTAGTGGGCTTTAGTCATGATGTTTATGGGTGATCTAAGGTCGATGTAGGCTTTCCACACATGCAAATGTCCGATGTTGCATGGTATGTTGAGATTAGAAGGGTCGCCTATTTCTATGGTTGGTCTACCTAGGAAGTATGGTGTCTCGGGGTCATCGAATAAGTTTGTATGATATGCGCGCTCTTCCTTAGTGGGTAGCCTATTGAAGTAGTCCTCATCATCATCTACTTCTTCAATCTCACTTGTCCTAACTTCCTTATCGACCTCGACTTTCTTAACCTCATCCTCAGGTTCACTATTGTCCTCATTCCTATCAATTGGTTTGATAGTGACAATGTTGACGAAGTGGACGTGTTTGGATGAAGAGGGGTCTTTTACTTGGGGTCCGCTATTTGTGTTCCTAGCGTCCTTATTTGGAGGTGATAACACTTGGTTATTGAGAGCTTTCAATAAGTTGTCAATTTTATTGGTCATCTCCATTTGTTGTTGATTGAATTCGGATTCAAACTTAGCTATACGCGCTTCTTGAGATGCCATAAATTGGGACATCAATCCTTCAAAGTTATTGGTACTACCATAATTGTTGGAAGGATTGTTATTGAAAGTACGGTTCGAGTTGGAACCGCTTGATTGGAAACGATTAGGTGGGTTGGAAGAATTGGTTTGTTGTGTGTTTTGGTTTTGTTTCCACCTAAGGTTCGGGTGATTTTTCCATGAGGGGTTGTATGTATCACCGTAGGGGTTTGGCTCGGGTTTGAAAGTGTACCACTTGTCTCCCGCTCCGTCGGTATGCGAGGATGCGTAGTCCGCAAAAGCTTGTTCGGGGAGTTCCATGCAATCATGAGTGTCGTGGGGACCACTACATAATTCACATGAAGAAGTGATTTTGTTCACTTGGCTTGAAGGTTTAGGAGCCTCGTAGGATTTCATGAGAAACTTGACTTGGTCTTCAAGTTCTATGATCCTACGGTCGGAAGTGCTTGAATTGTTCGAAGGCAAAGATATTGCCTTGACCGTTTTATTCAAATCACGGGGATCACTCCAACTTTCGTTGTCATAAAGAGCAAGATCCTCTAGGAGAGCCCATGATTGTTCCGCACTTAGATCACGTAGCTTACCAACAGCCGCTTGGTCAATGGTTTGCCTCGTGGAGAGATTGACATGGTCATAGAAGATTTGGACTTGGAGCCAAAGTTCTAAGCCATGGTGAGGGACTTTTTGGAGTAAGTCCTTGAATCGAGTCCATGCCTCGTAGAGGGTTTCGCCTTGACGTTGTTGGAACATCAAGATATCATTCCTTAGCTTGGTAGTTCTTCCTGGTGGGAAAAACTGAGCAAGGAAACGAGTGGTGAGATCATCCCAAGAGGTGATGGATCCTGCGGGTTGACGCTCTAGCCATTGACTAGCTTGGTCCCGCAAAGAGAATTGAAAGAGACGCAGTCGGGTCGTCTCTCGAGTGGCAACATCAAGGTCTATAGAATCAACGATTTTGAGAAAGTCTTTGAGATGTTGATTAGGATCTTCAGAACGAAGTCCATGGAATGCGCATCCGCTTTGCACCAACCGGATGGTGTCGGATCGCAAGGGAGTGACATTGGCTCCTTGAGTGAGCTCAATGGTGTTTCGATAGCCATGGTGGCTGGGACGGGAGTACTCTCCTAAAGTACGGGCTCTAGGAGGTGGTGGTGGTTGTTGTGGTGGTGGGTTGTTGGGATCAAGGATATTACTATCTTCCATGATGTCGAATGGTAATGGTTACGAACAAAGAAACGAAGAAAATAGATAGACTAAAGAAAACCTAGAAAAATAAAATAAAAATCTCACTAGAAAGGAATCTAGTGAGTAGACCTATAAAATAAAAATTCAACCTAAACAATAACTATTCCCCGGCAACGGCGCCAAAAACTTGATGCGTGGTTTTGCAACCTTACAACAGGTTTTACCTCTCGAGGGATCTCAAGAGGCTTACAACCCCACCAGGCAGTGTACCTGACCGATGTAGTATAGTGTAGTGGTAAGTACGGGGGATTGATCGTTCTCCACAGGGAATAGTGTTTGTTAGGTATGAAAAACTACTCTAATAGGTCTAAGGGTGAGAGAAGATTCTTTTTATGTTTTTATAATTTTTTATGAAAGCAAGTAAAATCTCGGGTTTGAAAGAGTGGGCGGAATTAGTTGCTAGTCAACTAACCCAAATTACTACGAATGCAAATAAAATAAAATAACAGAAAATGAAAAGGTGGTAAAACTTATGTGGAGAGAAATGTGTTTACTTAGATTTCTTTACTCCCTAACTATCTTTTACCGGTTGATTAGTGTGTATTAATTGCATGGATGACGGGTGTATTCCTTAATACCATTCGTGGGGTGGCGTACGTACTTCCCCAACTCTATGAACTCCTACTTCACTCCTATGTCGAGCCGGCTAGGAAGCTCCTAACATGGGATCACTAGAATTCGCTCATGCATTAAATACAACCATAAAAACCTTTAGTACGCATTGGTTCATGTTTCTTAAGACGTTCAAGCAAGTTACCGAATAGGAAGTTAGCCAGTTTTCTTAAGCCTAACATAGATGAACAATCATCCAATACAACTAATAACACACTAATAACCAATAATCAATAGCTAGGTTTCATTAGATCTAAGCAAACACAAGATAAATCTAGCCTAGCATGTTAAACAAAAGACAAGAACAAGATAGAATCAAACAACACATAGACATATTGAATGATTAATTGATAACTTATCTTCAATGTAACATGGAAGATCTCAAGGCAAAAAGCCTTGAA
Organism: Artemisia tridentata subsp. tridentata; assembly: GCA_021014915.2. NCBI lineage: Eukaryota > Viridiplantae > Streptophyta > Magnoliopsida > Asterales > Asteraceae > Artemisia > Artemisia tridentata. Next base: position 108,776,428 of record CP139506.1, on the reverse strand, counting down.
AAAGCTGCTAAATTCGTCTTAGGGTTTTCACACACAAAGTTCCTCAATAAGTTCCACACTAATGACAAAAAATTGCAAAACTATATATAGACTTTCAGATCTGACAGCGTCACGTTATGGAGTGTGACGCCGTCACCTCGCCGCTTTTAGGGTTCCCGGATGGCCTTCTTGACGCCGTCCCTCTTTAGCTCTCCAAAATCCGTTCTGGCTTATCAAGGCTTGACGCCGTCAGATAATGGCTTGACGCCGTCCCTCTTTAAATTAAGCCGTGACGACCTTGATCAGATTAAAGGGTGACGCCGTCAGAATTCCCATGCAAATTTCTCTGGCTTATCATGAGTAATTTTCACATCCACCTTTTTCTTGCCAAGCCATGACGCCGTCCAGGGCAATCCCTGACGCCGTCAAAGGTAATTTTTAGCCGATTTTGAGACTTTGTCGTTTTCTTCACTTTTATGCTCCAAAAACGTCCAAAATGCTTCCTTTTCCAGATTTCTTCTCAAAAGTACCTAAAATGACAAAAGGAACGATTTAGGGCAATATTTGATCAAATAAATACGATTTAGGGCTTAAATGACCCCTTAAAAGCGGTACACTTTTCGCTTCATCAGAAACCCGGTTCGACCTGGCCGGTTCCAGGTTGAACCGGTTCTGGTCAAATAAAACCGGTTTTTATGTATTTGAAACCCGGTTAGTCCCGTCGGGTTTGAAGTGACCCGGATCAACCTGGTTTTCGAGATATATGTATATACATTTTTTTCATATCATTCCAAGTCTATATAAATTTATTTTTTGTGGAAGACCGGGTTGACCCGATGGTATAACCGAAGACCCGTGATTCGACCGGGTCGATTAAAGACCCAATTTTCAAAACATTGATAGTTCACTTAAATACTGTAGTTTACTTAAATAGTTTATAGAATTTTAAAAGCTTAGATTTCAAAACTTATTGTAATTCAAATTTAAAAGAGTTTACACTTTTAATATTTCAAAATTTCCAATATATCAGAAAATTTAGAAGTGTTAAAAACTATCACAGAAATTTAACCTTTCAAAATTTTTAGAGCTAATACACTTCCGCTTTCAAAATTACAAAACATTACAAGTTTGGAATTAAAAAACATTACAAAATATCAACTAACTTCAAATTTTAAACGTTTCTCTTTAAATAAATTTTTGGTACATTATTTACCAAACAATTTCAACAATTTATACACAAAATTTAGAAAGAAAATAACAATAATTTAAGTCAATTTTTTTTACTTACCATAAATAGCTAGTATCTGCACATCAACTTTAGCAAAATTCACAAATAAAATAACAAAAAGATTTAGACACCCAAAGGATACAAATAAATCTACTAAAACAATATACAAAATTTTCATAAACTTCAAGCAACAAAAGTAACACAAACAGAATAAAAAAGTTTAACTTTATCATAAATATTAATTAAACATACAAACAAAATTATACAACAAAATAAACAATGATATTTGCATTAACTTTATAACAGATCTGATAAAGAATCAAAATTTTCCGGCAATAGCTGTGGTTCCCGATGGCAGCAGTAAGAAAGCGGGGGTGGCACAGGAAGTATCCGGTAAGAAAGTGGCGGTGACAGCCGTTAAAATTACCCAAAATGTTATAGAAACTTAGATCCACATAATAAAATTTACAAATCTGCAAAAGAAAGCCTTCAATAAATACAAAGATTTAGAAAAACAAAAAAAAAAACAAAAAAAATACCTTAAAACCTTCAATAAAACGCGGCTCAGCGGCGACGGCTACGTTTCCGACGAGTCCACGGTGGCGGCGGCAGCTTGTGTTCCTATAACAAAAAACGCAAAAAAACATTTAGATCTATCAAGAAAAGTCAATAAACAATAATAAAACCCTTTAAAAACTTTAGATCTATTGAGAAAACATTAGGGCGGCTGTGGATGTGCGGGGTTCGAAGGAGGGTGGGTTTCAGTGGTGGTGGTTTGGTTCGGTGGAGGTGAGGTCCGGCGAAGGTGAGATCCGACGGAGTTGATGTCCGGCGGATGTGAGGTCCGGCGAAGGTGAGGTCCGGCGAGGGTGACGTCTGGCGAAAGTAGAGGCGGCAGCTATAAGATAGGGTTTGGTAGTGTGTGTGTTTTAGGTTGGAGAAAGAGGAGAGTTTATACATGTGTTTGTGTGTGTGTGTGTGTTTGCTTTGATGTATGTGATAGAAGGCAAGAAATATACCACCTGTGTCCAGCCTTTCATTTCCATTTTTCACTTTAATGGCATGTAAAAAGTCAGACTTTCCTTCTATAAATTTCAGTTTTCGTTTCCTAACATGTTCCAGCAATAGTTTTCACACTCCAATAGTCCAGCAATGTTTCCTAACATTTCTTGCATGAATGATTTCCTAAATCGTTTGCATTGAGTGACTTATCATTTGCATTGAATACTTTCCATTTTCAATTTCTATGTCAACTTTCCTTCTCGTTTGCATTGAATACTTTCCAAACTTCAAGCATTCAATTTCCATTCATTGACAAGGGCAAAATGGGCATTGACTGAAATTTAAGTTTTTCACTTTTCACTTGACCATTTTTACATTATAAGTAATTAAGATAAATGTTACGCCTTTTTCAAGAAAAACTAAGCCACGATGTGTACTTCTATAAATGTAATATGTAGAAAAATAGTCAAAACCTTAAAACTGTGTAACTCGAACTGGTTTTAGTCGGTTTAGTGAGATCTCAAATCAAACATGTAATTATTTGTTAATCTAAAGAGCTTAAGTAATTAAGTTCAGACAAAATAGCACATTTTCTGACCAATTTAACTCTAAAAAATGTACCCTATTCAATTTTCTTTATTTGTCAAATGCTTAGACTACCGGTAACAAGGCTGTTGGGAATTATATTTTCATAGATTTGATGATCACAGAACAAGAAGAATGAAACATGAAGAATACTGAAATGATAAGCAAAATACGCTAATGAAGCTGTTGCAGGAGTTGTTAAGTCTTCTGGTTAAGTCTTTTCCCAGTTAAGTCTGGTGGTTAAGTCTTCTCCTAGTTAAATCTGGTCGTTAAGTCTTCTTCCAGTTAAGTCTGGTGGTTAAGTCTTCTCTCAGTTAAGTCTGGTCGTTAAGTCTTCTCCCAGTTAAGTCTCCTCCTTAAGTCTGGTTACACAGTTAAGTCTTCTAGTGTATCAGGTGCTGCTATGAGTCATACTACTGCTGGATGGATAAAGATGAAGAAGATATTATTTATATGAGTCACTTATAAATAAAATCTAGATATTTGTTCAGTCAACAAAGTTGTAAACAAAGATACAAGTTGTATCTTAATGACTAACACATGTAAAGCAAGTAGATGACAAGACTTATCATATTGTAAAAGATCTTCCTTGTGCTATAAAAGGAAGATCTTACCCTTAGATAAAAAGTGTGGTTAGATGTTAATCACCAAGGTGCTTCATACTTACATATTACAACAACACCAAGTGTGTTAAAATGTAAAGCACCATAAAGAGTGTGTGTGGGAACATCAGACGTGGGGTCTGATGAACATTAGACATGGGGTCTAATGTTGTTAGGTTTGTTTAGCCTCAAGGATCTTTGATCCCTGATTAGATTGTAATCGTGCTATACTTGATCACATAGCATTGGGGCTAGTTGGAATAACAAACGGTGAAGTTGGAAAAACCTTGTTGTGATAGTATTGTTTCTTTCATAGAATATTCCGTCAATATTATCATCATACTTGTCATAGTTAATCCTAGATCAAGGTTTAACAACCTAGATTCTATAAACGATCAAGAAAACTTATAAGTAGATGGTGTTCATAAGCTCTATTAAAGTTTTCAACAAGTGGTATCAGAGCGGGGGGCTCTCGATCTAGGATGTTATAAGGTTTTAGTCGAAGGAAAGAAGAAAAATTCGTTTTTGCTTAATTTTTCGCAACTTTCTGCAGAGCAGTTTTGCAAAGGCTATAGCTCATTCGTTAACCGTTGGATCGGGCTAAAATTTTTGTTGAAGGTTCTTGGTATATCAAAGTATATTTTCACCGGAGGGATCTTCAATCTAAGCTTTAGATGGCAAGATATGCATCGTTGAAAACTGCTGCAGAAACAGTTGAGGTATGGTCGAATTTTTGGTTTTCTTTCAAAGTTTACACACACAAAGGGGAAGAATACACACACAGAAGAGAGTTGGTTCTTAAAAGATTAAAGGCTTGTTTATCAAGTTATTATTGGTGAAAAAGATTATTTGTTGCTTATTTGAAGTTGAAGTTGAATTTTTCAAAATTGTGTTTTATCATACCTTTTGTAAGAAGATAACTTGTTCGTTCGTTCAAGTGACTACGAAATGACAAACACTTAAAGGAGATACGTTGTAGTACTCAGTGTCTCATAGAAGATGAGTTTATTGTCATGAGATTGCGATCTCCCTATACAAGAAAGTTGGGTATACGTTCGAAGTCAGATTTAGTATAAGATATAAGACACAAGGATGGTTTATTCTGTTTCATCATCAAGTTAGTAATGGTTGGTTTTTCTTCATCAATCATAAAAGCCTACAGAATTGGAGATTCGAATGGTTAACATATGGGTTTCAGGGGAAGCTTAAATGTTCAGATGTATAACCATTTATTATATTTGTGCATCACCACAGGGGAAGTTGTTGATTCTTACTATTATTGATTAGTATTACTACTAATGGTTTAGATTTTTACTGTCTCAAGTTCATTTTTAGTGCGGAAAGCTTAATGGAGGGTAATTTGAGACATTAGAAGGATGAATTAGATGTTTAGTATTAGTTTGTAATTGTAAAGATCATATTTGTAATATTCTCTATTTGTTGATAACAAAAAGGGGAAGAGATGTGGTGGATAGCATAGATTAAGGGGAAGACAGTATGGTTTCATTCATGGTGAGATTTAATTATCTCAATTTCTCTACTTCGTCTAGGGAAATTCGTACAAGAACGTGTTTGTTTTATAATCATCAAATAGGGGAAGATTATTGGGAATTATATTTTCATAGATTTGATGATCACAGAACAAGAAGAATGAAACATGAAGAATACTGAAATGATAAGCAAAATACGCTAATGAAGCTGTTGCAGGAGTTGTTAAGTCTTCTCCCAGTTAAGTCTGGTGGTTAAGTCTTCTCCCAGTTAAGTCTGGTGGTTAAGTCTTCTCCCAGTTAAGTCTGGTGGTTAAGTCTTCTCTCAGTTAAGTCTGGTGGTTAAGTCTTCTCCCAGTTAAGTCTCCTCGTTAAGTCTGGTTACACAGTTAAGTCTTCTAGTGTATCAGGTGCTGCTATGAGTCATACTACTGCTGGATGGATAAAGATGAAGAAGATATTATTTATATGAGTCACTTATAAATAATATCTAGATATTTGTTCAGTCAACAAAGTTGTAAACAAAGATACAAGTTGTATCTTAATGACTAACACATGTAAAGCAAGTAGATGACAAGACTTATCATATTGTAAAAGATCTTCCTTGTGCTATAAAAGGAAGATCTTACCCTTAGATAAAAAGTATGGTTAGATGTTAATCACCAAGGTGGTTCATACTTACATATTACAACAACACCAAGTATGTTAAAATGTAAAGCACCATAAAGAGTGTGTGTGGGAACATCAGACGTGAGGTCAGATGAACATTAGACATGGGGTCTAATGTTGTTAGGTTTGTTTAGCCTCAAGGATCTTTGATCCCTGATTAGATTGTAATCGTGCTATACTTGATCACATAGCATTGGGGCTAGTTGGAATAACAAACGGTGAAGTTGGAAAAACCTTGTTGTGATAGTATTGTTTCTTTCATAGAATATTCCGTCAATATTATCATCATACTTGTCATAGTTAATCCTAAATCAAGGTTTAACAACCTAGATTCTATAAACGATCAAGAAAACTTATAAGTAGATGGTGTTCATAAGCTCTATTAAAGTTTTCAACAAAGGCTATGACAACGCGTCTTGTGTCTAAGTGGAAGACTCAGCGGTGCGTCCACCTTATTACCCTTGCCATGTATGACGCATGTTAGGTGCTTTGGGTGAGAACTCGTTGTACTCCCTCCGTCCCATATTAAGTGTCCACTTTCCAAATGTACAAAGTTTTAGGAAAGTGGGGCCAACTACACTCTCCACCAATCAAATATCACTATTACCCACTAAAGTCTCTTCTCATTGGTTGAAAATATTCCCTGGACACTTAATTTGGGACATCCCAAGATTCCATTATGGACACTTAATATGGGACGGAGGGAGTAATACCTAAAATTTTAAAACATGCAAAATGACCAAATTACCCTTGCACTTAAAATTTTACTTATTAATTATTTAAAATGCCAAATTAATCCCAAACTCTTGAAAATTAATATCATAAGAAGTGAAATAATTTGTACTTGAATATTTTAACATTTTACAAGTCATAAAAATATTTTTAATATTTATATAATATTTATTTGGCCGAAAATAATTTTTATTATATATTATAGTATATTTTCGAATTAAAAACTAAATTAAATATAAGATAAATACTAAAAATAATAAAAGATAAATAGAAATCAGAATTTTTACCTTATCTAAATAACTTGGACCGAAAGTTATACCCTCCCCACCTCTACATATACACGGTTATATATATATTCCTATTATATATCCCTAAAAACCGATTACACAAACAAAAACTCTCATTCGATCCTGCAAATTCCTGGAGCTGCAACCATAATTTTCCTGGGTTCTCTTAAGTTCATAGAAGGTTAGAAAAATAGGGGTTCGTGTGGTAGAAGCCTGGTTCGATCATTCTTGATATTCTTTGCTCGTTTCTTGCTACCGAGAGGTACAAAATTCTTACTGCTCACTCGATTGTTTTGAACACTTTCTGGTATTTTTCTGCACTTTTTCACATCATATATAACCTATATAAAATAGTATAATCGAACCATGCAAGCTTGTTTAATCGTTTAAAGTTATAAGAATGATAAACCCTAATAACGAACATAAACCTTAATTCGACTATGCAGATTTTCTGGGCTATGTACATAATTTTATTCGATCACATATAAGTCTACTAACATCCGAAAAATACTCCTTGAAATTATAGAAGCTTAGATCATGCTTGGTTAATTTTTGTTCAAACCGGTTAAAAAGAAAAAAAGGGTTTAAAAATATTATATGGGTCGTGCATCTTAGGGTTAGGGTTTAGATGATACAATTGAGTGTAATTAATGTGTTTTTAAGGATAATTAATGATTAGTAATGATTGGGTAATTTAGGGTTAGGTTTATGTATTTTTGTTAGTTACCGATTGGAATCTATAAACTAAAGGGGGTGTTTTGTAACTTTATAAACTTAAGGAATATTTTTGTAACATGTTTTGGGTCAAGGGTAAACTGTATAAAATATTGTATAGGGGTCTTATGTGTAACATTTGGGAATTTGAAGGTTTAAATGGTAATTTACATAATTAGTAATACGAATTGTAAATTTAATAATTAGAGGGACTTGTTTCGTAAATATTGTAATATAGAAGGTGATTCGTATAAATATTTATGTCAGGGGTATATTATGTAATTTTGATAATTGGAGGTTTAATGTGTAAGTATAAATATTGTAAGGGTTAAATTGTATTTTAATTAACTATAGGGTTTAAATTGTAAATCTAATTATATTAAGGGTTTAACTTGAAAAATTGTTAACATTAATGGACTAGAGTTGTATTTATGGGAAACTTATGGGTTAAAAAGAATAACTTATAACATTTGCACTTTAAACCTTTATCTTTGACATAATTACATTTAAAACCCTAAAATATGGAAAGTTGTCATAATTAACCCTAAACTATTATAATTTGATAAAATGAACCCTATTTACATAATAATACTTATTTTATAACCTAATATAAATTATAATATTTAAATCTTTCTAATTATGAAAACCTGCTAATTATGGAAACTTACTAAATAAGGAAACTTTCTAAAAATGGAAACTTACTTAAAATGGAAAGGTAACTAAGGAACCATTTGTAATCTTGTCTTCTACTCCTTTAGGTTCGAGGAAGGAGTGACTTGATCCTTGTCATTTTGCTATTTTGCTTGTTTGCTAATAAGGTACAGATATTCTGCCCTTCTTCAGTAAGGTGCCTTCGTTCTCATTACATTCTGATTTCTGATTCGTTATAGGATTCCCTAAGCCACTGCTATGTTCCCTTGTTCTGTGAACCTTGCCTTGTCTTTCTCTTGATATTGTGAACCGTTGATGTAAACTATCTGATCTGAACCTTTCTGATATTAACCTTTCTGATATTGAACCATCTGATATGAACCTTTTAATATAAACCTTGATATAAATCTGGATATGACCTACTTGAAATGAAACTTGACCTGTACCACTTAATATGAAACCTGAACTTGATACTTGACCTTGACCCATAGTTTGAGACTACAAGCCACTATATGTTTTCACTAGGCATGAGGGTTTCATGTCCATGTCATTGATGCACCGATGACATGACTCTAGAGTAGGAGAGTGATGTCCTATTCCGTCCCTGACTTTATCTGATTTGGTGTGTAATGGTAGACTCTGGCCACCTGGGGCGTATGGATGCATCCTAGATCTGTTATCTGTTATCTGTATTTGTATCTGTTATCTGTTATATCTGGTGACTGATGGTGTGTGCGATATACGTCTTTCACATGTCTGGGAGCTGATCACTCTATTTATTTATTGAGGACTCCCCTCATACTACCTGATTACCTGAGAGGTCTCCCCTCTGTATACTTATATGGTTATATTATGTTTTGGGCTTGTAGTGGATTACTGTTTTCATTTACCTTGTAACCTTTACCTATCAGTTATTTTTACCTTTTTCGTATGCCTTTAATCTTAACATCCGTTACTACATTTACATTTCATTATTCCTTATTATTGCTTTGTACCGTTATATCTATTCACTGAGTTTTCGTAGCTCAGCCGCATTTTCTTTTCCTGCGGCAGGTATTTAAGCTAGGAGCTGGGTTTTGCTTTGGAATGAGAGCAACTTTGAGTGAAGCATTGACCTTAGTCATCTTAGTTCTACCATTTGGATTTTAGACTTGTTTATGCCATTGTTGGCATTTGGTTTATTAAGTACTTCATTTATTTTCGTTTCATTGTCTTGATGAACTTGATATAAGTCTTGTTGGCTTATTATCCTTTGGTTATTAATGTTAAGACTTTCGCTATTTTTATTGAATGTTCTGATGTGAAACCATATTATTGTGACATCTTTGCCCTTGTCGGGTCGGGGTGTTACAACTCGGTCGTTCAGACGATCGAGTTGTGGAAGTTAGTGGTTGTGTGTGTGGTATATTTTTGTTTAACTGAGTTATGTTTTGGTAGTGATGTTGATTGTGTTATTATACTATGTTGGTGGTGATATTTGTTGTAAAAGAGAAGTTGACGTGACGTTGAGTTGGCGATGATAGTGTCAGTTGTGATGTCTCTTATTAACACTAGCCTTTCATATCTCATTTCTTCTAGTTTAACTTATCTTCTTGTATTGTAAACTTCAACTCTTGAAAATTCAACAGTTCAAAACCGACAAATAGATCGACAAATTCAACTATCGACATTAAAAGGTCAACTCACTGATCGAGTCTAGTCAAATCCAGCTGCATATCCCGCTTGCAAATCCCAAACGTAGTTTTCTGAACAAAAGCAACATTAGTTCTAACTTACAATTGTTGGGTCCTTTAATATAGATATTTAAATTTAAATTCAGTATGTTACTGTAATGATTTTCGTACAAACTACAACACTACAAATTAAACTATAAAATTTAAAGAATAATCCACATATATATGATATCCATAGATCATTGCACTAAAAAAGTACAAATATAATATGAAAACGACAAACAAAAACACAACGATTTTCGTGTCTCCTCTAGATTAACGTGATCGATCTAAGGCTACTCCTAGTCGAGGGTAAAGGAGTGGCAAGGAGGAAGGTGAAGGAGTGGCAAGGGATGGATCAGGGAGAGCTTGACGGCGGCAAGAGGTGAAGGTTATCGACGAAAAGATGAAAGTTTCACCTTATATATAAACGTGCCAGGTGGCCGGGTGGGCCCCACACAAAATATATCCGTTTGGTTTGTAAAAAAATAATAAAAATAAAATAAAATAAAATTTTCAATGCCATACTTTCTATCTATACATACCCCATAAACTTCATCTTTTTTTTTAAAACAACATATCTTGCAAACGGTAAATCTTCAAGCTACGAAAAATACACCATCGCGACGAGAAAAAAATTATCTTTCTATAGATATGCATTGTTATATACTTTCGACGAACTTTTTTTTCAAAATTCCGTCCAGAAAAATCCCACAGGATTCGTAAAAAATCCCATGGGATTCGTAAAAAGACGATTTTTTTTCAAAATTTCCGTCCAAAAAAATCCTACGGGATTCGTAAAAATCCCATGGGATTCGTAAAAAGACGAATTTTTTTTTTCAAAATTTCCGTCCAGAAAAATCCCACGGGATTCGTAAAGAAATCCCACAGGATTCGTAAAAAGATTATTTTTTTTTTTCAAAATTTTCGTCCAGAAATATCCCATGGGATTCGTAAAAATACGAATTTTTTTTTCTTCAAAATTTCCGTCCAGAAAAATTCCACTGGATTCGTAAAAAGACGATAAATCACAAAGGATTCAGTATGAATCCCATGGGATTCTTTGGTGAATCACATGGGATTCTTTGGTGAATCACATGGGATTCATTGTGAATCCCATGGGATTCTTTGGTGCATCCCATGGGATTCATTGTGAATCCCATGGGATTTTTTGGTGCATCCCATGGGATTCTGTATGAATCCCATTGGATTCTTTGGTGCATCCCATGAGATTATGTATGAAATCACAAGGGAATATTTTTTATGATCCCATGAGTAATATGTATAAATCCCATGGGATTCTGTATAAATCCCATGGGATTCTGTATGAATCACAAAGGATTCGTCAAAAGAATCACTAGACTAAATACAATACATGACATCCCTCCTCACTTAACAACATAATTAAAAAAGAAAGGATCCATGAAAGAACAAAAAACAACCAAAAGTAAATTAAATATGACACACTAATTTATATTTAAACCAAAAGTAATCTATTCCATTCTACACCCCCATTGACAGTGCATCACATTAGATTAATACTTTAACAATATGATTTTGGTAATTATGTTTAACACGTTACTTTCTCAAGAACAAAAAAACGGATATTTTTTGTTGGCAGGTCAACCCTATATTTTTTAACCCGAACCACTTTGAATTATCATACCCACCCATAAAGGCCGCAATGCGACATCCAATAATAATAATATTCCCTTGATCCCATAATAAAACTCCATTCTTTGATACCGGAGCTTCTAACCTACCATTTCCAACTTGAGAATTAGTTTTGTAGTTCAATGAATGAATGAATAAATATTTACACCCCAGTCAAAACAACTCCTACCAAGGTAACTGCTTGAACACTAAAACACTGAAATGGTATAAACGACAACCTTCTAACACGTTTAATGATTAATGGTTACAAGCAATAGAATGTATTTAATTCATGTTGAAACCCAATTTAATACTTTATATAGAAAGAAAGTATGCAGATGGATAGCGGATCATTAGGTGTTGGATTCGGCATGGATGCTGCTGCTGCTGCTGCTGACGTGGCGGTGTCGTCACCGGTGACGAGATAGAAAGCAGCTGCTGCTAAACAATTGATTGAGAATCATTATAAGAATTATTTGCAAGGCTTGCAGGGTGGTTTGGGGATCTGAGGATCTGAGAGAGAGAGAGAGAGAGATGAGAGAGACAAGTGTGTGTGTTTAGTGGTTAGGTGAAAGTATGGAACGACTAAAATGCCCCCTCAGTATATTTGTTCATTTTAATCTAAACCACTGGATCGGATGAAAGAAAAATGAATGGTTGAGATCTTGTTATTTGTTCTTTAGATAAATATTGTTTCGTATTGAACTTTTCTCATATATATATATATATATTAAAAAAGGATGACAAATAAAACACGACAGCACATTTGTTAATTGTTACCACAAGTTGAAATTGTGACCTTTTGAAAATCTAGCCTATCATCCTATATATAAACAAACAACATGGTACATTGTACAAACATCCAATAATAAAATGGCATTTCTCAAACATTATCTCCTCATCTTTGCTCTATGCATTCTCTACGTAGAATCAACAGACCCATCTGCGCAAGTTTGTAACGAGAACTCAAATAAAACCACAACCGAAATAACCAAAAACATTGATTCACTCTTAAACAAACTAGTCCAAGTCACCTCCCAATCAGGCTACGATGCAACCTCAGTGGGCACGGGCACAGCCAAGGTCTTTGGGCTAGCCCAATGCCGAAGAGATGTCTCGACCGAAGACTGCTCCTCTTGCATCCGTAATGCATCACAAGAAATCCAAAAAATGTGTCCAAACCGAGTCGATGCTAGAATATGGTACGAGTACTGTTGGTTAAGGTACAACACAGAAAATTTTATTGGAAATGTCGACACGGGGTACGGGACTTTTTATTACAATGTTGAAAATGTGACAGACCCGAAAACTTTTAATGAAACACTAGGGGCACTTATGTATCGGATTAATATGTTAGCGGCGGCTCCAGGTAATAAAGGGCTCGGTAAAGGGGAGACTAAGTTGTCAGATTTTCAGACTCTTTATGCATTGTCTCAGTGTACCGAAGACTTGTCACAACTTTCGTGTAGGCAGTGTTTAGCGATCGCTGTTGGTAATTTTCCGACTTATTGTAATGATAAGAAGGGGTGTAGAATCATATATAGCAGTTGCTATGTTAGATATGAATTGTACCCTTTCTTTTTTCCTCTCGATAAGAAGTTGGCTCTTGAAAGCTCTTCGATGACAAATTATTCATGGGTTGTCACTAAACCTTGAGTTTTAGTGACCAACATGCATGATTATTCCTATTTTCAGCACGATATAAATAAGTTTATGCTGTTAGTTGTACTATACTTATGTTAAAGATCTCAATGGGTTCTTTCTATAGAAAAAAATAATACTTGCATTTTTTTTTTATATGAAGTGTATGCTCTTTGTTCATTACTTTGTTCTAGAAAAAAAGGTAAACAGAGAAATTACATATTACATATTCATGATTATTCTTCATGCGGCCTTATCAGATATCTTCGTGATCATTTCTGACTTTTTCCTTGATCCCCTTCAAAATGCGTATCCAGTGAGGTTGGACATAAGATGTTTAAGACATACGAATCTCTGACTAATCTGGGCTATTTTTGGTGGTGGATGAGTTCATTTCATTTAAACACTCTTTACATTCTTTTTTTTTTTTTTATTTTTTTTTTATTTTTTTATTTTATTTTATTTTTTATTTTTAAAGTGAAGGATGGGACATGAGAGGTAAGGGAAAGTAATTAAGGAAAGGTGAAGATAGAAAGTTGGTGATGTATTTCATGATCTCGAGTTTAAAAGAGAAGAAAGGAAAGCTCTAAAAACAATTACAGGCATGCCCTTTTAACCATAAAAGCTTCATAAACATGATCAATCATTTTCTGTAGAAAACATATAACTGTGAAAAGATTGATACCTCACTAACGTTTGTAAGGGCTGTATAACAACGAATTAATATATTTCATTCAGATAGTAAACGCTTACAAGAAAATATGATTTTGCATTCTTCCCTCCTTAATTATACCTCGAATTGGTTGTAGTAAATAAATGGAATTGGGTTAACCGAAAAATCAATAAAAGACCTTAACTAAATATGCCTTAACTAGAAATAGAAGAATTGTTGCAACACCAATAAAGATTGGGCCGTATAGTTTAAAAAGACGGAAAAAAAAAGCACACTGGTAAATTTATACAAAATTGAGGATGGTCATAAAACATTTTCCTTAGCAATCCGCCCAATTTTTGGACGGAAACCTTTACGAAAAAAACAGGTTACACTTACCATCCTCACATTTCCCTCCTCTTCCTTTCCATTGTTTAAAAAAATCTCAAGAACATGATTTTTGTTTATTTCCCTTCTCTTCCCTTTCCATTCGTCACTAAAATAAACTTGAGAACACAATGTTAATTTCGTATCATCAAATTTGGATGTAATAGCCAAGCCACAAACACCACCGATAAAATTTAGAAAGTCTTTGAACCTTAATTATTTCGATCGCAATGCCTTGTAACTCATTTGACTTTTTATTCTCCAATAACATCTTTTAAAGGAGTCTCAACTGTCAACCATAATTTAACTTTGACATTTTGATACAAAAATACCCAACATGAATTGTCCAATAACGACCTCACTTAGTAAACTTGATTTTTCTGTTTTTAATTCACTGTATATGTGTTCAAATATAGCTCTATATATTAGCAAAACTAGCTAGTGTTATGCATGTTTGTTATGAGTATATGTCGTACCTTTTTAATTGGTTACAAAGAATAACTTAAGTTAATTAAGCAATTTTTAGGCTTGGTAAAGTATGTTTAAAAGTGTTTAACAAAGATAAACAACTAATAAAGATTTACACAAGTATTTTTAACGTTTAATTTCTTATTAGAAATAAATCAAAAAATCTATTAAGATTGTTTGCGGAATAACAATCTAAGTTGAATGAAAATGTTTTAGTGATCTTCTCACGTGACTTAATCACAAACCAAAGTCGGTGTTTAAAAAGAACTATGATAATACTCTGAATGGATTCAAGGACTTAGTTCTTACGGGAGAGTAAATACTTTTTTGAATATGGATCACTTAATTGTAAGAGATCACATTTACTCCCTTGAGACATTCTTTTTTATAGGCAAAATAAAAGGTGGTTACCTTGTGCAGTAATAAGGACAGTTCGGCTAACGACTGTCCTTTATTATGCACATGGACTCGGCAGCCAGATTCTGAAGCAGAGTGTGCTGAATTGGTCAACTTAATTTCTCAGTTGTCTTCCATTCATTTATCGGACAGACCGGACCGGTGGCAATGGGAAGGAAACGATCATGGTGATTATGTTGTGGCTGATTGTAAGAAGATTATCATCGCAGGGAGTCAGCAACAGAGACATTCATCTATGCAGTGGATAACTTGGATTCCCCTAAAAGTCAAAATTTTTACTTGGCGCGCGGAGATGGAACGTCTTCCCACTCGAGACGCTTTGCTGAGAAGAAGTATTCACGTTCATGATCCGTCTTGTGTTTTATGTGATGCAGAGGCCGAATCTGTGCTGCATGTTTTCACCGGGTGCGGTTTTTCTTTTGGGGTTTGGTCGGCAATCGGTTCGTGGTGCAAAATTGATACTGTTTATGCTTTTCATTTTAAAGACCTCCTTCAGCTGGCGAATGGAAAGAGAGGTAAAGAGGCCAGGAAGCTTATTCATGGGATTGTTATGGTTGGTTTTTGGGTTATTTGGAATACTAGAAATGAAAAAATGTTTAGAGAAAAAGAGGCGAAAGTTGTTGAGGTGGTCGCGAAGGTTAAGTCTCTGGCTTTTTTGTGGATTAGATCTCGAACCAGGTTTAAAAATGTAATTTGGAAAGACTGGGCTTTGTATCTGTTGTATATGTTGTAGTTTGTTGGCGTGGAGGTCCTTGTTTTGAGGGCCTTCCGTCTTTTTAATGAAGTTCACCTTTCAAAAAAAAAAAAAAAAAAAAACATCTAACTATAAAATACAATACTACCTTAATGCATTAAATGCTTCAATTATTGGAATATGTCCAATCCCATTTTAGGGAACACTGATGAGAAGTGTTCATACATTTATACCAATTCTTGTACATTATTTGACTTCTTTGATCGTTGCTTTTCGACTTATCTTCTCAAAAAAATTCCTGCCTAACATATCAAATACTTAGATATCTTTCTTGAATATATAAGTTTATAATGTTCTTGATTGATGACGAGATCAAGGGGAGTCAATGAGTTATTGTCACTACTCACCGACTCCGTCATCTTCTTTCTGGTTAAAGGAATTCACTTACGGAGATCCGCATCACGAAGTGGTGAGGCTTATACTTATCTCTCATGAACTATGAAGATGACTCCTTGAATGTTTATTCATCCAGTGACTTAAAATACACTTATGATATTTTATGTTCAAATCTTATTAAGAAACTATTGGGCACTGAATTGACCTAACAATCTCCCCGTATTTAGTATAAGTGAGCATAACAACTTCTTTTTGCAAACTAAAGTGAAGTAAAGTAAAGACTTAACTTGTCCTAAGAACAAGTAAGACAAAATATTTCATTTATTATTCATGAGTTACAACAAAAGTATAAATACATAAGTCCTTTTCAGGCTTGCTCTTCAGATATGCCCCCTGAGCTCTAACTTTACTCTTTTTTTTTGTTAGGAGGAAGTGTTTATCATCCCTCTTGTTGATTTCATTTTCTAAGATTTTCACAAGTCTTAGTCTTGCAAGAGTCTTTTTAGTCAATGCTAAAATCTTGAAGATGAAGAGAGTTTGTGTGTCCAAGATGTGCAGTACATAGACTCTCTGAATGGAACTCCCTCCAGAGGGAATCTGTTGTGGTGAATTCTAGCAATAAATGGTTCAGGATCAGAGGGAATACTGGATCTTTTCCTCTTTTTCATTTTTGAAGAAGCCTTAAGAGGGTCCTGAAGAGTGAGGGATTTCTGGTATCACTTCCTAGGAGCTCTCTGATGTATGTTTGAAATCCGGTTTTAAATTTATAATAGGAAATACCTAGATTAACTAAAACCAACGACAGTGTACCCAGTCGCACGTACTTTATCTTTAGTAAGTCTGAGTGTCGAACCCAAAGAGCGAGTAGTTTTGGTTATTAAATAGCCATGTATGTTTTAGATCCAAACGGCAGAATAAATTCAAGATTGCATAAAATATTAAGAATGCAAAAGACGGAAAAAACGTGAAGACGAATTCAATAGAAGACAAGCATTAACCTTGCTAATTCCTTATTCTTCTAATGACATGATTCAATTGTGCAAAAAAAAAAAAAAAAAAAGTAAATAAATAAATTGTGCAATGTTTAACTATGATCCTATTAGTGGCTCTTTTGTCACATAAATCCAATATGGTTCATTGCTACTTATGCCTATGATATTTAATTAGCTAATATTATGATCTTAGATATCAACTAACTAAAACTCGGTCATTAAATGCGCCAACTAAACTATTTGACTTGTTAGTGATGATTTCTCAACACATAACTCCTGATAAAGAAGAAAAACATAGGAATGGAAAGTTGTATGATTGCCAAAATGCTCATCATGTGCCAAATCACATTAAGTTTCGAACGGTGGATAGTACCGAAAACATATAATTTTATGCTTTTACTAAAATATGTGCAACTAAATTCTTTATGTACTCATAACTACCTGCGCACATGGATAGAATAAGAGAAGTTTGAGCCGTAATAGTTTCCTAAGTTTTTACCTACCAATACCAGGATGCACAACTTGAGACCTCTTGTGAGTTGTGTGGATATCAGGATGTTTGGCCACTAGGCAACCTCAATATCAATTTTAATTAAAAAATATCTGAACGTCTTGGGCATCTCAGGGAATTGTTGATTCTCGATGTGTTTAGCTCTGACGACAGATGACGACGTCATTTACAAATGCTTTCTACGGGTGTTACAATACCTAACTTTCGAAATGTCATATGAACGAAGTTTATAACTTAGAAAATACGAACCACAAAAAATGGACAATCTAAGTAAACATGGTAGGTCCAAATAATGGTTGATTGACCAAGTCCATCACAAAATGGTTCAAATATATCGGCTACTTAATTAACTTCCTGTGAACAAATCCTCTATTGTAGAACTGTACAAGTACATTCAGCAATGCGTCATCTACTTGAATATATACAACTTCTCAGCGTTGAGTCCCTGTGGTTGAACGTTAGCAGTTGGTAGCCACCGCCTCACCGACAGAGACAGACCTTAGTGGAGACCGGAGGGCTATATCCCCTCAAAACTTTAAAAAATTTCTTATATAAACAATTTATTATATTTGATACATTTTATAAAGAAAATACAAGCTTGGCCATCCCAAGCTAAATGATATTCAATGCGCCATCTTGATAAGGTTATACAAGTACAATCTATGGTGCTCGACTGTTTGAGTTTGGAAATACTATGATTTTTGTATCCATTGGGTCTTTTGAGCTAAAAACTTGGCTTGGGTTATATATGGGAAAAGTCGAAGTCAAATTCAAAGCTATTTCAGCTTCTCTAATAAAATAAAAACACAACGGAATTCATTCTTACCGAATTTGTCCAAGCAACATCCCAATCGAGCAATAATGCCACTTTCCGGTAGGAATTAGTGACACAGCACAAGACTAACCACCACTTTGTGTGGTCATTATTATAAACACTGATGCAGAGGTATATATAGTAGTTGCCATGCTCAAATTTATTTTCT
>CP139506.1:108613225-108757886 GCA_021014915.2 Artemisia tridentata subsp. tridentata | reverse complement strand
AAAAAGCAAAGGCCCAAGTGGATCACCTTGTTGTACGCCTTGATGCGACCATAATGTGTGTTCCCCATAATATAATCTAGCTGGGCTTGAGTAACAAAATTCCACCCAACGTGAAATAGCAGGACAACGAAGACGAACCTCATGAAGCATAACCTCACGATCCACCAAGTTGAAGGCGTTTTTGAAATCAACCAACAACATCGAAAGACCCACATCATCTCCACGCTCTTCAATCACCCGATTCACGGCATGAAGAATAGCCTCTCCTCCTCCAGATACCCCAACACCAAACTGTAGATCATTTAGATAACCATCCAAAGAATGGCCAATCATAGCGGCACTAACTTTGGAAACTAAGCGCCTCCAAATGGTCCCCACAGCAATAGGGCGAATACCACCACCCGGCTTGACCAGCGGCGTGAGAGGAGCACTAGCAATATACTCACCCAACGCCCTGGGGCATTTACCATCAAGAAAAAGGTTCACCACTTGGGTGATAGAAGCGATCAACTCATCAGAAATAGCCACAGCAGCACCACTAATACAATCCAAAAGGTGTTGGGCACGCAAACCATCCCGACCACAAGAAGTACCACGAGGGAAACTCTTAATCATATCAAGAACCACAGTAGAAGATGCAATGAGGGGATGATGATCAATAGGTAAAAGAGGCAAAGAAGGAGCAGCTTTGAAAGGGTGCTTAACCTTTAAGTCCTCAAGAGTTGCATCATTATAAGGTGCAACACCAGAAGAAGAAAGAACTCTGACAGCAGCAGTATAATGGCTGTCGCAAATCTTCCTCTTACACTGCTTGACATTACGCTCACCCAAGTCCAAGTTATCCTCATCAATATTAGACCATGATGGGGAGGGTTCGGCTAAAACCTCCCTCACGAGCTGCAAACTAACACCCGACATGTCCCAAGATCGAATGACATTAACAATATACACTTCCTGGCATTGACGTTTAATAGCAGACCTACCCTCTTGATTACTTCTCGGGCAGAAGGTTTTAAGGATACAAGTAGGCAAGACCAACAAACTAACCCAACAAGAAATATCATCAGGCGTGCAAATCACCTTATCAAGAGCTCCTTTCAATACCCGAGAAAACCCTAAGCGACACTTGGGAGGGATGGATTTAACGGTGCGCAATCCCTTAGACAACAAAGTGTCAAGAAGAGGCAAATCAAAATCAACATGCTCGTCTAGAACCAAATCTTCAACATGGACAGAAGAAGATATATGTGGTTTGGTGAGGCCGTACAACACAAACCTAACAATACCATCACCACAATCTGAGGGTGGCACGAATTCAGAACCATGACGACATTTAGCACAGAGAGTATGCGTTTTAAAACAAACACCACATAACCAAAGTCCCATACGCTTTAGAGTAACCTCAGCCCTCTAAAAAACAACCAAATCAGAAATAAGAGAGTGTTTAGTGATAGCTTGAGCCTCACCATTGCAATGTCTATCACGAAGATGTGTGATCAACGAAGTCTTGGTAAGACCATTTCCACTACCATCGTGACACCCACTTAGCCCCACGAAGGGACAATGAAATCTCACAATAGGCATAAGAAGGAAACACCAACAGCAGTAAACAAAAACTAACAACACAGCAGCTAAGAACTGCTTCACGATAACAATGCTTAGGACAGTTTCAGAAAAGAAAACCACAGCAGCTAACACAAAACGAACAGCAGCAAACGATAACCAGTAACCTTAGTACCTCATAACCGTGTTACCAAAGCATGAGAACCTCAGAACCACGATAACCCAGCACCACGAAAACCAGAAAACGCACAGCAGCAAACAACAGCAGCAAACGATAACCAGTAACCTTAGTACCTCATAACCGTGTTACCAAAGCATGAGAACCTCAGAACCACGATAACCCAGCACCACAGAAACCAGAAAACGCACAGCAGCAAACACAAAACAAACAGCAGCAAACGATAACCTGAAACCTTAGTACCTCATAATCGTGTTACCAATGCATGCCACATCAGAACCTCAGAACCAAGATACCCCAGCACCACAGAATCCAGAATCACAGCAACACGGAACAACAGAATAACCAACGTGCAACGACAAAATTGACGTACTCGAAAATGTTGCCACATAATCACCGAACCAGATAACCACAGAACCGCGGACCACAGAACACCAGAACGAATATGAAAATACCACAGATATCACCAATTCAGATATACCAAGGGCCCAAGAAAACCGTGAAGGGGACAAAGAACAAAACCCTAATCAAGCGAACATGCAAAAAAGAAACCCTAAAAAAATGAAAGAAAACCAATACCGCAAGAAGAAGAGGAATATATACAGTTGGGAACCATCTTGAATCAATAGAGAACGTTGAAAAGGGTATTATTATTATTATTTATTATTGTTATTATTAATAATAATTATTATTTTAATATTATTATTATCATTATCATTATTATTATTATTATTATTATTATTATTATTATTATTATTATTATTATTATTATTATTATTATTATTATTATTTCTTTTATTATATTATTATTATTATTATTATTATTATTATTATTATTATCATTATTATTTATTTTATTTTATTTTATTTTATTATTATTTTTTTTTTTTAATAAAAACATCACTTCATTATTATTATTATTATTATTATTATTATTATTATTATTATTATTATTATTATTATTATTATTATCCAGTTTATTATTATTATTATTATTATTATTATTATTATTATTATTATCCAGTTTATGAATTTTAGTTTAATATAAAATTTTAAATATTTTAATATAATTTATTTTTTCTCATTTCCTTTTCTTTCAACCAAACACGCGTTAGTTTTTGCACATTTCAATTCCTTGAGATTCCAAATCCTTCACATTCCAATTCCTTAACATTACAATTCCTTCATATTCCAATTCCATAGACAGATTTCAATTCCATCAAAAACATTCCGGGAACCAAACGGGGCTAGGGTAAATAGTAATTATTTAATGAACTTTCTTCAAAGTATCGTTTTAGTACGCGAACTAACAATTGTTCTATTAAACGTTTCAAACTTTTTAAAAGTGTTACAATATGCATGTTTAGATGACGTGTCCTACTCCAAATTGTGACACATATCGCTACTTTTTAGGTAACACGTCACATAAAGGTGCATAGTGGAACATTTTTTGAAAGTTTGAAACATTTAGTAGAACACAATTTAGTTCACGCACCAAAACATTATTTTGTAAAAAGTATACTGGTATTTAATGAGAAAACAACGAACGTAAACATGTTCCATTGATATATAAAGGAAACAATGAGATAATAGCAAAAGACGTCGGTGAGCGCTAATCAAGTTAATAGCCAACGAACAATATAAAAAACTATTAAAAATGATTATCAATTGTAAAACTAAAGGATAATTTAACTTTTCATTGAATAAAAGCAATTATCAAGAAATGGAGTTATTTTATTCCTGACCAAGCACCACTGACTTGCTTATACATACCTTCTTTTCACACAATTCACATAAATATTAGGCATGTGATGCTAAAAATGTGTTCTCAAAATGCTATACCGTATGAAATATCTTTTTGTTCAAACAACAAAAGACTTGTATTTCTACCTTTCACAATTTGCCTCGTTCTTGTCGTAATAAGCACAAGTTTTCAACTTTAAGATTAAGTAAATATTAATAAGCTTCAAGTTACCAAACTTTCAGTAACATAACTTGCCAAGGTTAAAGACACTAATATAGTCATCATCAACTTTAGTAATATTTAGTTGGTCCACAACATTGTTGTTTAATCTCTTTGTGAAAACGTAGAGGGGGGGGGGGTGAATACGTTACCGTTTTAAAATCTTAAAACTTGTTGTATCAAATATCCGATTAAGTTTGTTGTAATATGAAGGATGCCAATTATATTTTATGACTAACATATACTAAAACAAGTTGTCACACAAGTATAATCATCAAGTCACAACACAAGCAATCATATAATGCAAACATAAAAGTAAAGCAGTAAGTAAAAGAAAGCGCAAACCGAATACGATGATTTATAGTGGTTCGGTCACAAAGCTCCTCTCCGCCCTACTCCACTCCCCGAGTACCCAACTCGAGAGTTACTTCACTAGATCAACAAGCTCCCTTCTCGGCGGAGAAAACCTTACAAACGTCGCTTACACTTTTTCCGGTACAAAGCTAAATAACGGGTTCTAGTTCGAGGTAGAACCAACCTAACGTCGCTTATACAATATTTTCGACACTAAGCTAGATGTCGAGTTCTTTTACAAGGGTACAACCACTCCCGTTATGTTTTATGGCCCAACATAAAAACCTTGTGTTTTATGGCACAAACACATAAACCATCTAATCTAGTTTGGTGAATAGATTGTGATGATGCAATGATGTTCACAATGATGATCCATGACACAAATGTCTACTGGATATGAATGGCTAATCTAAATAAACTTCCATTGATAGGAAGCCTTCAATGGATGAAGATCACAAGTTCCCTAAGCTTGTTGTGATAGATCTTCATATATGCCTGCATGTGGAATCTAAATGAATTTCTTGAATAAGAAGTCTTCAAACAATGAGGATGACAAGTGCCCTTGAATCTTCATATGTTGATATGCTTTGGTGAATGATGATGGCAAGATCTCCAAGCTTTTTTGGTGGATCAGGAGGTATGGTATGCTTGTGGGGGATGATGACTCAAGATCTCTGAGCTTGCTTCACAGGATCATTTCGGGAGTATGCTTACAACATAATGAAAGTTAGTAACATTATGATCATGATGATAAGGGTGATTAATGTATGTTACTACATGGTTATCTACTGATCTAAATGTATGCAAAAGGGTAGAGAGAATGTATGTTCAAGTGATGTGCAAATGAGTAAACAATGGGCTGCTATTTATAGCCAACATGATTTTTAACCCACGGATGGGACGGATCCAAAAGTAGGGATCCTCCCATGTAATGTTTTGGTTTCGTGGGAACCTGATAGACAATCTTTCCCAATCTTACCAAATCTAACCAAGATATTTCCATATCTTTTCTTTGAGTAAAGATCTAAGCAAGATATACATATAATCTTCAAAATCTCCTAAAGATTTCAAAGTGATGCATGCCATGATGTCATAGTACATTTTCCAAATTTAGAATTAAAATGTATATGAATGTAAACTTGTAAAATGTATATACTGGCTAACTAATATATGTTTACCAAGTTGTACTATGTTAGTTTATGTGTTACTAAAAATATTAAACTACTCATGATATTATAGGACTTAAGATATTATGTTTTTAACATCATTTTTATGTAAACACATTTGTCTTAGTTTGTCACCTAAAGTGCACTTATCCTATTTTGACACCTAAAGTGGTACTTAATCTATTTTGACATGAATACAACTTAGGAAGTATAATGTACAAGTAAAAATACTTGTATATGCAAAATGTAAAATGAGGTTCGAAGTAGAATGGTTAACCTTTTAAAATACTTAATGACTCTAAACGTATTTTAAATATTCTAAATGATTTGTTAAGGGGTTTGATCATAATGCCACATAACAAACATGTACGAACCTGTGTTGTACCATACGAGGACTTGAGAAGTCGAGAGGTGTTGAATGAATGTTGAGACAAAATATGATTACGAGTAACTTGTACATTTTACGATATGTATCAAGTTACATGTTTGTCATCAATCAAAACAAACGAGACTGTATAGATTAAATATCGTAATATTTGCACTAACACTCTTTCCATATCATCAACTGTAAAGTATATTATTTTACGTGACCGACATAATAGATGTTTAATCTCCATTTCATATCATCATATAATGTCCTGAAACAAAAAAGAAACAAAAAAAATGAATAGATAAACTCCTACAAACATCGAACCTTTTATAGTTCTTGTAACCCATAAACCAATTTGATCAAATGGTCCATCATTACAAAATTTAACACCAGTTAGCAACTAAAGCAGAATATGACAAACTTACAGTAGTATACCTGCAAAATACGTACATGTTTTTATTGAATTAATGGAGTTGCTTCCCTGTCCATTAACATAGTTAAGCTTCCAAAAGAAATTTTGTATAACAGATTGGTTTTTAACACGCGCAAAACCCATATCCAAGGGACTCTCTGCATACCTTACAATTGACACTACACACAATAGTGGAAGGAGACCGTCTTTTATGATGTAATACAGCAGTTCCATGTAGACTAAAAATCCCATCCAAGAGATCAACAACTGCTTCATTCTCATGTTCAACTTCAACACTAAATTCGCATCGAATTACCTACATATATATATATATGTACAGCCAATTCATTACCTTACTTCATAAATGTATTAGTTTGGCTAATAATTCATGTCTGAAGTGTCAAATGGGTGACTTCAAAAGGTTTAGCTCAGCGGTCAGTCATATCAAAAATATCAGTTTGTATAGTGAACCACACAATATAGATTGACATACATTGCATAATAAAGCTATCTCTCATCTACACTTTGTTGTGTTCCTTTAAACTACTCTATATGAAAGGAAGAAAGAAATGGTACCTGGATTGTAAACAATATGCCCTACAGTTGAGGCTATGCATTTCAATTAGTATTAATGCAAAATAGATAGTTGCCCGGCTTGAGCCTCAAGTACGAATGCCTACCACTTTGCAGCCATTTTTAAAGTTTATCAAGACCAATAGTCGATTGACTATGTAAACTCAGGAACATGAAATAATGAGCACCCGAAGTGTGGCTGCAAAGTATGGTAAATCATCAGATTAAAACAAGACACGGGGCATATGTTTGATGAGTTTTTGTGACGACTACCTGACCAAAATCAATGGAGATGAAAATCCTGTTAGGTTTTAAAACCATATGAACATTTTGAAGCGTTTCCATTCCCTTGTTAAAACATCTGGTTGCGGGTTACCTACGATCAACTAAGGTATTTGCTTAGATACAATAGTAATTAAGTGAATCTTAACGAAAACTTGTGTTGTGGTTATTCAACATCAATGAGATCAATAATAATTACTACATTGAAAACATTCTAAATTTGTGACTCCACATCAAGTTAGACCTTCTGAAAATTGGCAGCATATCCCACTATTGGCTAAAGCCACACCCCAACTTTTGCCCTTTTGTTCTTTTGAACTCCTGTAATACGCTTAGCCAAGCACATCTTTATTTTAGATAATGAATACGAAAAAATTAAAATTTTAGATCATTACTATGATAATACAGAGCTATGCTTTCTAACCGCAACGCTAAACATGTGTAAAATAACAACCATTAAAAATTCATATAATGTAAAGTGATACCTGTTTAGCCGGATTATATCATCTGCCGCAATCTTTTTCAAGAGACAAATCCTGCAATATACACATTGAGATTTATAACGATCCGCATATGACCATTGCCAAATCAACAAAAAAAGTGTAGTTTCAAAAAAACTCCCAAAATCAGATTGTTACGAATATAACTTAACAAAAATTTCATCAAACACTTGGTAAGCATAAAAATGGACCAAAGATATTTCGTCAAACACTTGATTTGCAAGTTTAAACTTGACACTTAAAATTTAATTTCATCACCTTGAATTTGATAGCTTGTTGACAGGATCTTCATTCACCATCACCTATAGCCATGACCACCAAAAACAGAGGAATATAAAATCGTGGTCACAAAATCACAAATATAAACTAAAAAAATATATATATAATTAAAAAAAAATAAATAAATAAATAAAATAAAAAAATTACCTGAAACGTGAATGGAATTGCAACAAACATACCTAAAAAGTCGAAAAGCTTACTCAAAGTTTCCTGCAAATCAAATAACATAATAACACAAATTAAAATTTGTTCTTATCACAATAAAAAGATAAAAATTTGTTCTTAGCACAAATTAAAATACGCAAGTGTAACCTGCAAAAAAAATAAGAAAATTAAAAACAAAACTAAAACTATATATTAAATCAAAGTGTAACAAAGACCATCAGGACTATGAAATCATATACCAAACTGTAGATCAAAAAAGAAACCAAAAACAACCAAATCAGATCCAACCCCACAAAATTATAAGTAATATCAGATTAAAAAATTAAAACAGCCAAATCATGCATATCAAAATCAATCGGAAGAAAATTAAATGGACTAAATAAAAAGAAAACATACAAATTATGTAGAGAAGATGATTATGGTGTTGGAGAAGACGGTTTCAAAGAGGTGCGTGTTAATGGTATTGAATGGTGTTGAATGGAATGAAGAAACAATTATGGTGTTTAATGGTATCTCGAAACTTAAGCAGGAGGAGTGTAGCATTCATTGCAGAAAACGCTCTATAGTGGTTGAATCACTTGAATGATAATAATGAGTTACCAAAAATATGGCTTCATAGGAGCGGGCACTTATTTGACTTTTGCATTCTGCGTTTCAAAGAAAGCATGTTTTGGGGTGGTTGTACATTGTCTCTAATCATGGAATTTTGTTCATACATTTAATGTCTTTTTTTAATGCTCGTGCTTCAGGTCACTTGTAAAAAAGCTTATTTTATTAGTTAGAATAGATTTAGAGTGGGGGACACATGTCACACTATAAATAGCTTTCTACACTTTTTAATTTTACTCACTTTGAATAGATCCCCAACCTTAATTTTATATGATCTTGTAATTTTATGTTAGGGTTGGCTTGGTTGATTGGAATTGTCATTTAAAAGTCTTTATTTACGTACTTTGACATTTCAAATTACTTGTCTACTAATTAAAATAGATGAAAAAGTTTGATCGAGTTTACAATATTATCACTACTTGAAATTATTATTACAAAGTTTCAAGAAAGATGGTTAATTAGTTAAGTGTAAACTCTTATTTTGCAAAAAGTAAGAAAACAATTACGGAGTATAATAATATGTTTTTTACTAAATTATATATCTTTTTTAGAAAACAATTATTTTGATACGAATGGGCATACTCGTATGTGACACGCTAGGAGGAGTGCACCGCTAACTTTGTTCAAAGATGATTCGCACCAATGACAAACCGGCCATTCGTGAACCATACCCAACAAGTACAGAACCACACCCCTCAAAGGCTATCACTGTTATAAAATCATAAACACCACTCTTTCGTCAGACATCACCTATTCTCCATTTTTCAAACATCTTGGGGGCTTGGGCATGTGTATGTCTATGCATAAAAAGTGTTTTGATTTATGTTTGCAAACTTGTTCCAAAAAAAATTTATGTTTACAAACCTATATGAGTTAATTACAAATTTTGTCTATGTATTTTGCACGCATTCGCATATTTCATCATTCTTTTTAAGTAAAGAGGCGGTTTCAGTAATTAACAAACATTGCTTATTTCATCGTTTCGACTAACGACCGTTAGTTGTGTCTAGTTAAATAGTTTCACGTGAGGGCACTTTTGTCATTTTCTCACTATCACCTACAAGCAAAGGGCGAAAGGTTTCATTGTTTGTAAACCACAAGAGTGGATTTTTAATAATTAATTCTATTAATGATTGGTAGGTAAGAGTTGAGAATGAAACACATGTGGAATTTTAATAATTAACTCTAAATGATTGGTAGGGTAAGAGTTGAGAATGACGAAAATGCCTAGCGTGAAACGCACATGAAATTAACGAGACACAATGCAAGATTTGTCAACCACAAAAATGGTCGAGGTACATATGTTGAGGAAAGTAACAAAAACTACGAGTGTGTATCAATCACGGTGGACAAATTGGTCAGAGGCACTCCCGGTTTTACCCAAGGTCTTGAGTTCGATCCTTAGGGATGGCAAGCCTTGGGGTTTTTTCCTCCGAATACTTGTAACGGCCCATGGTAAACATCTCGTTGTCTAGGGTACGTGCAAGGCTTCACTATTATTTAGTGAGGTTTCCCAGATGTCGTATCCCGACTGAATGTTCAAAAAAAATCTTTAATAACATTTATGATCGATAGTTTTGGATTAATATTATAAGAGTAGCAACCTATATCTACTACTTCTTCCATTTTAAATTTATTGTCTCTAAGCAAAAAACACATAGTTTAAAGAAAATGAAGGCAGTAAACTCTTCAACCAATCAAATATCATCTTCATCTCACCAAACTCTTTTTTTTATTGATTGAAATAAAAAATAGACAATTATTTTGGGACATCACAGAATAGAAAGGTGAATAATAGTTTTAAGACGGAGAGAGTATTTTGTCACCAATTATAGTAAAAATAAGCGTAACTATTTCGAGCTTGCCATTATCAACCATAGTTACGAAAATGCACGATATTTGGTGTGTTTTCGTTTTCTACACGTAGTTTTTGTTCCCCATTCTTGTAATAAAAGAAATATGAAGAGAAGAGATATAATGAGCAGAAAAAGATGAGGGTAATGCAATTTGATTTTGTAAATCATGTCGGAGAGGAAAGAAAATAAAACCGATGATTCTACAATTATAATATTTTGTTACATATAAAGAAAACTGTTGATTCTACATTCTACAATCATCTCACTTTTGGAAAGACAGTTTTAACGATAAATCTAACCAAATTTCATCTTTCTTTTTTTTTCTTCTAAAATAACTTATAAACACGAATTTATTTTATTTTCTTCTCATTTTTATTCCTTTTTTTGAAATTTAAAAAAAAAAAAAAAAAAAAAAAAAAAAAAAAAAAAAAAAAAAAAAAAAAAAACATTGTAGAGTATTCCGGATCAGGGATATGTTTACTCATAAAGAACACATTGTAGATACGTGTAATACACAGCTTTCCAAACATGAATTAAATTGAAGAGCGTTATAAGTAAAATTGTAAATGCATTAATTAAATACTTGCTTGATTTTTTTTTGGAAGGTGACTTTCAATTTTTTTGGGTTGGAGTCACACCCGCCTCATCGGCAGGCCCTGATCCACCACATACCCAGATTATGTTGTTTGAACCGGGTCCACGCTGGCGTAGTGGGGACTATTAATGCCTTCCTCCCGGAAACCGTACCGCCTCCACACGAGTTTTCCTCGCTGGAGTAACGGCCGGATGAAAACCGGGTGCGGCTCTGATTGGAACCTGCGCCGCGCTAGGATTAGACCCGCGCAATGGCTTACCGGCTCTTCCACTTCATTGCCTATACAACAGAGCTATGTGACCCTCTTGTGAAGACTTCCCGGCAGGTCACCCAAGCCGGTACTACTCTCACACGAGCATGCTTAACCCCATAAGAGTTAACCGCTAGACCACATAGATGTTGTTTAAATACTTGCTTGATGACCATCCTTAAAATAGGAAGTTAAAATATATCATTAACATATATATATATATATATATATATATATATATATATATATATATATATATATATATATATATATATAGTGTAGGGTTATTTTCAGAACCATAAAAAGGTACAGAACTGCGAGAACCGATCTGAGCCATCTATTATTTGATCAATGGCTATAAATGATGGTGGCATAAAAGTAATAAATTAAAATTGTAGGGTAAATTATGCAATTGAAGAAAGGGTATATACGGAATTTCATATTAACCCTAAAAAGCTGGCAGTTATATTTTATAACCCATTTAGGGTCCATTTTTTCCTCACTTTCAGCCGCCCTCTACTCTCTCTCTCCCTCTCCCTTTTTCCGGCCACTTTCCGGCGACGACCATACGCCCTCACCGCCACTCCTCTCGTTACATCGCCACCACCAAAATGACCCTTGTGATATCCTCTACACCCTACCATACCACACGCGCCCTATCTTCTCAAAACCACAAAAGAACCCACATCTCACTTGTAAATTATCACAAGGAAAGTTTTCTTAAGAAGTGGTAATAAAGATGCGGATGTGGGTCTCGCTTGGATCGGATTAATTCAAGTTGTTTGGTCTCCCTCCAATCGACCTTGTAAGAGTTTTTCTTAATTTTTGCGGTTTAGATATTAACTGTTAAAGATTTCGTGGATCAAAAATGAATAAAAACTTGTTATGTAAATAGTTTGTGGCTAGAAAATGAATTAAAACATGTTTATTAATTTGATTCGTGTGGTAATCTTGTATGGAAATGATGTTTGTGTGATTGTTTTCGCATTCGGATCGGGTAAACCAACCCAGCGTTGAATTCGTTTCTTGTTTTGTGTTTGAGATTAATACAAACCCAGTTTGATTCATTCATTTTCAATGGGTCGAATTTGCCACCTGAACTAAAGGGATTACGATATATAGAAATAGTCTGGCCACTGCAATTTTGAGTGAATGTTTTTACCGTTCAAGATCTCAATATTGTTTGGATATGTTATTGTTTTCATATGCATTTTATACTTAAAATAGTCTTCAAAGACTACGGCTATTCTTTTGGATTATTTAGTCCAGATAGCCAGTGACTATTATCTGTCGGGGTGGGCCTTTAACTGTTAAGTTGTCATCTATGACTTGCATCTACTTATGTGATTTCATGATATAAAATAAATTGAATTATGTGCATATGTGTTTTTACATAGTTCGGAGTTTGAATGTTAAGAGTGCATATGTGTTTTTACACTTTATGAAGTTTAAACTCAATGGAGTGTATATGTGTTTTTACATAGTTCGGAGTTTGAATGTTAAGAGTGCATATGTGTTTTTACATAGTTCGTAGTTTGAATGTTAAGTGTATTGAAATTGCATATATGTTTTTACATAGTTCGGAGTTTGAATGTTAAGAGTGCATATGGTTTTGTGTGCACAAGTCCGAAATACATAGTGCATATGTGTTTTGTTAATTTTTAT
Source organism: Artemisia tridentata subsp. tridentata (assembly GCA_021014915.2). Taxonomy (NCBI): domain Eukaryota; kingdom Viridiplantae; phylum Streptophyta; class Magnoliopsida; order Asterales; family Asteraceae; genus Artemisia; species Artemisia tridentata. Next base: position 108,745,106 of record CP139506.1, on the reverse strand, counting down.
GATTAAATAATTCATTTATTACATGTGCAGATTTCATGGGTTCTTGAACCAGGCGAGGAATACATGTGCACACCAAAAAGATGAACCAACTGTTAAAGACATTGGATTATGCACATGTGCACGCTTCATATATTTGTAATAAAATTGGATACAAGTGTAAACAAATGGATGTTTGTGATAAAACTAAATATCATATCACTAGAGTAATACAATTTGTAAATTTTGAAATTGCATAAATCTATTGTTAAAGTTTTGTTGTTTGTATTTATATTTATGTTATATTACTTAAAGATACATGTGCATATACAAAACACCTATGCATAAACGAAAAATACAATTGTCATAATATAGTTAGTGGTTAACATTCTTTTTTACAAAACACATGTGCACACAATGTATTTTCAAAAAAAAAAAAAAAAAAAAAAAAAAAAAAAAAAAAAAAAAAAAAAATCCTATAATTTAGGAACTAAAAAAAAAACGTTTTATATTAAAAAAATTCAAAAAGAAAATAAAAAAGGTAATTTTACCATGATACCCTTTTGAATTAAATAATAAAAATTAATATCTAAAAAATTCTGATTGGTTGATGCCGGTTCTCGCAGTTCTGTATCTTTTTTTGGTTTTGAAAAGAACCCTTCCCTATATATATATATATATATATAGTGGGACTTTCATTTCAGAACCACCTTATCTACGAGAACTGCGAGAACTCACTTTGGACCATTAGATGAGTTGATCAATGGTTAAAAACGAATGTGCCATTTATGTAAATAACTAAAAGATAAGGTAGATTGATGTAACTGCTGTAAGGGTAATTTAGTCATTTGTTCACTCCTAAAAAGATGCAAAAAAAGATGCAGGTTATATCTCAAAAACAATTTCCTCTCTCCTCTCAAAAACCTAAAAACACACTGCTCATTCCTCCTCCTCCCTAACTGCCGCCTCCTCCATAATCTATCCAGATCTACGAAAACAGATGGCTCAACAATCATTCGATCTAGTTCAAAAAAAAAATAATAATAAAGAAAAACAATCATTCGATCTCTTCAACCCACAACGTCCAAATATAGATCTGATTTAGATGTTTGTGGTGATGTCAAAGGCATGGTCAAAGATGTACATCAGACTCTCCTCACAAATGATCAAAGGTGAGTTTTATAGTTCAATTCGATTGTTTGTATTTCAACTTTTTTTTTTTTTTTTTTTTTTTTTTTTTTTTTTTTTTTTTTTTAATCGTGTTTTTGACGAATCAAGGCAAGGTGAAAGGATCTCCATTTGACAAGAAGCTTGCAGAGTTCTTCAAACATCAGTTTCAATCTGACATGTCACCGGTAAATATTTTTTTGAGGGTGTTTGGATGTGCACTCAAACTGTTTATTAAGATTAGAGTCTCAATAACTAGCTTTATGTTTCGGTAAGGTGATTATGATTTTAAGTATCTGACCATTTGAGTTATGTAACGAGAGGAACCATGTAATCAAAAAGTAGTACATTCGGTTTATTTGCATTGAATGGAATTTGTAAGATCAGGTTGACCTGCATTGGATGGACTTATGTAACGAATGTATCTACTTGTTTGTTGATTACATGGTCAAACGCATGGAATGGACTTATGTAGATTCAGGAGCTGTATATTTCAGATTCATTTGAATTGTTGGGATTGTATAAAAAAAATATATGTTTTGTGTTTATATGTTTTGCAAAGATAAAACATATTTGTTAGGATTAGTATAAAAAAACATATATGTTTTGTGTTTAATTATAAACATATTGTTTGCAAGATAAAAACATATCCATCCGTCTAAAGAAATTATTTGTCAGGAAGAGAAAAACACAAGTTTAATAAAAGTGGGGCCACTTTAATTTTCAACCACTAAAAATGGAATATTCCTCCACTAGATTCTCTATTTTACTAAATAAGAAAAAGTGACAATTAATTTGAGACATCCATAAAAGGAAATATGGACAAAGAAATTGAGACGGAGGGGAGTATATGTTTTGCAAAGATACATATATGTTTACCTATAAAACATATATGTTTTGTGTTTTAGATTATAAAACATATATGTTTTGTGTTTATTATTAAAAAACATGTTTACATCATTAGTTTAATATACACAAGATTGTGCATATATGTTATGGTAGTTGTTGTGATTAATTTTCGTTTCTTATTTGTTTGTGGTTTAATTGTTTTCGTGCATGTTTGTTTCAGATTGATTGATGAAGATGATGATATCATTTAAGACCGGGAAGTGGATGAACACGAATATACATGAAGATAATTTGCGACTTTTGGAGATATATGATTATTGCATGTGTTTTTGTACTTGTAATCAACTGAAATGTAACATTTAAGTCTATCAATCTTGTTTTTTTTTTTATAATGATTTATGTTCTTTAATTTGTGTTTCAAACTTTCAAAAAAAAAATAATGATCAGGTAAAAATATTGGTAGGTTGATAGAAAAAGTGTTAGCTAAAAAAAACATGTATGCACCTTGACTATTTGGAAAAAAAAACATGTATGCATTTTAACTAATTGAAAACGTGTATGCACGCTATTTGGGGAAAAAAAACATGTACGCACATTTGCCTATTTGAAAAAAAAAAAAAAAAAAAAAAAAATCCGAATTTTATTATTCATAAAAAACGTGAATTAAAAAAAAAAAAAAAAAAAAAAAAAAAAAAAAAAAAAAAAAAAAAAGTAATATGAAAATGTCTTTTACTATTATACCCTTTTGAATTAAATAAAAATAACAAAATGCTATGGAGCATTAAATGATGTACATTGTGTATTATTAGTTGTAAAAAGGTGGTTCTTGCAGTTCTCGCACTTAAATTGGTTCTGAAAAGAAAGTGCCCCGTATATATATATATATATATATATATATATATATATATATATATATATATATATATATATATATATATATATATATATATAATATATATTACCATAGTGGCATAGTGGGCATTCTTTAGGGCTATATATATTTCTTCTTGTTTCATTAGACCCTTTGACTCATAGAATTCATATCAGCAAAAAAAAAACATGTCAGGGGCTTCTGAAGGTGAAGAAATAGTGACACTCAAATTACTGATGAAAAAAATGGAGGATTTTGCTCGAGAACGTGACTGGGAAAAATATCATAGCCCTAGAAATCTACTTTTGGCTCTGGTAATTACTACTAGTAACATTTATTTACACTTTTCTTTGTCCATTTGTGGTTTTGTTACTTTTAGTTTTTTTTAGTTAAATATGTGAAATAGTCTGTGGTGTTATGAGTATTTGTTGATTTTTCGGTGACTGTTTTTCGACTTTCGAGTAATATAGGATGATCATATGGTCAATTTCTTGCTGGTTATATAGTACAAGATTATACTTTGTGCCATAAGAATATTATGTTAATATGTAATTTTAGATTGATACGCATTTGTTAATGATGATAATAGTGAAAGAGAATATTTTAAACACAAGTTTATTCCAAGTTGAGAATCACTAATTAAAGCATTCTAGCTTGTATTAAAAATTGTTAGTGATATCTATAGGTACTAACTTTTACTATTATTTTGCAACTTTAATTTGCTTTAGTTAGGAATTAGGAATGAATTTTATATAGGAAAAGATTATATAAAAGTAGAGCATGATCGTTGTTAGAAAACAACTTACACAAACTTGTTTATCATCACGAATGTTCACTTCCGATTACTTAATATTTGCGAGAATCTGTGCTTATATTTAGTGGTCGTAGTTAAAGCTGGTAGTAGCAAAACCCAAAATTCGAATATGAGTAGAGGTTTAAACGAAAATCTACAAGTAGAAAAACAATAGGTCGCCTCTGGCCGGTTTAGTCAATGGTCAATGGAAAACAAGAATAATTGCCCTAAAAAACTGCCAAATAATTGGAATTAAAGAAAACAGATATGACATTACACTCCTCACAAGATACCCAACATGTTCTATGAGATAAATAAGTTGAGAGAAATACAAAGGGTTTTGGTTATCGGTTTAAGTCCTGCATAGCATATATGAAATAATCAGTGGTATGTATATTATAAGATAGTTAGTTAGTGTTGAGAGAAATGATATAGTTTAACAAAAAAAGTAAAGTATATTATTGTAACAAGAGCAAATTAAACCTTTTTTTTTTTTTGGCATAACGAAAGTAACTTCAAAATGTCAATATCGAGGCCAGCTGGCTTAACTTGTATAATGGACGAGCGTGTGGACCTTGGGAAAATGTATTTTACTTTAAGAAGAATAAATGCGTCAAATTATTGCATTTCCAAAATGGTGCATCAGTAAAATTGTCATTTTCATTGAAAAGTAACTTATTTTATCACACGGAATATTTTTAAACTTATGAATGTTGGATTGTTTATTTATTTTATTAGGCGCAGGGGTTATAGAGGCTTAAGCTTTTAAAATAAACTAGCCTATAAAATAAGCTTTGTTTGTTATACAGGCTTATGGAAGGTCTTATAAGCCATAAGCCTTCATAAGCTCAAGTTAATTGAAACGGGCTTTATGAGGGCTTATAGTTAATCAAAATACTTAAATACCTTTCAAAATAAAGTGGATTATTAAATAAAAGCCGGAAATATATCTGAATTTATTTTTATGTATTTTTTAAGATTTGCATTAATAATCTTTAGCTCCCAACTAATTTGTCAAACAGTTTTATAAAAATATTAGTTTTTGCCCTAGCCTCAGCTCCAGCCCCAACTCATTTCGCCAATCATATTGATTCAACACAAATTTTATTTTATTTTTTGTTTAAAGGAAAATGACTAATCATTCAATAGAGGTGTTAACAGTCTGAAACAAACCAACACGATGTCGATCCATGTTAAGGTCGAAAACCAGTTTGACACCGATCCGGTTCTAGTACATAGCATGTTAGTTTAGAATTTTATAACATGTTTCGTCGCAAAGTGGCCCCTAAGCCGATCTCAAACTTGTTGCTACATTGTTTCAAACAATAAATACACAACAACATTGTGGATTCTAAGTTTGCAGAAATAATTATTTTTTGGGGTGACATTACCCTTTTTTGAAACATAAAAAAACTATTTTACCAATACAGTCTTGCCTAGTTTGATAATTTTTGCTCCGATCACACTCAGCTTAGAAAGTGTTTTTAAAAGATTAGTTACATAATCGTAAAGTGATAGAATAAACATTAAACAAGGTGTTTGTATGCGTGTGATTACTTATAAAAACAGGTGGGAGAAGTAGGAGAATTATCAGAGATATTTCAATGGAAAGGTGAAGTGCCTAAAGGACTTGGTGACTGGAAAGAAGAAGAGAAGGTTCATTTGGGCGAAGAACTATCTGACGTTTTGTTGTATCTCGTTCGTCTATCTGACATATGTGGTGTTGATTTGGGTCAAGCTGCACTACGCAAGATCCGTCTTAACGCCATTAAGTACCCTGCTAATGGTACCTCCAATGGAAATAGCGCTACTACTAGTACTACTACATCACAACAATGAATATGACATAAAGACGTGTTGAGATTTTGGGTGTCTTTTTTTCTGTGAAGGGATTGGGGACTAGAAATTTAATAGATTTTGGTATTGTACTAAACCCTATCATTCACTACGATATATAATATGATGATCGTAATCATTGTTACTTGATTACTAGTTTTTCAATTTTTCTATTTATGGGTACTTCGACGTGAAGTTTATATGAGGATATGACTATGAGAGTTTGATTTCTATATAATAAGCTTCTATAAGCTACAGGCTTTGTTTAGATGAATAGCTTAAAGAAGCTTCCTTCATAAACTGAAACTCTGATATGTTCTTAGTTTTAGTGCAGTTTTTACTAACAAACTTATGTTTAATACTCCGCTTGACTTGTGATAAGCTAGTGTAGTGGAAGGCAAGGTTAAGTGGATGTTCGTAACTTTTGGGTAACACATTTGATTCCAAACATGCTCTAGCTGAACTGTGCAGATTGTTTGAGTATCAATTAGAAGTTTTACTTGAAAAAAAAAAAACTGGAAGTGTTTAGTATTAAAGAGTAGAGGAATCATTTCTCTTGACGGTAGTCTACTACTCTACTTTATATTGATTTTTTCCAGTCTAATCAATTAAACAATAATTCGAAAAGACTTGCCATTGTTAACAAGATTAGAGGAAATTTGTTAGCAAGTGTATGCAACAAGATAAAAATATAAAAATATTTCAAGAGTTATATCAAAAAAGTAAGTAGCTTCGTGAAGGTTGAATCAACTAGTTTTGTGCAGACCGTAGACGTGATACTGGTCTTTTTTATGTTGTTAAGTTGATAGTTGTGGGTGCAGACCGTAGACGTGAAGGTTGAATCAACTAGTTTTGTGCCCGGATAATTTCTAACTCAATTTGGATGAATGCTATGTCCACAATATTTTTACAAAAAAATGTCCACACAATGATGTGCCCGGATAATTTCTAACTCAATTTGGTAATTGTTTTGATTGAACAATTGATCTTGCCACATCATTGTGCGAACATATTTTTGTACAAATTATATGCACATAACATTCCTCCTCAATTTGTGTGTAACGAGTCGGGCGACGGTCGGCCGCGTTGCGGCCTCGCGGGTTTTTTGCTATTTTTTGAATGTATATATGTTTCTGAATATATAACTATGCAAACCGTTGAACATAAACATTCAGAGAATCATAATCATAGTAACTTTTACAATACCTAAATTTTCAGCTCTGGTTGTACATGAACATTCAGTAGCGTTGTTTCCATGATTTATGCGCTCAATATCTCCTTCTTACTTTCAACAGATTGGATTCAAACAGCTTCTTCCCAAAAAGCAATGAGTTGATCCATTTTCCAGAAGCAGCGGCTACTCGAAAGACCGCGCATTAACTTACCTACATAATCTAAAGAAAACAAAAAAAACAAAAACAAAAAGTTCAGTGGTTGAGCGCCTGTAAAAGACCATCCATTTCTAGTAGAGAAAGGACACTAATATTACCATGATATATTGCATCACCATTTCAGATGCTTGTTACGCTTTTCCTCATCATCATCCAACTGATCCGCCAATGATCTGCAACAATAAAAAGCAAGAATTAGATGAACCCAAAACATTGCCTATACTACTAACGTGAAACACATTTGAGCACCTACAAAATTAAAAGTTGCCAGTAGGCTAATAAATTTGATTTTTAACATTCCTTAAGGTATGGTTTTGGTGTATGCCGTCATGGCATTAAACATGTCAAATCATTAATCTGAACCATCGCAAGATTCTGAATATATCAATAGTGACCCATTTCTTTAGGTCTTAATATATCACAACGGCCCATTTCTGTATCGAGGTACCTGGATTTTACGAAGTTGCACACTGCCGGCTGTTTCCAGGATATGTCCGCCAAGAAGTTAATTCCTCAGTTGCAAGGATTTCAATTCTCGATACCAATGCTGGCCAAAAAAAACAAACAGAAAAAAAAAAAGTTGATAACACCTTCATGGAAGTGTCAATTATCCATCTTAAAGGTTGAAGAGATATGACCAATCAATAATAGCAAGTAGCTTGAAGTTACAATATTTTATGCATCACAGATTAGTTCTAACATGGGTCTTGCAAAGATGGCGCATGAAAAAAAATATATGTGTTTTCACTCGTAAACTAAAAAAATATGGGCTTATTTAGTTTTCAAAATCAATCGCTAAACTCATAACAAAGCTAATCCAATCACCCAAAACATATGTATCAGCCTATCACTGTTACATTTTGCCGACAATTATTGACAATTAAAAAAAATCAAACCTGCAAATTCCTTGGATGCAGCAATATTCTGCACTTGGACGGCCATTCGCTGCGTAATGTGTTGCATATCCTTTCAGCTCCCCAACTTAAAACCTATAATGAAGCTGTAGTTTAGTTTGTAATTGTTAACGTCAATGAGAAATAGAATTCGCAAAACCTATGTAACCCGCTTACCAAAAGGTGTGGCTTCATCTTACATGCTTATCCGCTTAGGTTGTCAACCAAATTAGCATCCTCATCGTCTGCTTTCTGTGTTTTCGCAAACTGAGCCTGCATAAAAATTAATCAAATTAGCATCCTCATCATCTGCTTTAGGTGTTATCTAATTATGTTCCAATTAACTGTTGCTAAAGCATATAAATTATTAATTTGTCTCCATGAGATTCAAATTAATAATGAGTGTATCGACATACCAAATCATCACGGCTGACTGATTTGTAGTTGTATCGACATACCAAAACCAACCGTTATCGATAACACGCCTCGTGATATACCGTCTGCTAGAAGCAAAGCGTATCTGATTATCCTTTGTTAGTAGTTTCTCAATTCCATCACCACGATCTGTGTGCAAGTTGTTGTTGTTGATAGCCTGCAAAAAAGTACACGCACCACATTCCTTCAAAACCTTATCACGGCATTCCATTGCACAATAATTTGTGATTCACAAAACAATCCTTGTTCCACCGTGATGACCTGAAAGAATTTGCTATCAAAAGTGAGACATAGAAGACAACATTACGCAAGTGACATTTGCTCATTTACTTGATAAAATTCATAAGCTACAATTCTTTATTATAAATCGGATCCAACAATCCTTTCGTAAATCTTAACGGAGCATCTATGTTTCTATTTCGTCAATCTACAAACACGTAAACCGACCATAAAAGAAATACATAACACCATAGACGCAATGTTGCCATCTCTAGAAAATGATGATCATTGTTCAAGTAAGTTTTTTTTGTGATGAAATCAGATGGTATTAGAGGTAAATTATTGAGTCACAAAATTATAAAAGACTCACCAGTCCAGGACAGACCATCAACCTCAAACTGTTTAACAAATTTTCCATTTCTCCCAATGACATTGGTCTCACACCTCGAACCTGTCTTATTTTATGAAGTTAAGTTCATAAAAAATGGAACAAAAACGCACATTATAATTATAAAATATTCAACACAGTGGCCTTATGAATAAGAAACCAGCGTTTATCTCAAGGTAAGCTAGCAGCTTGTCAAAATATACATTGTAACACCGTAGATATGGAGTATAGTGCACAAACCACTTCTTGAAGTTTCAAAGGAGGTCCAGCTAGTGATTTCCACTGGGAGAAAAACTCCTCAGGGGATACCTAAATAGGTTGAAGAAATTTGTTCAAGACTGCAGGAAGGCGAAGTCTATTATTGACCTGTTCAAGGGAAAATGGAATATGTAAATACCACTGCTCCGACAATATTGAAAATGAATATTACTAAACAAACAGAACTATATATACCAAATAGGATCCAAACTTGTAAGAAAAGTCAAGAACAGCAACGTCCCTACTTGGTTGAAGATTCACCACTTCAAGTGGGCATTGAACCTAATAAATTGTGAATCCGATAATTGAAGGGATAACTAATCATCATGTATTTATTGAAATTTAACTGATTATATCTCTCTATCACTCTCTCTAAGCTTGTTAAAAATGTATGATGAATAACGGAAAGGCCACAACGTGAATGTGTTCTTTGGCCATTATTCAGATTATTAGAGAATTCATTTGCTTACCTCAGCTCGAACATCAACCACGTGTTTCTAAAGAAAAGAGAGTCGATGAAACCATTTGTAGCGGAAAAAAGACCAGCAAAGCAAGAATCTAAGCAATTAGGAAAACTCACCACAAACGCAATATTCTCAAGCAATTCATCAAACACTTGGTAGGCACCAAATCTACCAATGATATTAACAACAAAAGTCAATCCCAAAATCATAACTAAACCCTTAGATTCATATGATATGAGTTAGAGATTATGAGTGGGTTTTTGAAAGATATTAATAGAAAGCAATACTCTAATCAAATAAGAAAAGCATACCTTCTGAATTATTTTTAAGTAGTAGCGAAAGATTCCAGTTAGTCTCTTCCACAAATCGGAGTACCCCCCCTTATAATCCTCAGGCATCGCACCACCACATAACCAACCGACCATCGCATCACTTTTTTGCTCTTTTTTACACACAGAGAGATAGAGAGGAGGGTGGAAGAAGATGGATGATTATCCTAGAACTGAACGTCGCTATGAGAAGAGCATGAAGCTTCGGGAAATTTTACCAGACAGAAAAATGGACCGGAAGAAACACGATTGGGCTAAGGAACAGGCAATGAAAATGGGCCGAGGTTCCTGTTCATGGAACGACGACGTTTCGAATGATAAATAATATATATAGTAATATCGAGGTGGATGTCTGCAAGGCTTTTGATAAACCTCTTAGTTGACATGGTTTTATCACTAAGTTGGTCTTGATACTTGAATGATTTTGGTCCATATGTATTTGCATTTGGTTACATCATTTCGTACTATGTTTTAATATTAATTTCATGGCAATTATAAATTAAACACATGTAGCAACCTGTAAAATTTTCCAATAATTTATAAATGCTAATCAAGTATTAAATTACCATTACAGTTCAGTTACCCATTTTTATGGGCAAAATTCAAAATTTTGTTTATTACATTTCATTAATTCAAACACGTTGATACGTGATTCACAAACACATTGGAACGAGCTCACATACGGACCACAACGAATCCAACACACTAATAATAAACCAAACGGATCCTTATACTATACCTGGCCCAATTTTTGAGCCTGGTACTATTCAAAGCCCAACCCAACTTTTATAAGTTTTATAAATTCTTTATTTTACTCGGTTCAACTCACCTCCACTTGACTCCATTTATTCGAGAATTCGACACACAAACTATGCAAATTTTTACATCACTCAAATCTCCATACACCAAATAATCAGGATGTCGAGTCTCACTTTCTATTTCGAACATTTAATCACTAAAGGAGACGCAAAGCTAGTCTCACTCGACACATGTACAATTCACACCATATTAATCCAAATCGACCTAAACCAATTTTCACCTAGCCCTTTTAATTTTCTCTAGTCGATTATGAGTTCATAAGAATGTTTCTCACCTTCTTACACTTTTGATCACGATAAAAACATTGTTTGGACCCTTTATATGTCTAACGAGACATACATATACACTACTTGGTTTTATGACTAAACCAACACTCAAAAACCCCCCTAAGTATCACTAGTACTCGAGTATATTCCTCTTATCCCTGCTAACCATCCCATCAATTCAACTTGAGTCATTTTAATACTATAAACTCGATACATATGCATGCATATATACATTCGATCACTCCCTCATAACTCCCATTCACACACAAACATTTATCTCACATTTTCACTAAGTATTTCTCCCTATTTCGAGCCTTAAGAAGCAGGAGACAAATCCTCTAGCCATTCGAACTCATCTTCCCAAGTATACAAGTCGAACTCGACTCTTTGTGATCATCCTTGCAAAATATGTGAATTCTACAGGAGTTCTAGCCCTTTTTAACGCGTATCACACCATCTTTTAGGTGTTGTAAGTCCATTTGAACTCAATTCCATCTCATAATCATGTTTCCTACATATCATGCATCGTTAGGTATTTCATTCGAACGTATTTCACTTTCTATGCATTTTTACATGTTCTTGTTATTTATTTACTCGTATATACATTTGACCTCCTTCATGGATGGCTAGTAAATCATGTATCACACTCAATCGACATTTATAATTTCATTTTTATACATATCGAGACAAGTTCTAATTATATACTACCTCCGTCCCAAAATAAGTGTCCAGTTTGACTTTTCAGAGTCAAACTAGTTCAACTTTGACCTTATCTATTTTTGCGGGTGTTATATAATATTTGATGCAAAATATATTAATGGATTTAGTTTTAAGTGTATTTTTCATTGGTATGATTTTTCATCAAGTACTACATAACACAAAAGAAATATTTAAGGTCAGAGTTGAACCAATTTGACTATGAAAAGTCAAACTGAACACTTATTTTGGGACGGAGGTAGTATTACATATCACATGTTATTTAAGTCACATTATTCACTTTGTACCATTCATTTTTATCGAATAGAATTGATCTTATACAATCTGATTCATACATGTAACATATCATTTTTATTGCTCAAACTAATTCTTCATAAGCTCAACTAACAAGCTGTTGAAATAAGTATAGGTGATGTTGAATATTTAAAAACATATTAAACAAATAAACGCAGCGGATACATCACCTAGAGACGGATCCATATAGCCATATGATCAATCAAATAAATTAATATAACAATTATACCTTTGAAGCGTGATCACGGATGCTCCAATAACACCAATATCACCAAGATGAGATTGAGAAACCCAAGAGATCAATAAGGTTGATCTCTTCTAAGAGCGTTACACACTACACGTCCTTGATCACCAAATAGATGCTAGTCTTGGCTTGTAACATTTGAACTTGCAACACATACAATATGTTTATGCAAAGTGGGATGAAAAAACAAATCCCTAGGAGGGGGGGGGGGATATTATGCCATGACCTAAGATAGGGAGATGGGAGAGATTATCTCTTCTCATGTGGTAAGTATTAAAGTGTAATTGATATCATTGATTATTGATTGATCTTATCAATTACATATTACACTTAGCACCTAGTAAAAGCACCATAAGCCCCTCCAAACCCCCTCCATAGGCCGGCCATAATAAGGGCCCACAATGGGCTTGCCCATTGTTGGTCCAATCCAAAAACGTTAAGTCTAACTTAGTATTTAATGGCCCATTATAGATCCCGAGTTACATAGTCGTTTATATATTGTAAATACGATAATTACAATCTATAAAATGATGTCTCTGTATATAACTGAGTGACCCCATAGGCTCACATATGTCTAGCCATATAATTATTTATTATGACACGAGCATACTCCAACAATAAGCTCCCACTATAAGCTCTTAAAAGTCCTTTAAAGACCTTAAAGTAATCGCTACTCGAACTGATTAAAAACTCACCCTTTTATACCGAGTGGGCTTTTTATCCCAATAAGCAGTTTATAAGCACTCTCGATAAGCTGTTTGTATAAACTCTTTTGTATTGTTTTTGTTAATACAAATATCGTCTGAAAAACGTTATTTATATTTTACGATCTTTGCTATATTTTATTAATGACAATTATAAATTTTATCTTTAGCAAAGCGTAAATATAAGTTAAGTCTTTTACATATATAGTTATAAGCTTTTAATACTCATAACATGCTACATACATTATCACTAGTTCATACATGGTACATACATGTTACATACATATTACATTTATATATTACATTTTATTTCTTAAAATAGAATATGTACAATGACATCATCGCATACATCATATGGATATCTTTAGGATATCTTGAAGATCTTGAGTATATCATGGTTAGATCTTCACACAAAGAATTGGATTTGGTAATATCTTGGCGAGATTTGGGAAAGATTTTGGAAGATTTGCTGTCAGGGTCTGGCGGAACCAAAGGGATACACAGACGGATCCCTCAATTTGGATCCGCCAAATCCGTGGGGTATTTTCTCAGTTTGCCCATAAATAGCAAGCTGCTCATTCATGTTTACTCATCACTTTTTGCATAAACAACATTCATTCATTCTTTCATTCATTACTAACCCATTCATATTACATATTACATTCTTAGTGATCTTTCTTTTGTAGCAAAGAGATCAAAGCATCACAAGCTTCAACTAAGCGTTGCAAGACTTGTTAGAATAGTCATAGTGTGAATTAGTTGTTTTTCACACATCATTGTTGTACCAATCATTCATATACCTCAGTAGAGTCTGGTTAGTATTTTAGTCCTTAAAATACATAGAGTGTCGGGAGTGGTTGTGCCCTTGTAAAAGAACTCGGTATCTAGCTTTGTACCGAAAAAAGTGTAAGCGACGTGTATAAAGTTTTCTCTACCGAGAAGGGAGCTTGTTTCTTAGTGAAGAAAAACTATCGAGTTAGAGGCAAGGAAGAGAGTCCTTGTAGACCGAACCACTATAAACATCCGTGTTGTGGTTTGATTGTTTCTTTCTCTACTTACTTGTTATATATTGTTTATTGTGTGCATAACTTGAAATCACGTTAAGTATTCAAAGCAAAAGAATTTTAAAACGGTAAAACTATTCAACCCCCCTTCTAGTTTTACACAATTGGCATCAAGAGCTACGTTACTCAAGATCTTTAAAATATATTGTATTTTAAAACTTGAAACGATCCATGGATTTTGAAAATTTCAAAGAAGGGTCATCTATGCAAAGACCACCACTATTTGAACCAAATAGTTTTATATATTGGAAAAATCGATTTGAAACTTATGTGAAATCAAAATATATAGATCTATGGTACATTATTGTAAAAGGTAACCATAAACCCAGAATAAAAGATATGTCAAGTGGTCGGGATGAGGATATTTCTCTTACTCGTCACAGTGATGAGCAAAAGAAATTAATTGCCAAAAATAATGAAGCTAAAATGATGCTTTATAATGCTTTACCTAGGAAAGAATATGAAAGAGTCTTTATGTGTAAAACCGCTAAAGATATTTGGTAATCCTTAATTATCACTCATCAAGGGAACTCACAAGTCAAGGATAACAAAATTGATCTTCTTGTTCAACAATATGAACAATTTGTTATCCCTGAAGATGAGACCATTGATAGTGCATTTGCTAAGTTTAATACTATCATTACTTCTCTTAAAGCACTTGACGAATCTTTTTATAGTAAGAACTTTGTCAGGAAATTTCTTAGAGCACTTCATCCGAAGTGGAGAGCAAAGGTGACGGCCATTGAAGAATCCAAGGATCTTTCAAGCATGTCACTTGACGAGCTAATAGAAAATCTCAAAGTTCATGAGATGGTGATGGAAATAGATTCAGAGATATTTAAGGGCAAAAAGGAAAAGATCAAGTACATTGCCTTAAAAGCTAGGGTAGATTCAAGTGATGATGAAGAGTCTAGTTCGGGTAGCGAAGATGAACAATATGCCATGGTCATAAGAGATTTCAAGAAGTTCTTTAGGAGACGAGGAAAGTTCGTAAGACAACCTCGAGAAGAAAAGAAATCCTTCCGGAAAGACCGTGATGACAAGAAAGGAAAAGGAGAAAGAAAGTGTTTTAGGTGCGGAGATACAAGTCATCTAATAGGTGAATGTCCTAAGCCACCCAAGAACAAAACTCAAAGAGCTTTTGTTAGTAGAGCTTGGAGTGACAGTGAAGATGATGACGAAGAGCCTAAGAAATACGAAGTTGCTCTCATGGCTCATGAATCAGACGAGGTACATTCTGACTCATCATATTCGTCTATTGATGATGACACCTTACAAAAAGAATACAACAATTTCTGTGAACTTTGCCTAAAAATCATAAACAAAAGTAAGTTTTTAAAAACCAAAAAGGAATTTCTAGAAAACGAAGTTTATGAATTAAAGGAAAAAGTCAAAAGATTAGAAAAAGGTAAAGCTGTTGACGAAACATGTGTTTCATGTCAAGAACTTAAACTAGAATTAGAGAAGCTTAAGAAAACACAGAATACACTTATCAAACAAAACTCTATGTTTAAAAGATTTGATAAGAATATTGGTTTAGCAGATGAGATAATGAAAATTCAAAAATTACCTCATGATAAAACTGGATTAGGCTTTATGAAACTAGGAGACGTAAGTATTTTTAAGAAACTAGCCGTAAAGGTACAAGAAACTGTTCCAACAGTTTCAGAAACCCACGGATCTGACAGAACCAAATCCTTGGTTCCTCCAGTAGTGGAAAAAGGATCCGCGGGCACTATTGCTGATCAGAAAGCTTGCACTTCAGCTCGTACTGAGTTTGTTAAAGTCACAAGGAAACCCAGTTTTAGTTCAACTATAAACAAACAAAAACCAGCAGTTACTATAGGAATAAGACAAGTTAAAAATGAGTTTAGAACTAAAACTCCTCAACAAAGACCTAGGACGACTATTGATGTGTGCGTGTTATGCTCTAATTTTTATATCCACGATGTGTCGTTGTGGTTTTAGCAGTATTCAAGTTTTAAATTTATACTTAGCCGACTTATCAATAAAACACACACTTTAACGAGCAGTGTACCCGGTCAGTATGAATATAATGGTAAGTAGAGTGTCGATCACTAAGAGTGGAACGTATTATCTAGTTATTCTAATCAGTATTTTAATATCCTAGGTTAGCTATACAACCTAATCTAACGCAAGGGGGTTCAGCCTGAGAGACTGGCACGGTTTGGTTATGATTAAATATAAACTAAACTAATGAGCACGAATCAGCGATTAGCACACACGTACACAGATAGATACTTGAGACAATAAGAAGACCTGTCCTGATAATTAAGTAGCTTGTCACTTGTTTTATTGCTAGTTTTATATGAAGTGTATATAATTAACCCTTTCTCGTTGGCTCTAATCTTATCGGCGAGTAAACCCTTAATGATTACTTATGTCTATCCTATTTATTTAGCGTCTCTTAAATAGGCGAGGAAGGGGCATGGCGACCCAAGCAATGCTCAGCTAGACACAAAAGTTATCAATGCACTAATAAAAGTCACCAAAGACATCAACATATAAACTTTAATTAATGGGAAAGCAATTTTAAGGGGTGCCCATGGTTTTCCGTAGTCACATGGAATCGGCCCATCAATCCTGATGAATTAAAGTGTACTAATACAATAAAACAAAACTACTTAATGAATTGAATACATGCAGTACCTTCTTACAGCTCTTGTATCTTCGTTTAGGGTGTGTCTTGTGCTGCTAACACGTCTGAATTCGGCCTTAGGGTTTTGTGGTCTTCGGTCTTCTTGTAAAACTAGCCTCTCGAAATTCGTCTAGCCTTGGGGTATTTATAGTTTCTGTCTGAGGGTTAGATGCGGCGCATAGAATAAGTAGATGCGGCGCATTGACTTAACTTCGCGTGGGGTCCAAGATTAATATATTCAGGAATATTCGTACACCGCCTTAAGATGCGGCGTAACTCCATTTATCTATGCGGCGCATGTCCTTTGCCGTATTGGATCGTCACTTGTGAAATCTTGATAGTGATGCGCCGTATGTTAGAAGTAGGATGCGGCGTATCTGGAGCAGAATGGTCTTGATCTTGTACATTTCAGTAGACTCTTAACATCTTGCTTGTTTTGCTCCATAATTAGTCCAAAATCGCCAAGTTTCACATAATACTTGTTTTTACCTGAGAATTACAAAAGTAAACATTAACGTATCAATTCTCACAGATAATATAATAAAACAAGTCAAATAAATAAGATAAATGATGGTAATAAAATGTACTTATTTGAGTTCATCAAATATCCCCCCACTTGAACTTTACTTGTCCCCAAGTAAACCTTAGAATTAATCTTATAAAAATGTATCCTAAAAGATGTTAGGATTTATTTTTATATTAAAGCATGTATTCGTTTTGTCATAATTGCACAACCAAACACTTAACGAATTAGAAGTAAAATAAAATATTTTGATAAAAGCAAATCTAATCGTTTAACTGTCCAGTCGTGACGAATATTCTATCATAAGCTTGGCAAGTATACGCATCTCCCCCACTAAAGCCAAGAAATAACAAGTCTAAAGCGGTAAAAAGGGTTTGTTGGTTAAGGGTTAATCATTCTTCTTAATCTCTATCGATCTCAAATTCCAGAAAAGGCGACAAAATCACAAATACATGATCGAATCCACGACCACGATACTTGCAATTGCTCAAATCCTTAACTCGAATAGGCTAAAGATAGGACCAAGTAATATTTACCAATAATATTATATCAGAAAGGGCGACAAAATCATAAATACATAGCCGAATCCACGACTACGATACTTAAGATTGCTCAAATCCCTAATCTCAATAAATCAAAGGTTTGGATAAAGAATGATATAGGGTATGGATAATATTTGGGATACAAATTGGTGTAAAATGAAAAATAAACAAAACAGATAAATTAAAATCCTAAGTGTGGTAAATTACTTTCCCAACCATCCCATAAATAAGACTCATATCATTGAATAACTCACGCTTTAACACTTGAAACACACGATTTAGGTAGACACGAATTATACTCAACAAGATCTCAATCAAAGAATAAACCTTAGTTGGCATTCCCATAACGGCCAACTCCCATTCAATCCATAAATATAATATACAACAAATAGTGGTGATATCGACCACTTAATACAAAACTTTACATAAGTTGGTTAAAACAAACTTCCAACTTTTTTTTTTTTTTTTTTTTTTTTTTTTTTTTTTTTTTTTTTTGACATCAACATATGTGTGTAAAATTTCACAACTTTTCTATCACTTTCTTTCCGGATAATTTTTCCATACTTTTCATACTTTCAGAAATAATTGTAATAACGAAAGTAGTAAACACACGAAAAATAAACTCAAAGATATACAATATTTACTTTCATACTAATTGCATTGTGCAATTTCCTGACTCAACCAAAGATAATGAATTACGCACGCGAACACAGGTAATGTAAGGAAACACACTTTTCCTAATGCAATTAACCAACCACGGATTTTAATCTACAGGGTAGGCTAAGGTGTAAGGGTGTAATGAAACATAATAACAAAGGTGCAAGAAACGAAAGGAATGGCTCTGAGTGTTTTTCTAGGGGTATCTTACTCTAAAAGTGAGAGTAACAAAAGGTTTATACGGGGGTTAACTAACCAGTGTAGTTAGTTAATAACACATAACATATATAGGCTTTTTGGGTGTAATCCTAGAAATTTACCAATTTAGACAAGTCATTCCAATTATATAGATAATACTTATTATGGTGGTCTCGAATAGTATACAAGCCAAGTTCTAAAGTTTACAAGTCACCGGCACACTCATAGATTTGTGAATTTTGAAAAGTTCACAATTTTTGAAAATAATGTTATGTGTGCAGCTATGTAATTTAGACTTTAAACAAAAACATGCTAAAAAATTTTAAATTTTGATATATTAAGCGCATTTTAAGCATATTTTGAAAAAGTTTAGGACAAGTAAGTGTTCTAATTCTCCAATCCCCCCACTTAAGTTAAACAACGTCCTCGTTGTTTGTGTCAAAGGTTAAAAACTGGAAAATAAAAGAATTAGAACAGAAAAACTCCCCTGAGATTTGCTCGGTATGATCCTCCATTTGTATAAGAGCAAAAATCAACTTTCTTGTGGATGATAACGTTTAAGCTTCAAAAATGATGTATCCACAGGAAATGCAGGAATCTATAATACCATCAAGACTTTAACACACCTGAGTTAAGAAGGTTCAAACTTGCATAATACATTAGTAGTTAGAAAAAAAATAAAACTTTAAAAATAAAATGAAAATCATCAGGTCAGTCGATACGCCGTATCTTATGGAAGAAGATACGCCGTATCGAGCCTGGAATAAGTACGAATCAGAATAAAAGATGCGTCGCATCCTTAACCAGGGATGCGCCGCATTAAAATACTGACAGAAAGTTTCAAAGTCAAAGTAAAAACGCAGAAAATTAAATAAGATATGACCAGTGCAGGCGATGCGTCGCATCTTAGGATGGAGATGCGCCGTATCTTCTGCGGGTCTGACAGACTCGACACAGAACAGAAAAGTAAAAAAATTTCGGGTTGTCTCCCGGTCAGCACTTGTCTTTATTCCAGAGTCTTCAAGTTAGACTCACGTTCAGCTCCTTATTTTATTCTTGTTACGTGCCATCCTTCTTCTTTCATCCGAAAGATGTTCCCGTATAGCTCCGCAACATTTTCTTCCGTTCGACTTAATCTAATATATGCTTTGGTCTTCGTCGCAACATATTCCTCATCAGGTCCCAAAGAGTATTTGATGACTTTAATTTTTTCAGAAATAATCATGGGTGGCTTATTATAAGGGATCCCAAGTAGTCGACACTTCCTCTTGATGAATTCTTCTTCGTCTTTATCAACAAACTTGAAATAAGGATCCTTATTCAAATAGTCATCAAGTTCATCAATCAATTCTCCACGCGACTCATCGTTATTAGCAGAGGAATCATAATTAACCACGTTAAAGGATTGATAATAATCTTGAATCTCATCCCACTCTCTTACCAATTCCCATTGCAAGCATCGACTAAGCTTTGTGTAATCATCAAATTGTCCATGCACCCATTCCCAGAAAGTAGTATTCGATGCTCCCTTAAGTTCTTTTAAGTAGTTGATTCTACCTTTTTCTTGCAAAGCCTCCGCTTTACGTGGGCAATCTTCAACTTTTTCATACCAATCATCGTCTTCAAAGTATACATCGTTTCCAACCCGTTTCATTCCAATTATACTTCCCCCATTACAGGTTCCATCATTCTTATAATCACAGGTTGGCCATTCACTACTTCCATCCTTGAAACAGAAAGGTGTACAAGTGTGATTAATATGCTCAAATTCCCATGGTTTATCCCAAACCCATGGTATCTGGTCATTCCATTCGTAGTACCAGGTGTTTTTGAAATCATCATAAGTTTTGAATCCTGGTAGATCTCCAGTTAGCACATCAGCGTCGACTTGAAGAAGGTAATTAAATTCTTTAAATTGTTTGCACAAAGGTGTCTCATAATTGAACACATCAATGTCTATGCTGAATAATTCTTCAATGCCTTCCTCGTTTGTTGAATTGTCACCTGACGATCCATTGTTGCTCTCTACTTCCTCATCTTCCCTTCTCATCCAATATACCCATAACACATCTTTAGTAGCACGGTCCATGCTCTTATGGTTATTGAACTTACTAGCTAACCAATTTGAAAAATCAACATTGTTAGGATCGTGGTTAACGTCAAAGCTAGTGTTACCAATCATGTTCCTTCTTATCTCCATGAACTCATTAAATTGTTCTTTAAAACTTCGTGTCAACCATGAGGTCACAATCCGTTTGACTTCATTCATAGGAGCAAATTTGGGATTGCCGTATTTAAGTTCAAGCCACTCTTCTAAAGAGATATCCATCAACCTTACCAACTTTCCATGAAATAGTATCTCCGATTCAGCATACATTCTTTCGTTATCCAGATAGCTTTTATCTAATCCCCAATACTGTTCGGAATAAGGCATATAAGAAGTTTGTAAAGGTTGGACTTCATAGCTTTTGTTGCTCGATTTGTTGACTGCATTTGCTGAGTTCATGTATTCAATTTGGAATTTCCCATCTTTTTCTTCGATAGTTGTCCAAGTTAATCCTTTAGATTCAATGATGGGCCATAAGAGTAACAATTCATCTTCAGTGTAGCTCATTAGTAAATCATAAGAGAATATCCCATCTTCAATATTGCATAAGCGTTTGAATTCCTTATAAGTAGCTTCAAGAGGGGTCTCCCAAGAGAATAAATCGGCATCAATCATGAGCACATTGAAGTTGACATCTTCGAAAACTTCCACTTCGAATGAATCCGAAAGCAAGAGTTCCTTAGCAAGATATCCGTTCACTGTCATATCTTCCATAGCAAAACCTGTCATCATAGGTAAAATCGTCAGTAGGATTTGTTCGCTAGAAGAGAAATTAATGAATTTAGAAACGGATATAAGAATAACTGATATCTGCAGATGATGCGCCGTGTCCAAAAAGTTGGATACGCCATATCTTATAATCGTTAAAATTTAATCAAACTTTTATTCAGAAAGCAGATACGCCGCTTATGATTTAGAATGCGCCGTATCAGTTTTTAAATTATCAAAAATCGATTATAAAAATTAAATGCGTCGTATTAACAAAAGTTAATGCGCCGTATTTTCGTTACGTTTCAAAATACAAGATTTTTTTATTCAGAAGATGCGCCGTATCGATAAAAATCGATGCGTCGTATCTGTTTAATAATTCGAAAACTATTTTTAATTTAAATAATAAATACGCCGTATCTGTTAAAACAGATGCGTCGTATGGCGTTATCGTTTAGAAAAATTTCTTATTAAAAACAGAATACGACGTATCTTGGGGAAAGATGCGTCGTATCGAATTTATTAAACGCGTTGTATTTTATAAAAATTAAACGCAATACGCCGTATCTGTGATGCGCCGTATCGTTTGTATCAGCACAGTACAACGATAGCAGAATGTAGAAAAATAAAAAGAAAAACAAAAATAAAATCAAACAAAAATAAACAAAAATTAAAGAAAACAAAAACACACAAAAACAGGAAATATGCAAATAATACAATGAATGCAATTTATCTAATATACAACAGGGTTAACGGTTAGAATTAAAAATTAAAAAGAAAAACCTAATTAAAATACTAATCAAATTAACAGATAATAACAATTCACTCCCCGGCAACGGCGCCAAAAACTTGATGTGTGCGTGTTATGCTCTAATTTTTATATCCACGATGTGTCGTTGTGGTTTTAGCAGTATTCAAGTTTTAAATTTATATTTAGCCGACTTATCAATAAAACACACACTTTAACGGGCAGTGTACCCGGTCAGTATGAATATAATGGTAAGTAGAGTGTCGATCACTAAGAGTGGAACGTATTATCTAGTTATTCTAATCAGTATTTTAATATCATAGGTTAGCTATACAACCTAATCTAACGCAAGGGGGTTCAGCCTGAGAGACTGGCACGGTTTGGTTATGATTAAATATAAACTAAACTAATGAGCACGAATCAGCGATTAGCACACACGTACACAGATAGATACTTGAGACAATAAGAAGACCTGTCCTGATAATTAAGTAGCTTGTCACTTGTTTTATTGCTAGTTTTATATGAAGTGTATATAATTAACCCTTTCTCGTTGGCTCTAATCTTATCGGCGAGTAAACCCTTAATGATTACTTATGTCTATCCTATTTATTTAACGTCTCTTAAATAGGCGAGGAAGGGGCATGGCGACCCAAGCAATGCTCAGCTAGACACAGAGGTTATCAATGCACTAATAAAAGTCACCAAAGACATCAACATATAAACTTTAATTAATGGGAAAGCAATTTTAAGGGGTGCCCATGGTTTTCCGTAGTCACATGGAATCGGCCCATCAATCCTGATGAATTAAAGTGTACTAATACAATAAAACAAAACTACTTAATGAATTGAATACATGCAGGACCTTCTTACAGCTCTTGTATCTTCGTTTAGGGTGTGTCTTGTGCTGCTAACACGTCTGAATTCGGCCTTAGGGTTTTGTAGTCTTCGGTCTTCTTGTAAAACTAGCCTCTCGAAATTCGTCTGGCCTTGGGGTATTTATAGTTTCTGTCTGAGGGTTAGATGCGGTGCATAGAATAAGTAGATGCGGCGCATTGACTTAACTTCGCGTGGGGTCCAAGATTAATATATTCAGGAATATTCGTACACCGCCTTAAGATGCGGCGTAACTCCATTTATCTATGCGGCGCATGTCCTTTGCCGTCTTGGATCGTCACTTGTGAAATCTTGATAGTGATGCGCCGTATGTTAGAAGTAGGATGCGGCGTATCTGGAGCAGAATGGTCTTGATCATGTACATTTCAATAGACTCTTAACATCTTGCTTGTTTTGCTCCATAATTAGTCCAAAATCGCCAAGTTTCACATAATACTTGTTTTTACCTGAGAATTACAAAAGTAAACATTAACGTATCAATTCTCACAGATAATATAATAAAACAAGTCAAATAAATAAGATAAATGATGGTAATAAAATGTACTTATTTGAGTTCATCAACTATTCCCAAACACCCCTTTCCAAAAAGTAACTACAACACAGAGCCTCATTATCAAAATAGTTGGAACCCAAACATTCCTAGGAACTATCAAAGTCCCAACTACATGCCATGGAACCCATATCCACCATTTCCTTACATGAATCAAGTAAATGGGATGTTTAACCCAAATGGACCCATGAGATATTGGGGACCAAATGCTTGAGTTTTTCTTAAACTTAGGTATGCTTGAAAGTCGGGTTGGAACCAGACGAGTGGATTAAAGATAGCGGGTGTTCAAGGCACATGACGGGAAACAAGAGCCTTTTCTCATCCTACCAAGCATACGACGGAGGTAATGTTACGTTTGGTAGCAAGCTTAAAATTAGAATCGTCGGAAAAGGTACAATCTCTCATGACTCTCTCTCTATTGATGATGTTGATCATGTAGATAACTTAGGTTTTAACTTACTTAGTATTAGTCAACTATGCCGTAAAAAGTATGACGTCCTTTTTAGTGAAAATGGAAGTAAAATACTTAAGAACGGTATAACCGTAGGAAAAGGTATTTTGAAAAATAACGTATACGTTATGAAATTAGATAAAATATCTAAAGACAAACTTTGTCTTACCTCTCTAGACGATAACTCAACTCTTTGGCATAGACGCTTAGGTCACGCAAATATGAGACTAATCCAATCTCTATCATCTAAGGAACTAGTTAGGAACCTACCCAAGTTGAGATACGACCAACACTTTTGTGATGCTTGCAAAATTGGGAAAAAGGTTCATAATAGCCATAAGGCTAAAAACATGGTGTCCACATCTAGGTGTTTAGAACTATTGCATATGGATTTGTTTGGTCCATCCTCTATACAAAGTTATGGAGGAAACTTTTACACTTTGGTTATAGTAGATGATTATTCAAGGTGTACTTGGACTAAATTTTTGAAAACTAAAAACGAAGCATTTGATAAATTTGAAATTCTAAGCAAGAAAATTCAAAATCAAATAGGAAATAGCATTGTGTCAATTAGAACCGACCATGGTCATGAATTTGATAATGAAACTCAATTTGGAGCCTTTTGTGATGCTAATGGCATAACACATAATTTCTCGGCTCCTCGAACTCCTCAATCAAACGGTGTAGTAGAACGTAAAAACCGAACACTTCAAGAAATGAGTAGAACAATGCTAAATGAGCAAAACATACTACAAAAGTTTTGGTGTAACGCCGTTGACACATCCAACTATATCTTAAATAGAGTTCTAATAAGAAATTTTTTGAATAAAACACCATATGAACTTTATAGAGGCAAAAAGCCTACATTAGGATACTTTATAGTGTTTGGAAGCAAGTGCTTCATTTTAAACACTAAGGATTATCTCACCAAATTTGACCCAAAGTCTTATGAAGGTGTGTTCCTTGGATACTCACAAAATAGTAAAGCCTATATCGTCTTGAACAAAGAAACCTTAAGAGTCGAGCAATCGTTGAACGTAACATTCGACGAAAGTCCACCTCCCTCTAAGACATCACCTTTGGTAGATGATGACTTAGTTGAAAGTCAAATGGTTGAAAACCAAGAAAATTTAGATAATGACAAAGAAGATGAACCTTTAAATAGAGAAATAGTCAATATCAAATAATCTAGAAGTCATCCATTAGATAATGTCATAGAAGAAATTAATGAAAGAACCTTAAGATCAAAAGTTCAAAATCAAAGTAATTTCTTTTGTTTCATTTCAACCATTGAGCCCAAAAATATAAATGAGGCTATTAAAGATGAATCTTGGGTTATAGCAATGCAAGAATAATTAAAGCAATTTGTTAGAAATAATGTTTGGACATTAGTCCTTCAACCTAAATGTCAAACCATAATTGGAACAAAATGGGTTTCTAGAAATAAAATGGATGAAAATGGTGTAGTGTCTAGAAACAAAGCTAGGCTAGTAGCTCAAGGCTACAATCAACAAGAATGTATAGACTACGACGAAACATTTGCTCCGGTTGCTAGGCTCGAGTCAATTAGAATACTACTTGCATATGCATGTGCACATGACTTTAAACTTTTCCAAATAGATGTTAAAAGTGCATTTCTTAATGGTTTTATAAATGAGGAAGTGTATGTTGCACAACCTCCCGGCTTTGCCGACTTTGAAAAACCAAATCATGTCTACAAACTTAAAAAAGCTTTATACGGACTTAAGCAAGCACCAAAAGCATGGTATGATTGACTTAAGACTTTCCTAGTTGAACATAAGTATACCATGGGACTAGTACGCAACACTCTTTTCACTAAGAAAAAGGGGTCACATATTATCATAGTTCAAATATATGTGGATGACATCATATTCGGATCAACTTGTCAAGAGTTATGCGGCGATTTCTCAAAAATCATGCATGATGAGTTTGAAATGAGTATGATGGAAGAACTAAACTTTTTCTTAGGACTCCAAATAAAACAATTAGAAGATGGGATATTCTTCAACCAATCTAAGTATATCAAAGATATGCTTAAGAAATTTGGTCTTGAAGATTCCAAACCTATGAAAACTCCCATGTCTTCGGAAACTAAACTCACCAAGGATGACGAAGGTGAATCCGTAGACAGCACTAAATATAGAGGAATGATTGGTAGTCTACTCTATCTCACAACTAGTAGACCCGACATTATGTTTAGTGTTTTTCTATGTGCTCGCTTTCAAGAAGATCCTAAAACATCCCATCTTGAAGCCGTTAAACGAATATTTAGATACATTAAAGGTACTACACACTTAGGATTATGGTATCCCAAAGGAATGGGAGTTGAAACCATAGTGTATGCCGACTCAGACCATGCCGATGACTATGTTGATAGAAAAAGTACAAGTGGTATTTGTACTTTTGTTGGACATTGTCACACCTTATGGTTTGCTAAGAAACAAACGGCTCTAGCAATATCAACAACCGAAGCCGAGTACGTGTTAGCAAGAAAAGCTTGCCAACAAGCTCTCTTGATGAAACAAGCTCTCGTCGACTATGGAATTCAACTCAATGATGTTCCTATTCTCTGCGACAACAAAGGAGCTATCGACCTTAGCAAGAATCCAGTTCAACATGCTAGAACCAAACACATAGAAATTCGTCATCACTTTCTATGCGACAATGTTCAAAAAAGAAACATCTCAATCGAGAAAGTATCCTCAGAAGACAACATTGCCGATATCCTCACAAAACCTCTTAAGAGAGAACCCTTTAACCTTCTTAGACTTGGTTTAGGATTAATGGAACCTAATGTGTAGTTAAAACCTTAGCTTGAACCTTAGATTAACCAAACACGATAAAAACCAAAATCTGTCCCCGCGGAACCCTTCGACAACAAGGACGGAACCCCGATTTTGGTTCCGCCCTATCCGCGGGTCTTTGAGTCAGTTTTTAAGTATAATAAACAAACACTCATTCTCTCCTACCCACAACACACAAGCAACACCAACTCGACCCATAGCAAACCAAACTCAGAACTCAGGCATTCTACCACAACCAATTTGTGCTTTAATCCTCTCTGTAAGTATCCTAACTATATCTACATTCCTGATCTGAGTCTAGGATTTCTATTTCTTGCACAAAATCAAAACTTGGGGTTTATGCATCTCTTTGAAAAATCATGAAGCATATTTGTTAAATTACATAACTAATCATGTTTTTCATAGTTAGGAATTGCATCTTGTAGGACATTATCACAATTCACTAAAAACCCCATGCCAAATTCCTTGTAAAAACCTTCTCACTATTAGGAAAAATGATTTTGCACATTGTTCATACAAATAAAAACGTTATGTTTTAAACATCATTTGCATAATGTCTCTTGAATGCTAAAGGGAAAACATAATTAATATGTATTTTTGGGTATAATCAATCGAAGCTACATTGAATTAGGAGCGTTTGGGTTATCTCTAGTTTTGTTAAAAAATTTGCTAAACAAAATTTTTATGCATTAAAAGAAGTCGAGATAACCGCACCTCCACATTGTCCACATGTAGGCACACACTAGAACATCTAAACTTTCGTTAATTTTAACTAAAGTATGTAATTTTTTGTATTTAGGATCAAACATGACTCCCGTAACTTTTTACGATCACAAAGACACCCTTAAGTATCTCCCAAAACACCATAAGACAAAGGGACTTTCAACCGACCAAGTAAAAATATTTAAAGCCTTAGAAAAGAGATATGTCTATGAGGGTAGAACAATAGACCCTTCCTTTCTTGAAGGAACAAACATTCGCCAAAGAACTAGCCGCCATTCAATTCGATTGCCTCTTGGACATTAACGAACCCATATGTCCTAGATTCATACTCGAGTTCTATTCTAGTGTTGTTCTTAGCACAAATGATTATGGTCTCATATCCATTCATTTCAAAGTCAATCAATCCCAATTCAACATTCCCTTATATCAATTTGCGGAAGTTCTACGAATTCCAGGTCAAGGTACTTACCTATACACCGACAAATGGTCTTTGTCAACCCTCGATTCTATCGTCAATCGTATGCCTCCATACGACACTCCCTTGACACCAAAAAAGATCATCCGGGAACATCTCTTCCTCCCTAAGACCACCCACACTAGGACAACTCGACAAGGCCATGAGGTCAATAGAGACCTGTTTGGCATGCAACTAAACGAACTTAAGCCTCAATTCAAGAAATTGGAAGAAATTCTTTGAGCAAACGTGTTGTGCACCATAGGGAATAGAGACCACATCAATGCAAGCCTTTGCTACATGCTTTATTGTGTGTCAACTCATCAACCTTTCAATCTTGCTTACTATGTGACCAAAAGGATGGCTGACATACCCGTGTCAGGAACAACCGCTATGCCATACGGGATGCTTCTCACCCGTCTTCTTAGAGCATTTGCACCTATCCCTCCTAATGCTAGAGGTTTCTTGCCTGACTACTCCCACATTCCTCACACATTTGTACCCTTAAGTGATAAGAGATTAGCCACATTGAAAGGAAAACGTCCTCATCCACCAACCTCCTCCTCATCATCATCATCCATGAGTGAGGATGACGGACTTCCAAACTCTAGGATTCCAACTCCGGAGTATATGAGCCAACTTCTACCAATTGCACAACAAAGTGAGGAGTTCAATCAAACAAGAGGGATGTTCAAGAACATCGGGCGTTGGATAATGAAGATCAATAAGAAACTCGACAAGCAGTGAGAGGTTAATGAGTGTTTGGTGCAATAGGTTTTAAACAATGATGTGATGAATTGTTTATGATTGTAGGATATTTTCTTATCGTTGAACAACTGTGAAAACTAACTTGATCATGCAGGGCGATTACATTTACATGTTATCAATTTTCAATGCTTAAGCCACTGTTTGGCTTAACTTCTATTAATAGTAAGTTCATTAGCCTTGATTTGATCTATATGATTACATGTGTTATTACCCGTGTTTTTGTTTTTAATCAATCACAACTAATTAATTACACATGTTTTAAGAAAATTTTCGGGATTTGAACGGGTTTCGGGCCTTTAAAAATGCCCACTGTCTCGAATTTTTGATTGGCGGATATGGCGGAACCAAAATGAAGGTTTCGTCTGTCCAAATTTTTGGTGCCGCCAAATATCACCCAACGGATCAGGCGGAACCAAAAATAGGGATCCGCCTGTATATTCATTTGGTTCTACCGTCCAACAGCTATTTTTTTAAATTCTTCGTTTAATCCCGCACTTTAGATCATTGATTCTAGTTCTTAGGATTCCTTTACTGATATTTCATCACATTAGGATCATCTTAGCAACCTTAGACAAATAGGAATATAATTTCCCACCAAATTTTGAAATTTCGAAATTTCACTCAAGTTACCTTTCTCTAACAAGCAAGGATCCCTCAAAATGGTTCTTTGCAATCCATGGATCAATCACATCATTAGATTTCCCACCCACCCTTTGCATTTACTGCATATCTTCTTCATCTTACTCAACTCCATCTCAATGGATTGACTTTGATTATATGACTAGCTTCTTTTCTTCTTCTAAATCATTAGGAACCAACATATTTCTATGGATCAACATCACATCCAAACACACTCTTCCATAAACCTTGGAGTCTATAAATTAGGAGCTTTTGTTTGATCATTTCTCACATCTTCACTACCATTTCTAAGCAATATTTCTGCATTTCTAAGCAACCTTCTCCCTCACAATGTGTAACACCCCCAAATTACCGCAGCGGAACAGTAGAGTCAAGGGGTATTACTTCATAATATAGATCAAGGTATAGAAAACGACCTCTAAATGAGACGTTTTGAAATATTATCATTCGAATGATTAAAATTAGAGTTAAACAAGTGATTCAAAGTATAACGTTACATAGAAGTTTTCAAAGTATATCGAATGATAAAGATAAGATATGAGTCTTCAAGTATGCAAATGACTCTAGAATCCATGCATCCACTATCGGCTTATTAACCTGAGATAAACATGCTAAAAAGTGTCAACCAAAGGTTGGTGAGTTCATAGAGTTTAGTTTAAAATGTAAAGCTTTTGAATAAAGATTTCCCCGCAAAGGCATTGTAAATCCACTAAGTCCCAAGCCCCGCCCATACAAGACTTGCAACATGTGTGTTTACAATCCACTGCTAACATAGAATGAATAGGATAAATGTCTTGCATACCAATGCACAATATAATAGATGACTTGCATACCAATGCACAATGTATTAGATGACTTACATACCAATGCACAATATAATCGATGACTTGCATACCAATGCACAATATAATAGATGACTTGCATACCAATGCACAATATAATAGATGACTTGCATACCAATGCACAATATAATAGATGTCTTGCATACCAATGCACAATATAATAGATGACTTACATAACAATGCAAAAATGTATTTGGTAAACGTGTAAAGTAATTTAAGCATGTATCTCCCCCAAAGAGTATAAAACAAGCATTAAAAGAGTAGGGGCCACGACTCACCTTAGCTGTAAAGGTCAATGTAATGTTAAGTCAAAAGTATCACGGAAACGGCTCCAACACACGACCTGAATAATAGGGAAGTCTGAGAATTTGACTTAATACGAATAACGATTGTGAAAATGAGTAACGGATAGCGATTTGATCGGTGATGTGAGTGTGATATGCTTAAAATGCTTAAAGTTCAAAAATAATATTATATATAATATTATCTTGTTTTTATGTCATTTAAATCCAAAAATATCGTTTCCTCGAAAGTGGTGAGACGAAACGTTATGTTAAATCGTTTAAAACTCGTTATTTATAAATATAACGTAACGTGTTAAATATATTAACGAAATGTAAATATGCACGTGATTGATTTCGAAAAGTGTAGAATATGACATAGAAATGAAAATGTAATAAAGTTTCTGTTGGTCCTTGAACTTTTTGATGCGCGTGTGCGTAGTGCTCTAATTTATACCCACGGTATGTCGTTGTGGTTTTAGCACTATTCAAGTTTTAAATTTATATTTAGCCGACTTATCAATAACACACACACTTTAACGAGCAGTGTACCCGGTCAGTATGAATATAATGGTAAGTAGAGTGTCGATCACTAAGAGTGGAACGTATTATCTAGTTATCCTAATCGGTATTTTAATATCTTAAGTTAGCTATACAACCTAATCTAACGCAAGGGGGGTTCAGCCTGAGAGACTGGCACGGTTTGGTTATGATTAAATATAAACTAAACTAATAGGCACGAATCAGCGATTAGCACACACGTACACAGATAAATACTTGAGACAATAAGAAGACCTGTCCTGATAGTTAAGTAGCTTGTCACTTGTTTTATTGCTAGTTTTATATGAAGTGTATAGTTCGATGCAACGCACCGAGATTAATTCCTTTCTCGTTGGCTCTAATCTTATCGGCGAGTAAACCCTTAATGATCACTTATGACTATCCTATTTATCTTTCTTCCTACTTTTCTACAGACGATAGAATGCATAGGCGATCTAATAAATAGGCGAGGAAGGGGCATGGCGACCCAAGCAATGCTCAGCTAGACACAGAGGTTATCAATGCACTAATAAAAGTCACCAAAGACATCAACATATAAACTTTAATTAATGGGAAAGCAATTTTAAGGGGAGTTGAAGTGCATGATTAAATCAATGACACAAGCCCATCAATCCTGACCAATTAAAGTGTACTAATACAATAAAACAAAACTACTTAATGAATTGAATACATGCAGGACCTTCTTACAGCTCTTGTATCTTCGTTCAAGGTGTGTCTTGTGCTGCTACTTCGTCTGAATTCGGCCTAGGGTTTCTGTCTTCTCGTTTAGCTAAATTGTCGAACTCCGAAATTCGTCTGACTTTGGGGTATTTATAGTTTCTGTCTGAGGGCTAGATGCGGCGCATTGACTTAACTTCGCGTGGGGTCCAAGATTAATATATTCAGGAATATTCGTACACCGCCAGAAGATGCGGCGTAACTCCATTCTAAGATGCGGCGCATGTCCTTGCTGTCTTGGATCGTAGCTTGTGAAATCTTGATAGTGATGCGCCGTATATAATAAGTAAGATGCGGCGTATCTGGAGCAGAATGATCTTGATCTTGTACATTTCAGTAGACTCTTAACTTCTTGCTTGTTTTGCTCCATAATTAGTCCAAAATCGCCAAGTTTCACATAATACTTGTTTTTACCTGAGAATTACAAAAGTAAACATTAACGTATAAATTCTCACAGATAATATAATAAAACAAGTCAAATAAATAGGATAAATGATGGTAATAAAATGTACTTATTTGAGTTCATCAAATATCCCCCCACTTGAACTTTACTTGTCCCCAAGTAAACCTTAGAATTAATCTTATGAAAATGTATCCTAAAAGATGTTAGGATTTATTTTTATATTTAAGCATGTATTCATTTTTGTCATAATCACACAACCAAACACTTAACGAATTAGAAGTAAAATAAAATATATTGATAAAAGCAAATCTAATCGTTTAACTGTCCAGTCGTGACGAATATTCTATCATAAGCTTGGCAAGTATACGCATCTCCCCCACTAAAGCCAAGGAATAACAAGTCTAAAGCGGTAAAAAGGATTTGTTGGTTAAGGGTTAATCATTCTCCTTAATCTCTATCAATCTCAAATTCCAGAAAAGGCGACAAAATCACAAATACATGATCGAATCCACGAACACGATATTTGCAATTGCTCAAATCCTTAACTCGAATAGGCTAAAGATAGGACCAAGTAATCTTCACCAATAATATTATATCAAAAAGGGTGACAAAATCATAAATACATAGCCGAATCCACGACTACGATACTTAAGATTGCTCAAATCCCTAATCTCAATAAATCAAAGGTTTGGATAAAGAATAATATAGGGTATGGATAATATTTGGGATATAAATTGGTGTAAAATGAAAAATAAACAAAACAGATAAATTAAAATCCTAAGTGTGGTTAATCACTATCCCAACCATCCCATGAATAAGACTCATATCATAGAATAACTCACGCTTTAACACTTGAAATACACGCTTTAGGTAGACACGAATTATACTCAACAAGATCTCAATCAAAGAATAACCTTAGTTAGCGTTCCATAACGTTCAACTCCCATTCAATCCATAAATATAATATATAACAAATAGGGGTGATATCGACCACTTAATACAAAACTTTACATAAGTTGGTTAAAAATAAACATCCAACTTTTCTTTCTTTTTCTTTTCAATTTTTTTTTTTTTTTTTTTTTTTTGATTTTTTTTTTTTTTTTTTTTTTTTTTTTGATTTTTTTTTGATTTTTTTTACATTAAACATAAACATAGATGTGTAAAATTTCACCACATCACTATAACGATAACTCTGGATAATTTTTCCATACTTTTCATGACTTCAGAAATAACTGTAATAGTGCAAAGTAGTAAACACACGAAAAACAAGACTCAAAGATATACAATATTTACTTTCACTCCTATTGCATTGTGCAATTTCCCGACCTAACCAAAGATAATGAATTACGCACACGAACACAGGTAATGTAAGGAAACACACTTTGCCTAAAGCAATTAACCAACCACGGATTTTAATCTACAGGGTAGGCTAAGGTGTAAGGGTGTAACGAAACATTATAACAAAGGTGTAAGAAACGAAAGGAATGGCTCTGAGTGTTTTTCTATGGGTATCTTACTCTAAAAGTGAG
Source organism: Artemisia tridentata subsp. tridentata (assembly GCA_021014915.2). Lineage (NCBI taxonomy): Eukaryota > Viridiplantae > Streptophyta > Magnoliopsida > Asterales > Asteraceae > Artemisia > Artemisia tridentata. Next base: position 108,711,350 of record CP139506.1, on the reverse strand, counting down.
AGTAACAAAGGGTTTATACGGGGATTAACTAACCAGTGTAGTTAGTTAATATCACATAACATATAAAGGCTATTTGGGTGTAATCCTAGAAATTTACCAATTTAGACAAGTCATTCCAATTATATAAATAATACTTATTATGGTGGTCTCGAATAGTATACAAGCCAAGTTCTAAAGTTTACAAGTCACTGGCACACTCATAGATTTGTGAATTTTGAAAAGTTCACAATTTTTTGAAAATAACGTCATGTGTGCAGCTATGTAATTTAGACTTTAAACAAAAACATGCTAAAAAATTTTAAATTTTGATATATTAAGCGCATTTTAAGCATATTTTGAAAAAGTAAAGGACAAGTAAGTGTTCTAATTCTCCAATCCCCCCACTTAAGTTAAACAACGTCCTCGTTGTTTGTATCAAAGGTTAAAAACTGGAAAATAAAAGAATTAGAACAGAAAAACTCCCCTGAGATTTGCTCGGTATGATCCTCCATTGTTTGTGGTATGATCCTCCATTGTTTGTATAAGAGCAAAAATTATTTTTCTTGTGGATGAGAACGTTTAAGCTTCATAATTGATGTATCCACAGGAAATGCAGGAATCTATAATACCATCAAGACTTTAACACACCTAAGTTAAGAAGGTTCAAACTTGCATAATACATTAGTAGTTAGTAAAAATAAAACTGAAAAATAAAAATGAAAATCATCAGGTCAGTCGATACGCCATATCTTATGGAAGAAGATGCGCCGTATCGAGCCTGGAATAAATACGAATCAGAATAGAAGATGCGTCGCATCCTTAACCAGGGATGCGCCGCATTAAAATAAACTGATAAAAAGTTTTAAAGTCAAAAATAAAAATGCAGAAAATAAAGTAAGATATGACCAGTGCAGGAGATGCGTCGCATCTCAGGATTGAGATGCGCCGTATCTTCTGCGGGCCTGAATGACTCGACACAGAACAGAATAGTAAAAGTTTTCTCTGGGTTGTCTCCCGGTCAGCACTTGTCTTTATTCTAGAGTCTTCAAGTTAGACTCACGTTCAGCTCTTTATTCCGATCTATTGATCCCCACATGTCTGCGCACGATGTAGTTGCGAATTACTTCGTCACGAACATATTCCGGCCCCAATTCAAGTTCACCTTTGTAGAATTCTTTCATCTTTTGGTACGGATACTCGATCCCTTTCTCAGCATCATTTTCATCTACAAAAAGAAATGGTGTATATTTGTAACAAAATTTGTTAGGGGCATGTTCAAACCTTGGGTGAGCATGAGGTATCATGTAAGTGATAACGTTGCTTCCACTTTTAAAGGTGATCTTTCCTTCAAATCTTTTAGCGTTAATTACGACCTCCTTACAGAATGGCTTCCCAACGATCACGTCAACCATCTCAACATCACGATAAGCATCCATGTTTTCCACCACAGTGAAATCTGTAACAATAGTTAAATTCCGAACAAAAATAGGTACATTCATGAACATTCCAACTACGTTTTTCCCTCTATACTCAATTTTGTTTTTCATTATAGAATTATAGAAATCTTTTGACATTACATTAATTGGTAAAATAGGGAAAAAGTTGGCACTAATTTGTTTAAATCCTATCATGCAAGGAAATCGTAAATTATAAGCACAATCTACATGGATCTTTCTACCATAATCACATAAACTAGGATATCCTTCAAATTCATCATAATTCTTAGTGTTGATCATATTGACTCTAGGTATATCCATAATTTCTCCTTCTTCAATTTCGGGTTCAGAATCCTCCATAAATTGATCATTGATTCCTAATGGTAGATTAAGATCATTTAATTCAATGTAGTCTCCACTATAGGTCTCAAGTGATTCATTATTTACCAAGGTTTCTCCCATAAAACTAGCTTCTAGATCGATGTCCACATGTTCTCTTAATCCTAGCACATAGACGCCTCTAATTATGCTTTTAACAGGATTTTTGTTAGACTCGTATCCCGGTTACGAGTAGGCCCCACCCTAGATGAAATATGCTAAGGTTGGATGTAATTGGTTGGTCAACGAAGTTACGTGGAAAGTCAAACCCGATGGTCAAACTAGTAGTCAAAGTATGACTCATGTAGTAATATGAAATGTGATGTATAAACTAGAAGGACCTAAGTTGCCAATTGTTATATGTGTTATAAGTTAGTTTGTGGCCAAAATAGAAGAAAAGAGACTTGAGGGGCCATTCTTGCCTTTGACCCAAATTTGTACCTAACTAGTTATATCTAGTTTTATCTAGATAATTCTCTCATTATTGAGAGAAGTCTTGGAGGTCCGGTTTTAGAGGGAAAAGGGAGGGAACCATGAAGATGATGATCAAGTATTGATGGAGGTTTATGTTCTACTTCAAGAGTTAAGTCTAGCAATGATTCCTTCCACAAGTAAGTATCTCTAGTTGATGTTAGTGAAGTTATTGAATTATAGATTAAGTGGGTTTTCATCATATGATCAAGATATGATCATATGATGATATGGGTTAGAAGATGATTATGTTTTGATGGGTTTGATAACCCTTGTTTATGTATTTGAGTATTATGTGATTAGGTTTTGATTATTGAATGATGATGATGATCGATGATGATGATGATGATGGAAGCTTGTGTTGATGATGATGTTCTTGTTGTTATGTAGCTTGGTTTGAGGTAAGTAAAATGATGATAGCATATGTTATATGGAATTCTATCATTATGTGTTATGTATGTTTATGGTTAGAAAGATAGCTTGTGTTATGCCTATGTGATGTCAAGATATGGCTTATGTGAAGATTGGATGCTAGGAGATAAGTTGATGTTATGTGCTAGTGATTATGTGAAGTAAGTGGTTTATGTATATGATGCATTATGTGGATTGAAGTATAATGGTATGTTATAGTCGTTTTACTTACTAAGCGTTATCGCTTACGGTTTAGTTGTCTAACCGTTTTGTAGGTGCTTATGCTATGGCTTGGATGTAAGGATATATGGACTAAGGCATGGTTATGCAATGTGGGTAGTTTTGGTAAGAATCTAGGAGCTTAGGTAGAATACCGAGCTCTTGTGTATAAGTTTGTACCCCCGTTGGTCTTTTATGAGTAAACAAGTGTTAGATTGTATGTCAAGTGTTTTGTAATGAATTGGAAGTCATTTGGTATGTTAAAGTATGTTTTATGTGTTTATGGTTTAAGTTAAAGGGGTGTTTGGTTTAGTTGTAAATATACCCATTTTGGGTAGTGAACGGGTCAAATGTTAATGGAACATGTTTGATATGTTAAGTTAATGATTTCTGGAAGTTTTGGTGTAAAACGGAAGTGGTATATGTAGTTTGATGTCATGAAATGGGTCAAAATGGGTTTTTAGTGGTGAAAACTGCAGATTTGTTCTTGATGGCCTTCTTGACGGCGTCCCCTTTTAATCGTCCAAAAATCCTCTGGCCCGTCAAGGTCTGACGGCGTCACCATTTTTCTGACGGCGTCACGGTTAGTTGGGCAGTTTTCGAAAAATCATATCTTTTAATCCGTAAGTCGAAATGGGTCGTATGACCTATCGTTTTGAAGCTATTTGAGTCTACTTTCATTTAAAAATAGTCTCAAGGGCTAAAAGTTTATAGATTTTTGTCAGTGGTCAAAAGAGTAAGCAGGTGTCCGTAAAAGTGAGTCGTTTCCGCGTAAAAGTCAAAGTTTTTAGTATAAGCAGGCACGGGGTGTTACAATTTTGGCACTTGTAGACTAGTTTATTATTCCCTACCCTTAATGAGATTTTTCTTTTAAACACATCAATCTTAGCACAGGCGGTAGACAAGAAAGGTCTTCCAAGGATTAAAGGAATCTTAACATCCTCGGGCATATCTAATATAACAAAGTCTACAGGGAAAACAAACTTCTCAATCTTAATTAGCACATTATTAGCAATCCCTTCAGGTTGTTTTACTGTTTTATCAGCCAATTCAATAAGCAACTTAGTTGGTGCTAATTTTCCTAGTCCTAGGGTAGTGAATGTCTTAAGGGGCATTACACTAACACTAGCTCCTAAGTCAGCTAACACATTATTGAAAAATATATCATTAATTGAACAAGGTAAAGTAAAACTTCCTGGGTCCTTTTCTTTATGAGGCAAGGCATGTAAGTCGGTTGCAGAGCTCTCTTATTTCATTGTAGCCTTGATCTCCTCTTCAATCTTCGTCTTCTATTTTAGTAACCTCCTTAAACTGATTGAAGAATTAAAGAAAAATTCGGGTCTTGCACCATCATTGCCATTCATCAGTCTTCTAGGAAAAGGAATGTTAGGAGTGACTTCCTCAGTGGTGCTTATGGCCTTGACATGATCTCTTGGGTTGGTTTCAGTTGAGCTAGGTAAACTTCCGTATCCCCTTTCTTGAAGAACTTTGCTCATTTGACCAATTTGTTGTTTCAATGCTTTGATCGAAGCTCCTTGATTTCTTGTAATAGTGTCTGTTGAAGCTCGGATTTCCTTGATCATAGCAGTGTTCTTATCATGTCTTTTAGCAGCATCGGCCATAATTTGCTTTAAAGTGTCATCTAAAGTCTGCCTCCTTTCTTGATAAGCGGGACTGAAGTTTTTCTTTTGATAGAATCCCGGAGTAGCTTCCCTAAATCTTCCTGAAGGTCGGAATGGTTGTCCAAATTGTGTGTAGTATGCTTCCTCAAAAGTCTCACTTTCATTCTTGTTCGGGCAATCCTTAGTGTAGTGAGGTCCTTCGCATTTTTCACATCCAACTTGGGCAGCATACACTTTCTCATCACGCTTCTTCATCTCTCTACTAATTTTATCCAATTGAGCTTGAATAGCAGCAAACCCGTCAAAATTAGTGCTGCTCTTAGATCTAGTAGAGGTTCCATCGTGCCATTTTTGAGAATGATCAGCAGCTTCTTGGATAGCTTTCCTAGCATTGGCTGCACTCATTTGAGGCACAGCTCCCTTAGCATCCAAGATTTGTCTAGTAGGCACGTCCAATCCTTGATAAAACAATATTATCTGCTGCATATCACTTAGATAATGTTGAGGGCATTTCATCAATAGGTCTTTGAATCGTTCCCAAGCTTGATAAAGAGTTTCATCAGGCTCTTGCTTGAAACTGTTGATAGCCTCCATCTTTTTAGCGGTTTTAGCAGGTGGACAATATCTCTTCAGGAATTTGCTCTTCAAATCTTCCCATGTAGTGATTGAACTAGCAGGTTCATTCCTTAGCCACTTGTTAGCAGCTCCTTTTAGCGAGATTGGAAAGATTCTTAGCATGAGTTGATCATTAGTGACTCCTTCTGTAGTAAACAAATCTGCAATCTCGAGGACCTTTTCAACATGCTCATTAGCATCCTCATGTTCTGATCCACTGAAAGCATTTTCTCTTAGCTCCTTGAGAAACTGACCCTTCAACTCAAACTTAGACTTTTCATCAAACTTTGGTCTAGCAACTCCTGAAGTGTAATCAGCACGGGTTTTGTTCATGTATTCCTCCATAGTTGTGTTTTCCGCCATTGTTTCTGTTTCTACTTCCTCTTTCTCTTCAGAAAAATAATCAAGCTCGAATGAACTTGAGATATCAAAGCTTTTTGTGTTGAAAAGCCTTTTAAGCGAATGAAAAGCTCGTTCAGGATCTTCGAAAGGTTGAATCAAGTTCTTCGTAGAACTCCTGGTCATGCACTTCCTGAAACTATCACAAAAGCATCAGTAGGGTATGTTCAAGAAAGTAATATATCAGAAAATCAACAACAAAAACGGAATACGAAAAATTAAAGTTACTAATATCTGCAGACGATGCGCCATATCCAAAAAGTTGGATACGCCGTATCTTATAATCGTTAAAATTTAATCAGACTTTATTCAGAAAATAGATACGCCGCTTAGAAATTAGAATGCGCCGTATCGGTTTTAATTATCAAAAATCTATTATACTTATTAAAATTAAATGCGTCGTATTAACAAAAGTTAATGCGCCGTATTTTCGTTACGTTTCAAAATACAAGATTTTTGATTCAGAAGATACGCCGTATCGATAGAAATCGATGCGTCGTATCTGTTTAATAATTCGAAAACTGTTTTTAATTAAAATAATAGATACGCCGTATCTGTGAAAACAGATGCGTCGTATGGCGTTATCGTTTAGAAATTTTTTTTTATTAAAAACAGATACACCGTATCTTGGGGAAAGATGCGTCGTATCGAATTTATTAAACGCGTTGTATTTTATAAAAAGTAAACGCAATACGCCGTATCTATGAAAATAGATGCGCCGTATCGTTTGAATTAGCTCAGTACAACGATAGCAGAATACAAGAAAAATACGGAAAATAAAAAAAAAAATAAAAACAAACGAAAATAAACAAAAATAAAAACGCACAAAAACAGAAAATATGCAAAATAATACAATGAATGCAATTTAACTAATATACAACAGAGTTAGTGGTTAGAATAAAATTAAAAAGAAAAACCTAATTAAAATACTAATCAAATTAACAGATAATAACAATTCACTCCCCAGCAACGGCGCCAAAAACTTGATGCGCGTGTGCGTAGTGCTCTAATTTATACCCACGGTATGTCGTTGTGGTTTTAGCAGTATTCAAGTTTTAAATTTATATTTAGCCGACTTATCAATAACACACACACTTTAACGAGCAGTGTACCTGGTCAGTATGAATATAATGGTAAGTAGAGTGTCGATCACTAAGAGTGGAACGTATTATCTAGTTATCCTAATCAGTATTTTAATATCTTAAGTTAGCTATACAACCTAATCTAACGCAAGGGGGGTTCAGCCTGAGAGACTGGCACGGTTTGGTTATGATTAAATATAAACTAAACTAATAGGCACGAATCAGCGATTAGCACACACGTACACAGATAAATACTTGAGACAATAAGAAGACCTGTCCTGATAGTTAAGTAGCTTGTCACTTGTTTTATTGCTAGTTTTATATGAAGTGTATAGTTCGATGCAACGCACCGAGATTAATTCCTTTCTCGTTGGCTCTAATCTTATCGGTGAGTAAACCCTTAATGATCACTTATGACTATCCTATTTATCTTTCTTCCTACTTTTCTACAGACGATAGAATGCATAGGCGATCTAATAAATAGGCGAGGAAGGGGCATGGCGACCCAAGCAATGCTCAGCTAGACACAGAGGTTATCAATGCACTAATAAAAGTCACCAAAGACATCAACATATAAAATTTAATTAATGGGAAAGCAATTTTAAGGGGAGTTGAAGTGCATGATTAAATCAATGACACAAGCCCATCAATCCTGACCAATTAAAGTATACTAATACAATAAAACAAAACTACTTAATGAATTGAATACATGCAGGACCTTCTTACAGCTCTTGTATCTTCGTTCAAGGTGTGTCTTGTGCTACTACTTCGTCTGAATTCGTCCTAGGGTTTCTGTCTTCTCGTTTAGCTAAATTGTCGAACTCCGAAATTCGTCTGACTTTGGGGTATTTATAGTTTCTGTCTGAGGGCTAGATGCGGCGCATAGGATAAGTAGATGCGGCGCATTGACTTAACTTCGCGTGGGGTCCAAGATTAATATATTCAGGAATATTCGTACACCGCCAGAAGATGCGGCGTAACTCCATTCTTGATGCGGCGCATGTCCTTGCTGTCTTGGATCGTAGCTTGTGAAATCTTGATAGTGATGTGCCGTATATAATAAGTAGGATGCGGCGTATCTGGAGCAGAATGATCTTGATCTTGTACATTTCAGTAGACTCTTAACTTCTTGCTTGTTTTGCTCCATAATTAGTCCAAAATCGCCAAGTTTCACATAATACTTGTTTTTACCTGAGAATTACAAAAGTAAACATTAACGTATCAATTCTCACAGATAATATAATAAAACAAGTCAAATAAATAGGATAAATGATGGTAATAAAATGTACTTATTTGAGTTCATCACTTTTACGCTTTTTACAGTTTCTACCCTAACGGAGTTAGCGTTGCACCGTTAGTCCTCGGTTGTACTTTTAGTCCAAAAAGGTCAAACTTTACATCCTAATCCTCCAACTTACTGTTTTTATCCTTTTCTACCCTTAGGATACTGATTTTACAGTTTTTGATCTTAGTTTTGGGCTGTTGGCAGTTTTAGTCCCTAAGGTTGAATTGTTTTGCAAATTTAGTCCAAAAATCACAAAAAAAGTGGGAAAAGATTTCTGAGAGTTTCTAAAATTTTATAAAGCTTATTTAAATCTAATGAAACTGCTTATTAGGCTGAAGTGCTTATTTTTAAGCTATTGGGCTTAACGAGCCAAATTAAAGGCCCATTAAGGTTTTTAGAGTCGGGGGGGGGGGGGGGGGGTTAAGACAAATGGGCTTATGTTTTGGGCTTAGTTTAATGTTCTAAAAATGATACAAAAGAGCTTGTTGGACCAGCTTATACGGATAGCTTAAAATCAGCTTATTGGGCTATTAAGCCCATGTCGCAATATTTATAAAGTTTTGGCAGTTTTGATGTAGCTTAGCTTTGGCGATTTTTAAGGGCTTTCAAAGGCTCGAATTGGGAAACTCCAAACATGACTTGTTAGTTGGGTGTATGAAGAATCGAGTCGTGTAATAATATTAGTAGTTCGTATGTTTGGTTTAGCTTTTATGGCCCCATTTCTAGTCGACATAGGCCATTTTAAAACAATGAAAAAGACTTAGAAATTTTATGTCAATTTTTATACGTGTGATACTAATTGAAATGGGTGTTCGTTTAAGCTATAAAATGAGTACATAAATGTCGTGAGAGTGAAAAAACGTGGTTTCTTAGCCTTTATTTAAAGGAGGCAAACATGTTTTTGCGTAAAAATAAATAATGAGGTGCGTAAGAATCGAAAGAAAACATATATGTTCGAAATGAAATAAGCACGATGCATGGAACATTATAAAATGTTAAGAAAGTATGTAAAAGAGTTTGTGAGACTTACAAACTCCAAGAGGGTGTGAGTTAACGTGAGAAACGAGCTAGAACCTTGGTAGAAATCGAATAAAACTTGCTAGGGTATAACCTAACACTTCGAATATAAAACCTTCACTTGGAAATCGACTAAAATGGAATTGAAAAAGGTTCTTTGGCCTACTAAGGTGTTCGACCAGTAACTAAATGAAGAGGAAAATGAATGTTGGCTAAGGTATGAACAAGCAAAAATGCATGAAAGTGAATTATGTGCATCTATCGAAGGTGTATGTATGCTTATATGAAATATCATATTAAATGTACAAGTTGAAGATATGTTGGAGATTTGTTTTGATTTTGGCAGTGAGGGTAGGGGACAAAGAGAATATAGAATGCCTTGAAAGTCCATTTGTGTAAGAGCTAGTGAATGTGTAAGTAAACATTTGTGTGTGTGTCAACTTATACAACTTGTGTATGTCGACATCTATTTTTAGGATCAAGTGGATATATCTCGCTAGATCTTATCAGGGAATGAAAGATTTGAAAAATCTCTATCTAGGAATTTAAGAAGATTTGGGATCTTGTGAGTATAGGAAGTGATTTGGGTTGATCTTGTGTAAATATGTATGTCGACATGTGTTCTAAGGGTCCATTTTGATATATCAACGTGTGACATTGGTTTCAAAGATGAGAAATATACTTAGTAACTCAATAATGATCTAAGAAAAATATTAGAACTAGGTACAAACGAGTTTGGGTTGAATTGGAGATGTTGGTGAAAAATCAATAATTCGAATGGGTAGTTGATGGCGATTTACTTTGCTTCATTTATACGTATCAAGAGTTGATATCAAGAGGTGGAATTCGACACCCTATATCTTTGGTGGGAGGAGAATTAAGTGGTACAAAAATTCGAATATGTTGTGTTTCGAAATTTGAAGAAAACGGGGTGAAGTTGGAGAGGTTTGGTCGAATGAGAAAGTGAAATAATAATGAAAATTGGGCTTTAGTTGGGCTGTTATGAACAGTAACCGGATTATGAGTTGGGCTGAAATAATTAAGGTTCCATTTGGAAGTTTTGTTAATGAATTTGGTGTTCATGGTTCGCGTGTGAGCTCGTTCCGATATTTGGTGAATCACGTAATAACGTTTTCGTGTTATAATAATATAATAAACAAAAGTTCAAATTTGCCCGTAAAAATGGTTAAGTGAATAGTAATGATGAATTTATACTAGATTAACGTATACTAATGACTAGGGAATTTTACGGATTGTTACAGTACGTACCCCTTATTTTTGAATCTCATCCTGAGATTCAGTCTGTGTTATCTGTTAAAAGATGCTAACGGATAGTCGAGGTGTAAAGTTTAAGGTAATAAGGCAAAAACTTACGTATCTAGGGTAGTATAATACTTGTCTAGGGAAAACGTACCCATTATTTGTTAGCTATATCCCAATGACAGATATAGGATGCTTGACCACGAGGTGGACTGATATGGACTCCAAGGTTTGGATTAGTCCCTCCATTTGCTGAAGCTAGGTTACTCTGCCTTAGTCTAGGTGTTCCATTCAACCTAGGACACATATGCAGGAGGTAATCCATACTTTTACACTCATAGCATGCTCTTCGATCATTCCTTATGTTGGTTGTCTTCCTTGGTGCTCTATACTGACTTGTAAAATGAGCAACTGATTGCAGTTCGTACACTCACGGCAGGGCACAGATCCTAGGTGATGATAAGCACATTTAGCACACTTAGGAAGTGGACCTGTATATCCTTTCTTACCAAAAACCGTGGCCATAAAGGTTCTTGCCTTCTTGTTGTCAGTCATGGGGACCATTTGCTCGCCTGACTCATTCGTTCCTTTCCTGTTATCACCGTTCCTCGTCATTCCAGTCCCAATCATCTCATCTGTTAGAGTCTCTGCTCTCTATATCGCACTTTGAATTGTAGACGACTCGACTGCTTTCATAGTTCCACGAATCTCCGTCCTTTCAATCCATCGAGTATACTCCAATACATCTCCTTTACCATCGAACTCCATTGTCTTGTATGCCGTAAATTCCTTATACGTGCATCCAGCTGTGTTGTTGTTAGTATCATTCCCACTTACCCCATTGGTGTCATCATTTCTGCTTCCGTGGGTTCCCGAGTTGTTGATGTTATTGCTAATTTGAGTGATAATAGTAGGTAGTAAGTTTTGAAGCTGTTGAGTGACGATGGCGGCAAAATCAGGATTTCCACCGTCGTTGTTGTTGTTACTAAGGCCGCGACCACCTCCTCTACCTCCACGTTCACTAGTCCTCCCACCCCTTAGTGTTGCACCTCCTCGGTTAGTGTCGTGGGTTGATCTCCATGATTCCATTGCCTCTCTGCAATGAAGGTCATTTAGCGAACGTCAGAGATGAGGGAAAAGCCGTTGACTATCCAATCTATACTTAACGTTCTCATAAAACCCCGTCACTAGCTGTTATCTTAAAAGGGTGCCAATGCCTATTGATGTACGCATGGTTACATATGTCCACGTGAGTCGTGATGCACTTATAATTATGTTGTACACCATAATTATACTTGCCTCCTTTCACACGTGTACATATCACCAAATACACATATCTCAGCGATCGACATTATTTAAATGGTGAAAGAGTAGGGTGATTATCTCTCAAAAAATCCTTGAGTGAACTCATCAAATTTTTGCGGCTAAGTGATAACCTTTATTTAACTTAATCCCATGTCTCATCAAACAAGAACTGTCACAAGATTAAGTTAAATAGCCAGTTATCACTGAGCTCCATGCTTTTGATGTCTCGATTTAGATTCTGAGATTTTCCCTATCAGTACCAATACTCTAACATCCAACAGCGTGGATAATAACAGAAAAAGTTCTACGTATGTAAGGCGATAGTGATGACAGTCTCAATGTATATAGCAGTTATAGTCTAAGCACCTAAATACAACCTAGTTCTCTATAACCAAGTTCTCTGATACCAATGTGTAACACCCCCAAATTACCACAGCGGAACAGTAGAGTCAAAGGGGGTATTACTTCATAATATAGATCAAGGTATAGAAAACGACCTCTAAATGAGACGTTTTGAAATATTATCATTCGAATTATTAAAATTAGAGTTAAACAAGTGATTCAAAGTATAATGTTACATAGAATTTTTCAAAGTATATCGAATGATAAAGATAAGATATGAGTCTTCAAGTATGCAAATGACTCTAGAATCCATGCATCCACTATCGTCTTATTAACCTGAGATAAACATGCTAAAAAGTGTCAACCAAAGGTAAGATATGAGTCTTCAAGTATGCAAATGACTCTAGAATCCATGCATACACTATCGCCTTATTAACCTGAGATAAACATGCTAAAAAGTGTCAACCAAAGGTTGGTGAGTTCATAGAGTTTAGTTTAAAATGTAAAGCATTTGAATAAAGATTTCCCCGCAAAGGCATTGTAAATCCACTCAGTCCCAAGCCCCGCCCATACAAGACTTGCAACCTGTGTGTTTACAATCCAATGCTAACATAGAATGAATAGGATAAATGTCTTGCATACCAATGCACAATATAATAGATGACTTGCATACCAATGCACAATGTATTAGATGACTTACATACCAATGCACAATATAATCGATGACTTGCATACCAATGCACAATATAATAAATGACTTGCATACCAATGCACAATATAATAGATGACTTGCATACCAATGCACAATATAATAGATGACTTACATACCAATGCACAATATAATAGATTTCTTGCGTACCAATGCACAATAAAATAGATGACTTACATAACAATGCAAAAATGTATTTGGTAAACGGGTAAAGTAATTTAAGTAAGGGCCTCTTTAGGAACAATCTTCTTCATATCAACACTGTACATGTTGCCCTTTCTTGGAACTTTGAGTAATACCTGACTTTCATCAGGTAACTTAAAGTCTGGAGAAATCAAAAGACATTCAGTGTCAGTAAAAAGAACCTTGTTCTTTTTGTCACACATTTGTGAGACACTAAACAGGTTATACTTAAGCTCTTGCACAAAGAACACATCCTCAAAATCCAATTTACCTGTTTTAAGAGTACCTTTACCAGTAATTCTACCTCCTATTCCTCCCCCAAAGGTAACATATCCTCCATCCAATGGTTGAAAGTCTGAAAGATAGGACATGTTGCCTGTCATGTGCCTGGAACATCCACTGTCTGCATAACCTTGATCTTCATCATCTTCCTGTGAATGTCCCTGCACATGAAATAAGAAAATTAGTTTCCTTGGGGTACCCAAGCCATTACTGACTTGGGTTTGCCTCGTGCATCAATATAGTCAAATCTTTTCAATACAGTTGATGCACCATTGGACTGAAGTGGTCTCCAAACCCAACATGCTGAGGCCTTAACAGCATTAGCCCTCTTTTCCCTAGCAGTGCTTTTAGAGTTACCAGTACTAACTGCTTGGCTAGCAATACTAACTGCTGGTTTTTCTAGTTTGTGCCTTTGGTTTCCAAAATTGTTTTTGTACCACTACTTTCTTTTGAAAATGCCTTTTAGCAGTTTGTGGTGCATATTTGAAAGTTGGTTTTGCACTTTTAACTGCTGGTCTAGGGTAAACAGTTCTAAAAGGTCTGGCAGTACTAACTGCTGGTCTAGCAGTATGAATTGGTTTTGGGCCAGACTTCATGAAACTTGTCCTGGGAGTTATCCTATCAGTATTGGGGTGAGAGTGAGATCTATTTAAGTTCACCCTATGGTTTGAGTTCCCAATTACCCTATTGTTACAAAAAGCCTCAAGATCGTCAAAACTACCACAAGCAAAACAAGCCTTTTTGTACAAAACAAAGTCACTTCCTAGCTGATGTGACTTGAGGTCATTCCAGTTCCTCTGGTTACCTCTAGGCTTGTCTGTGGACCTATACATCTCACAGTACCTAACTGTCTTCCTAATTGGTTTAACATTTGATTTAGGCCTAACAGATTTATTATCAACCATCTTAGGAACATTTGTTCCTTCTACCTTTCCTACTTCAGGTTTAACCACAACCTGATCCTCCTCATCATCAGATGTCCAGTCCTCAATGGTTGGAGCATCTGAATTCCTATTAGTGGAAACCTTGTCCTCAGTGAGTGAAGCATCACTTGCACTCTCAAAAGGTTCACTGATTTCTACAGATTTATTGGCATTTGTGATTTCCTTAGGCTTACAACCATACTCTAACTTAGGTTGTTGAAACTCTGGTAAACCTGTATGCTCTAGGTCTATTCTTGGGGGTGCAGGCACTCCTCTGTGAGGAGGTGGACATATTTTATACCCCAACCCAGACTTAGCTTTGTTAATTAACTGACATTCAATTATTATGTTTACACCCTTAGAGGCATATTCTAAGATTTCGACACTTAATTGAATGTTTTCATTAGCCTTTTTAATTCTATCTAACTCAACTTTCAACAGACTAACCTCAGCATTCTTAATTGATAAATCCCTTTTAAGAGCTGCTATATCATCAACAAAAACAGACTCATTTTTCTTATAATGCACTATTTGATCTTCTAGGACTGCTAAACCTCTCTTATGATTTGACAAATTGTAGTTAGTTTTGTTTAGTTCAATCCTTTGTTCATCATAGTGTTTCCTTAAAGTTTCTAGTTCTTTAAGAGCAGTACATGTTTTAGAACAACATTTAGCAGATTGTACCTTAGAGTCAGAGAAGGCCATGAGAGCCATCTCAGTAGGTGCTTCCTCATCATCTGCCATAAAACTCCATTCAAAGCCTAGTCCATCAATAGCTACCATAGCCTTTGAGGTTGGCTCAGCTTCTTCTACAGCCTTGGGTTTGCTTCCATAACCTTTGTTCCTGCCATCCTGTTGCCTAGGTCTACTGCATTCTCTTGAAAAGTGCCCTAACTTGTGACAGTTGTAGCATTCTACCCTTGATTTGTCAAAACCAGCAGTATCATTGCTGCTGATGGTGATCTTCTTTCCAGTTCTTTGGTAGAATTTCTTAGCCCTCATGCTAAGAAGTAAGATCTGCCATTTGAGGTCCATCTCCTCCAAATCATCATCATTAATCTCCTGGAGGTCTTCATGAGTCAGCATTGACCCATCATTCTGGCTTGTCAGGAAGGCACAATAGGTTTTATCATCCAAAATACCAGTAGTACTGCTTGATGTGCTAGCAGTACTAACATTTGGGTTAGCAGTACTAACTCCTACAGCAACCTTCACTTCTTCAACTGGACTTGAATTACTAGGAGATGACACAAAGGCCATGTTCCCAGTGCTTGAACTAGTTCCTCCAGCCTTCTTCACATCCTGCTCAACAATCTTGAAGTTGCTGTATAAGTTCATCAGGTTCATAGTATCAATGTCTGACTTGTTCTTCCAGACCACCACATGCATAGCCCACTCTGTAGGTAAACTTCTCAAGAACTTGGAGTTCAAATCTTCCTGAGGTATGTCAACACCAAGAACAGCCAGTTGGCTGACAATCTTCTGCAGTCTGTTGAACATGTGATCCAAGGACTCATTACTGGTTGCAGTGAAGTTTTCAAAATTCTGCTTTAGGAGAGTCTTTTGTGTCTTCTTGGTGGCTTCATTCCCACCATATCTAGCAATGATTGCCTCAAACAAGGTCTTAGCATCCTTGTACTAGCTGAAGTTTAAGAGTTGATCATTTGGAATGGTCATCATCAGCAAACTTCTGGCCTTGAGGTCATTTTTCTTTTGAAGCCTCTCTTCTCCAGTTACTGGAGAGGTCTGCACAACTGTCTCTACCGTACCATCAACTGTTGTTGTAGAAGTTGAAGGCTTGAAAGAGTTTTCTTCTTCAATAATTTGCCAGAGTGCATAGTCCTGCACTTGGAAGTATTGTTCTATCCGCAGCCTCCACATGTCAAATTCATTCTGCTTGAGCATTGGCAATTTAGCAGCCATGTTTGTTTGGGTAGTCTCCACACTAGTACAAAAAGAAGATCAAGGTTAGATAGGTTAGAGTGAGTTGATAGAGTTGATCATTGTGATCTTGTGAGATCTTGGAGATCTCTTGAGTCTTGTGTGTTAAGTGTGTCAAGTAGAAAGGATTAAGTGGATCATGGTAGATTAGTGCTAGCTAAGATTAGCACTCGACATCTAGCTTAGTGTCGGAAAACAAGTTAAGCGACGTGTACGGTTTTCTCCGCCTAAAGGGAGGTTGTTGACATAGTGCTTGAAACTCTCGAGTGTGGTACTCGGGGAGTGTGGTAGGGCGAAGAAGAGCTTCGTAGCCGAACCACTATATATCCTTTTGTCCCGGTTTGATCTTTCCATCTCTTCTTTTTACTTTCATTACTTATAATTAGTTAGTTTAGTGTATGGTGTTGATTGATTGCACATAAGATTCGAATCAAGGTTTTTCATAAGTAAAGTTTTAAGAAGTTTTAAAAGAACTTAAAAACCGGTAAAACTATTCAACCCCCTTCTAGTTTTCCACAGTTACTCTAACAACATCAAGAAGACTTTTAATCCCGACATTTCCTATATTTTTTTTTGCAGAAGCAAGCTGATGACCAGATCAAGGAAGGAACCTTGAGTGTTGATAATGGCACTGATGCCATGACAATTGTCTTTGGTAAGGAAAAGGGCGGTTATGCAAGAGGAGTGGGAGGTGGAGTAACATACAAGAAGTATTTTGGCCTTCCTCGAAGAAAACAAGAAACCGATGAAAGACTTGAGTTACTTCAAACTCAACTGGATAATGAGAGACACGAGCGTCAAGAAAAAGATAAATTGGTCAAGAAATTGTCCACCGAGATGACCGAAAAAGATGTGATGGTCAAGAAATTATCCGGTGAGGTGGAACAAACAAAGGGAATGCTTACTCTACTGATGGCACAGTTGAATAAACAAGGGATAAATATAACTTTGCCACCTGATCCATTGCCATTAGCCTCAGATGTAAGCCATTTTTTATGTTGTTAACAATTTCATTTTCTAATGCTAACGCCACTGATGCTAATGATACCAGGCATTGAACATAAACTGATGAGTCAATGTATTTCTTAATTTATATTGCAGGTGACTCCAATGGCCATTGACAATATAGAGAGCAGCGCTAATGAGGTGGACGACACTCAGCAAAGTGATGTTGTAAGTGCTAAAGATGCGAGAATTCAGGAGAAGTCCAATGGCCTTGTAACTTCGGAAAAGGTAACGGAAACAATGGTAAGTAATAAAACATCCCCCTTTGATTTTTGAATTTTACATACATGACTAATGTACCGTGTTTTATATATACGTATAGGAACCTGCTACAACTGTCAGGCCTAAGAAAAAGCCTAAGTCATGACGAAACGGGTCTCCAGATTCCCAATCGCAACAAAATGTGTCGTCTCCAACACAAGCACTGCCAACAGTATGTATTTCAACATGTTTCTTGTTATTCTTTTTTTTAAATAATGTAATGTGTTTTATATATACATATAGGAACCTGTTAAAACTATCGGACCCAAGACAAAGCCTAAGTCACGACGAAACGGGTCTCCAGATTCCCAATCGCAACAAAATGTGTCTCCAACACAAGCACTGCCAACAGTATGTATTTCAACATGTTTCTTATTATTCTTTTGTTTAAATAATTTCTAATATATACATGCAAAAATTCTTTTTTTAGACATTTAAGTGCAAACTGTGGCACGTAAAGAAAACAAATATCGTTGCTCTGGGTACCGTATACGAGTCTCATGGAAAGCAAATGCTACATAACCAACCACTCCTAAATGATTGCTACAGAGTGTCAATTGATTCATCGTTAGTTGATGCAGCATGCATACCGGACGTAGCAAATAATGGGTTCAAAACAGTTAAGGGAGTCGTAGGTGGTTTCGTTGCAAGGCCAAAGGAACAAGTTATTTTTGAAGAGGAGGTACATACATGTGTTTTTTCAACCTACATATATATAATTCTTCATATTTAATTCAGTGTTTGATACAAGCGTCTTTTGTTTACTACAGGTTACACCAACAACCCCTGTGACTAAATGTGGACCACCAGTACCATCGAAGAAAAAATATGTATCCGTTAACGACTTAAAGCATCAACTGCAAGCTAAGCCGCCGAAGATTCAAAAGTCTTTAAATTATGGTACTTGAGAATTTGATTATGTACGACATTACAATTGTATATTCTGTTCAGTTATATACATTCGAGTTTAATTCAATTTGAAATTTCTTGTTGTTTATATATATATATATATATATATATATATATCTACATTATATATAACAGGAGGCGTTACACGTAGATAATGCCACATAAATGCCACCTCAATGCCACATAATCATAAAAATGCCACATAATCATAAACTGTGCCACATAAGCAATAATTCGTCTGGATTTTTTTTTGACAAAAAAACACTTGCATGGATTCGAACTCAAGACCATGTATATATTATGTGATATCTTAACCACTAAACCACCTCATTTTTTTGTTTAGATTCTGTAAGTCGAAACTCTATATAGGATAACAAGCAATTATCTCTTTTAAAATGCCAATTATTGAATATTTTTAAATCATCTCCAATAATAATCCGTATAACATATTTTCCATTTTTATTTTCTTACTTTTTTTCAAAACCCTAATATTAGCATAATCAATAATGTAAAAAACAGGTAACAAGAAAAGGTACACATCCTTTTTCTCAGAACCCTAATGATTTTTTCTATGTTTTCTGATACCAAACTCATATTACAATATCATTCATTTATCTCCAGTTTTAGCTATGTCGACAGCCTTTCTTATGTAGCAAAGCAAAGCACAAATGAAGAAGCAAATATTGATGAGCAAGAGTGGTTTTCCATTGCAAATCATGAGGTATAATTACTTCTCTCACTATTCTAACCATTGGTGGTGTTTTATTTTGCAGACAAAGCTTTTGGGCCAAATGTTGTATTATATTTTAATAACAGGAGCAGGACAGCAAACATTAGGCGAAGAATATTGCGATATCACACACGTGAATATATTTTAATAGGATTAATAACGTTTGCAAACATTTAGCTACGAGTTATATTATTTAAGCTTATTATCTTTCTCATTGGATTGAAACATGCGGCCTATAGTGATGTGGTTACACGCATGAGTCGCCTGGCTTCAAAAGAAGGTACTTGCATACAAGTATGATAATGTTACATTGTATGCCTATTTCACATTTGATTATTGATTACGTTTTATATAAGCCATTTTGCTTATCAAAAGCTTAATCAAACAAATATTCCACTGATATGACAAAGACTGTTATGAAGGATGTGTTACTCTATTCAATCATTTTTGTCACTCTTAGTTGTTGTGATGATTTTGACTCACAACAACCTTTGTTTGCTCACCCGCTACTTTTCCGAACTATATATGCTCTCAAATTTGCAATTTTCACATACTCATGCTTGATTTTTTTTTTCTTATTAAGGGTAGAGACAGCCATGGGGAGTGTTTCTGCTATATGGACCTCCAGGATCGACAAAATCCTAATTGGCTAAAGATGTGGCTATGGAAGCAGGTGCAACCTTTTTCAGGTTTACATTACATGTTCATATCTATATCAACACCTTTCTAAAATGTTGTTTTCCTAAGAATGCTTCAGTCGTATTATATGTGTAGCTTTGTATATAGGTTTTTAGAAAACTTATACCTTTGGTTACTTTTTGGGATATAATATTACTCAAGCATTCGTTTTTGTAACTTGGATTTTGAGTATAGCCTATATTACTTAAGGAGGTGTGTTCAGGGGGTGGGTTCAGGGGGTGGATTCGGTGGGTTGGTTCGGGAGGTATGTACATGTGGAAGTTTTCCTATGGGTGATTGAGAGATTGGTTAATCAGCTTGAGAGCTATCAGTTGCAGACATTGCTTAATTCAATATCCTTGGAAACTGGTTTTACACATTATCTTCTGAATATAGTACACGTTATGAAAAAATATAAGGGCTTTATAAGTGATAAAACATGGGTAAGTATACAATACTCTAACTTTAGTATTTCACATGAACCAACTCACCAAGTAATTAAAAAGAGCTACACAAAGGGCTTAGGAACGAGACCAGTCTAGACCAGAGGAGAAAGTCATCCTAAATGGTCATATCACGGAGTAAATAAGATATATAAGAATAATAACACACCTCTGTCAGTTGTATTTTACATCTTTTTGTTCGTATTATAACTGGAAGTTGTTACCTTTATAATGGATTGCTTTGATGCAGATGATTTGGTTGAATACAGAGGAACTATCCATCTGATACAGAGGAATGTAAGTGGGGAAGTTATGCCAAAGGAGCAGTGTATGCACTACAACGTGGAGGAAACCAAATTAAACAGGTTGAAGATTTTCTTGATTCAATATAGGTTAAAATGAATACAGAGTAACTGGTCAAACAGGTCTGGGTTGAAATGGGTCGTTCTTAATTCTTAGTACTGATGAGAACGGGTCAGGTTGGGTTGGCTCACAAACACAATTTTGTTCATTTTTTTAAAATTATTTTGTAACAAAATTAGCAGTAATTATGCTTGCAAAGTCGATATTCCTGCATTCACAATCTAAATCTTGAATAAAACAATAAAGCCTTTTACTCTTTTAGGCTCACTCAGCAATTCTTAGAATAAACATGACATGATAGTAACAAATTGGACTGAAGTTTTGCAAGTATCGATGTAAGAGTAATATATAAATCATTTTACGTATAACACGAAAAATACAAGACCACTTATGAAAGCTAAATTTGTAATAAAAAGATCCCTGAAAGAAAGATAGATACTTCAACATCAGGATAAAAATTGAACTATGGGAACGTAGGGTCTTTAGTTTTGATAAGATCAGACCTATTTATTAACATGGGTCAACCGGTTCAATATGTTATATGCCTAGGAGCATTTTTAAATGTTTGGTTCATAAGGTTTAAATAACTTTAATTAACAGCAACAGCCTTCTTTGTAACTATCAGCACCCAAAGGAAAAATACAAGAACATGAACCAAAGTCTTTTCAAATTCTTTCATCACATTGGTCAATATTAGAAAGAACAAAAAATCATAAAAAAATTGTTCAGAATTCCAGTTTTGTAGTTTGAACCATTCTATTCCAAGAGGTGGAATGGCACATGCAACCGTTGAGGCTGTTGTTTTCACAGCCGCAACGATGTTAATCTTTTCTGGTATTTGTTTCTATTTCTTCTATAGGTATGTTATGGCGAAAAAGCAACAGATATGATTGATCTGAGTCTGCATATTGGACAAGAAGATACAATTGTAAATACATGAGAACTGAGGCAAAGAGGTGGGACGTTGAAAGGAGTATTAGTAGAAGAGAATGGTTTAGAAGTTCTTTATCTGAGGAGGCTTGAAGGCGGACAACTTAGAACTTGTGTTTGGAATTCAATGGAAGAAGAGGAGGAGAAAAGGATTGATAGTGGACTCTATTACAAAATATCGAAACCAACTCATGAAACATCCAATGTTAATTTTTCTGCTAAACAAACTAGAGCCGTTCCAGAAACATTTCACACACAACACATGTCCAACCCGACTCAATCCTTACAAAATCTACAACCTCCTCTTCCTCCACCACCAGGAGCTACATTAAAGACGCTGATGCGTGGTTTTGCAACCTTACAACAGGTTTTACCTCCCGAGGGATCTCAAGAGGCTTACAACCCCACCAGGCAGTGTACCTGACTGATGTAGTATAGTGTAGTGGTAAGTACGGGGGATTGATCGTTCTCCACAGGGAATAGTGTTCGTTAGGTATGAAAGACTACTCTAATAGGTCTAAGGGTGAGAGAAGATTCTTTTTATATTTTTATAATTTTATGAAAGCAAGTAAAATCTCGGGTTTGAAAGAGTGGGCGGAATTAGTTGCTAGTCAACTAACCCAAGTTACTACGAATGCAAATAAAATAAAATAACTGAAAATGAAAAGGTGGTAAAACTTATGTTGAGAAAAATGTGTTTACTTAGATTTCCTTACTCCCTAACTATCTTTTACCGTTTGATTAGTGTGTATTAATTGCGTGGATGACGGGTGTATTCCTTAATACCAATCGTGGGGTGGCGTACGTACTTCCCCAACTCTACAAGCTCCTACTTCACTCCTATGTCGAGCCGGCTAGGAAGCTCCTAACATGGGATCACTAGAATTCGCTTGTGCATTAAATACAACCATAAAAACCTTTAGTACGCATTGGTTCATGTTTCTTAAGACGTTCAAGCAAGTTACCGAATAGGAAGTTAGCCAGTTTTCTTAAGCCTAACATAGATAAACAATCATCCAATACAACTAATAACACACTAATAACCAATAATCAATAGCTAGGTTTCATTAGATCTAAGCAAACACAAGATAAATCTAGCCTAGCATGTTAAACAAAAGACAAGAACAAGATAGAATCAAATAACACATAGACATATTGAATGATTAATTGATAACTTATCTTCAATGTAACATGGAAGATCTCAAGGCAAAAAGCCTTGAAAAAGCTGCTAAAATCGTCTTAGGGTTTTCACACACAAAGTTCCCCAATAAGTTCCACACTAAGTTCCACACCTATGACAAAAAATTGCAAAACTATATATAGACTTTCAGATCTGACGGCGTCACGTTATGGAGTGTGACGCCGTCACCTCGCCGCTTTTAGGGTTCCCGGATGGCCTTCTTGACGCCGTCCCTCTTTAGCTCTCCAAAATCCGTTCTGGCTTATCAAGGCTTGACGCCGTCGGAATTAGGCGTGACGCCGTCCCGCTTTAACTTATACCGTGACGACCTTGATCATTCTAAAGGGTGACGCCGTCAGAATTCCCATGCAAATTTCTCTGGCTTATCATGAGTAATTTTCACATCCACCTTTTTCTTACCAAGCCATGACGCCGTCCAGGGCAATCCCTGACGCCGTCAAAGGTAACTTTTAGCCGATTTTGAGACTTTGTCATTTTCTTCACTTTTATGCTCCAAAAACGTCCAAAATGCTTCCTTTTCCAGATTTCTTCTCAAAAGTACCTAAAATGACAAAAGGAACGATTTAGGGCAATATTTGATCAAATAAATACGATTTAGGGCTTAAATGACCCCTTAAAAGCGGTACACTTTTCGCTTCATCTGACGCCAACTCAGGCACCACCATCAATGCAAAAGCCACTGCCACCAACTCTACCACCACCGCCTCCTCCTCCACCACCATCGATACAGAAGCCCTCAGCACCAATTCCACTGCCACCGCCTCCATCAGCATTCCCTAAAAAGATAGTTACTAAAGTACCGCAACCACCAGTATTCGTTAAAAGGAACCCTTCAGCACCACCTCCACCATTTCATTCAGGTAGCTTTAGTTCATCTTCAAAACCACCTACTGCACCAAAAGTAAGACTGAATGATCATATAGAAGAAAGTTCGAGAGGCATTCAAGAAGTCCCTAAAAAGATGAAGCCTTTTCATTGGAATTAGGTGAATACCGATGCAGATCATTCAGTCGTATGGAATGAGATTGTCGATTGCTCTTTAAGGTAAGCAATACTTGAATGTGTTAAAAATCCACCTTTTTTTTTCCTTCAGGCTCGTTCACAATTGCTGAAAAAGGTTGCTTGCTTGGTTGTTAATGATGTTAGGCTTGCCTTTTCAACTCCAACTGCTTCGTAGAAGAAAGAGAGTCAGGAAGCTCTGCTGCTACCGAAAACATACCAACATCTTCGTGGTAAACCTAACAAATAATTTCGAGCTAAGCAATTGCAACTGAATCCTTATTGTAAGTGAAGCTTTAGCAAAATCATAGGGTATTTTGCTGCTTACTTTTTCGACAGTGCTAAATATGCTACAAAACTATGTTTTTACAAAGATCCTATGATTTTATGAATAAAATGATTTAGGAGATTTTGTGCTAAATATACACTTCAGCGGTATTTTACCTGTTTGAACCATATGGTCACTTGGGGTACACAGGTATGTAGGTTAAGTAGCTAAAAAGGAAAAATAAAACATATAACAAGGTTTAAGCTTTTTCAGTAGAAATTCATGAGATTTCTCTTTCGGCAGCATATAAATGAGGAAACTTCGGATAATCACAAGTGCATGAGTACAGTTCATTGGTTCTGATATTTGAACTCCAATTGTATTGGAAAAGATTATATAAGTTTAGTATGTTGGCCAATAGAAAATTTTGTGTGAATTGTATTGCAACTGTGAGTATGTAGTTGGTTAGCTACAGTTCAAGCATGGCTTATTATGATCAAGAATTGATGCGACTTTTACCTATTTAGTTTATCTAACAGATCAAGATGAATGACCCATATAGTGATTCAATATACCTCAACATTGTGCAAAAGAATTTTTACATGTAACTGCACAGGTTGTTTAAATTTGTTTGGATGTAATTCATTTAATCGTAACTGAACATGCTGCAAGAGCACTAATTCCTATTCCGTAACTTAACTTATAATGAATGATTTATATAAAAACAAATGGGTGTTGCATGGTTTCTTTTGGTGTTTGGAATTCACTGAAGTTTAGGGGCATGTTTTGGATCCCTAAACTATACATTGCTTGCAAAGCTCTCTTTTTAACTAGAATATTTTTTTAGCCATATAGTACTTATTATTTATTGCAGATTTGCAGCTAACGTCTGACTATTGAGGATACTTTTTTCCTTATGTTTGTCGCTAAAGAACGATGTACGTTTCAAATTCATTATATCCTATGTTTTGTTACTGATTGAATCTGCAAGTGGTAACTTCTATTTGTATTGATTATTGGGGAAACAATGTGATTCAACACGGATCTCATTAGTTCGGGCTTGAAATCTAAAAGTTTCAACCATTTTTAAAATATGCCAAAGATAATTATTTGTATCTAATAATTTATTTACAGAAATGTAAAAGTTTTTATGTACAACCCTTTCTTTCAACATGTACAGTTTTAAACCATTTTTTTACCACCCTTCTTTCGCTATAGTAAAATATGCCAACGATAATTATAAGCCATGCCCGCCCTTCAGGGCAGGCTTATAAGTCATGCCCAACGGGCTTACAAAGCATGCCCGCCCATCGGGCGGGCCATGACAACTAATAATAATCACACATTATTAGTATATAGATAATCCTCATAAAAATTAATTTGTAAAGTTTATTATTTGACAACTTTTCTTTGGCTGATATAAAGTTTTACTTGGTTGTCCTTCATAAAGGAATTTCGGTTTTTTACTAAAATAGACCCTTTCTTGGCTAAATGGTCTGAAACTACCTCATGTTCATGTGAAATTATATTGGAATATATGTCTGAAACTTTTGTGAATTTATAAATTATCACCACTGATGTTGTTTTTAGAAAAATGATATTGATGGGGGTTATTTATTTTACTTTTTGAAGTATTACTTCTCTTGAAATAACTTGGAAAATCTGCCAGGTACATTTCCTTCGCATTTGGGCCCTTATAGCTTGGTGTTTATTTCATGACTGGTGATGCTTTAAAGGTACATTGTTAAGTGATGCTGAAAAATTCCTTGCACAAGGTTTTGCATGATAAGCAAGGACATTCTACCTGAAAATGAGTGTGACCATGTTCGACCATTTCATATGTTTATGAGTTTGGGTGGATTTTTTAGGCACAAGCAGGTAAGCGTTCTGATAGTCGACTTAAATGATGATGTTTCCAGGACCTTTCTTTTACTTTCGGATTAAGATGGTTCCAAATAACCTAATTCATGAGGTTAGAACATCCCTGATTATATGATTCTTTAGGGGTTAAAACAATATGTTTAAATAAGATGGCTAGAATAGTTGTTCACATAATTCGTGAGGTTAGAACAGCTACTACTTTTATAAAAAGTACATTATTGTAAGAAAAGGTAGTCAACTCACAAGCCCGCGGCAATTAGAGGTTATTCGGTTTTATATGTGCAACCCTTTGTACTCTCTATATCGAACTTAGTCAGGACATTAGCGCATGTATGAATTGTCAGTGTTATGCTTAATATTCAATGATACAGCTTAAAGTAACTTTAAGAGTGTTTGGAATTGTTTACCTAAACTGCTTGCATAAGTATTTGTTAGTCCAGAATTTGGGTTGAATATTCAGTTTGAAGTTGTTTATTCTTATATGCTTATTTCAAAGACCAATAATTAGATAATCATGTATAATGGAACAATCCCGAACATCCCTGATTATATGATTCTTTAGGGGTTAAAACAATATGTTTAAATGGTTACAAGATGAATGTACTAATTAGCGGTTTCATGATCAACCAGAATATCAAGAAAATTAGTTCATGACAGTTTTGAATGTAGACAATTAATTATAGTTATATGATTATTCGATCAACTAGAATATAAAGATAATGGCTACAAGATGAATGTACTAATTAGCGTTTTCTTCACAATTTTGCCATTTTGTACATACAGATTTGAAAATGAAATTTCATCAAGTTGTTTATTAATATATTTTTGATTTATTGCAGGTCATAAAAGATATCATGATGTCCATGGTGTTGATGAGGGTGCTGGAAAATGCAAACATGTAGTTTCAAAGTTCAACAATTCGTGTTGGATATAAAAACTAAGTTAACTGTGTCGATGAGTGGTGCTTAAAATTACCAATAGTTGAGAGTTTGATGAGTCGACTTACACAACTGAGTTCCTTAATAGCATTCGAATGTTTGGCTTTCCGCACCACAGCTTAGCATTAAAAATAGGTACTCCGGTTATACCTTAATTTTTGCTAACTTCACTTCTTCAACGATATTCATAAGTCTAGCCCGCCCATCAAGGCCAGAGATTTTCTAAGCCTGGGTTGTTTCTCCGGAGGCCGGTTTTCTCTCATGGGCAACTATATGTCGTTGTCTCAAGGGTCAAGAGCATGAAGGCTTTGATGATTCTATGTTGTGATATAGATGGTAAATACACAAATTCAACGACCAACTTTCTGTATAAAGAAGCTTTATTTTGCATTTGAACTAAAAACATATATTTTGTAACAGCATATAATTTATTAAGTTTTATTCCCTTTTATATGATTACCGTTCATTTCTTTCGGTTCCTTAATTTGGTTATTAATCCTATATATCCTAAATAATATCACAATAAATTTGACTTCCTTAATCACTCTATAAATATTTTATGATTTTCGAAATTAATTAACTGTTACTTAATTTATTCCTTGAAAACTCACAAGGCACGTCCGCCCATCGGGAGGGCTTCGAAAGTGTGCGCCGGGCTCCTTTGATAAAAAAAACAATTAAAATGTACGTCAAGCTCGCCTTTTCTTAAAAAAATTTAAACGTAAACAAACACCATAACAAAATTAAACAAACTCGACGTCCTTAAAAATAATTTTCCGTTAACTGACTCCACAAAAATTACTAAAAATTTAAAAATAACAAAACAAATATTCTTTTTTTTAATTACAAAAAAAAAAAAAAAACAAAAAAAAAAAAAACAAAAAAACAAAAAAAACAATTAAAATGTATGTCAACCTCCCTTTTTCTTAAAATTTTTTAAACGTAAACTAATACTATAACAAAATTAAATAAACTCGACGTCCTTAAAAATAATTTTCCGTTAACTGACACCATAAAAATTATAATTATAAGTCATGCTCGCCCATCGGGCGGGCTTCGACATCTAGTATATACATATATATATATATATATATATATATATATATATATATATATATATATATATATATATATATATATATATATATATATATATATATATATATATATATACATATATATATATAGCGTATCTTTATTTTGAGAACCCTGTTAAGTGCGGGAACTGCGAGAACTCCAATTTTGCATTAGAAAACATGCATGTTCATATAAAACATGTATGTTTTCTTACATACACCTTAATACACATACTTGAGTAACACACATGTTCATATAAAACCTGTTAAGTGCAACAGATCAATGCAAAATGGTTTTTATTTTCAGAACCTTGTTAAGTGCGGGAACTGCGAGAACTCCAATTTTGCATTAGAAAACATGCATGTTCATATAAAACATGTATATTTTCTTACATACACCTTAATACGCAGGTATGTGTATTAAGGTGTATGTAAGAAAACATACATGTTTTATATAAACATGCACGTTTTCTAATGCAAATTTGGAGTTCTCGCAGTTCCCGCACTTAACAGGGTTCTGAAAATAAAGCTCCCCTATATATATATATATATATATATATATATATATATATATATATATATATATATATATATATATATATATATATATATATACTCATTCTAGCAGCACTAGCATAGTACTAGCAGTAGTAACTCTGCTTCAGCAGGATTAACTTAGTACTAGCAGTAGCAACTCTGCTCCAACAGTACTAAGTTAGTAATAGCAGTAGTAACCCTGTGACTAAAAGATGCAGTCACATAATATGGTCACGCTTATCAACATTATTGGTCACTCTTTGTTTAATTCGATGTGTGACTAAATATTACAGGCCACACAAACTAAAGATTCATGTGACCATTGGATGAACAATAGTCACGCAAAATACACATTTCTTCACTTTAAACAGCATATGGTCACACTTATTAACACTTTTGGCCACTTTATGCTTAATTGTATGTGACTAAATACCCAAAACAAATATGCTTTGTGTGACTAAATATTACAAAAGGCCACACAAACTAAAAATTCATTTGACCACTGGATGAACAATAGTCACGCAAAATACACATTTCTTCACTTTAAACAGCATATGGTCACACTTATTAACACTTTTGGCCACTTTATGCTTAATTGTATGTGACTAAATACTCAAAACAAACATGCTTTATGTGACTAAATATTACAAAATGCCACACAAACTAAAAATTCATGTGACCATTGGATGAACAATAGTCACACAAAATACACATTTCTTCACTTTAAACAGCATATGGTCACACTTATTAACACTTTTGGCCACTTTATGCTTAATTGTATGTGACTAAATACCCAAAACAAACATGCTTTGTGTGACTAAATATTACAAAAGGCCACACAAACTAAAAATTCATGTGACCATTGGATGAACAATAGTCACGCAAAATACACATTTCTTCACTTTAAACAGCATATGGTCACACTTATTAACACTTTTGGCCACTTTTTGCTTAATTGTATGTGACTAAATACCCAAAACAAACATGATTTGTGTGACTAAATATTACAAAAGGCTACACAAATATAAAATTCAAGTGGCCATTGGATGAACAATAGTCACACAAAATATACATTTCTTCACTTTAAACAGCATATGGTCACACTTATTAACACTTTTGGCCACTGTTTTTTTAATTGTCTGTGGCTAACTCCAAAAAAATAACACACGTTGTGTGACTAAATCATCACAAACGTCACATTTATTATATATTCATGTGGTCATAGGACGGGAAATAGTCACACAAAATACACATTTACTTGAATAAATCATCTCAAATGTCACATATATTATATATTTATGTGGCCAAAGGACGAACAATAGTTACTCTCAAATTCCCAACATTTATTAATGCCACATGCGGCAGGCTAAGATGCCTCAAAACTATACAGATGTATACTATGCCTAGCTACTGGAAGTCTCATCCATGGGCCCTGTGAGTTCTGAAATTTGATCCAGAAGTCTCTGTATGTCGGTTTGATGCTGAACCTGCATGTTTTCCACGAGGTTCTCTAATGTATCGGCTCTGCAGCACGCTTGTAAGGCTTCCTCAATCTGCCTTTGTCCCTCCCATTGTAGGACTGTCATGTAGGAGCGTGTCTCGAACATCTCTGACTGTATCCTAGTCAGACCGTCCTGAAGATCCATCCTATCAGATACGAGGCTATGTAGGGTGTCGTTGACCGTCTCGGGGCGGTCAAGCAGTGTTCTGTCAACTATGCTCAGGAGGGTATCGATCTGCTCTTCATGACGCTCCAGACGCGTCATGATGGTGGATGGGGTAGGTGTGCGGGCTACTGCTGCCCTGGAGCTCTCTCCAGTCTCGAAGACTCGGGCTGGAGGAGTGAAACCGTGTGGAAATAGTAATAATGATGAAAATGAATGACTGGGACATGCTATGCGGGCCTGGCTTTGAGAGGGTAGATCCTCCTCTAGAGTCGGCTCCCGTTGGTGGGGTGCAAACGGGTAAGATTGGGTGAGTAGGTTGAACAAGTGGTCGGGTCTAACCGACGGTGGAGGGGGTGATGATAGTAGTGGTGGCAATGCATACTGTTACTCAGGTGATAACGGGGGTGTCATCCTGATCATGTCTAGGGGTGAAGTAGGAGATAAGGGTGGTGATGGTGGTATGATCGGAATTATAGGTAGTCGTACCCTCTTGCGAGGTGTATGCATCCTGATAGCGCCATTGGGGTGGCTCCGAAATGGTGTAATAAATGGTTCGGGCTCATAGGGTTCTAAGATCCTGACTCGTCTACGCCGGACTACCGGTGCAGGTGGGGGTGGTAGAGCAGGTAATGGTGTCTCTGAGACTTCTGCAGGCTGCCATTGCTGTGTCTGCATGTACTGGTCGTTAGTAAGTGGGGTGTAAGTGGGAGAAACTAGACGGTTCTCCGGGTGTGGTGGTGAAATGTATGCACGTCTAGCTAGTTTATATGGGTCTTCTGATATGGGTGAATCTGGGTTACCTGGTGCAACAGGTGTCATGGTTGGTGTAGCGACGACTTCACCCTCCTCAAAGTGCTCCGTTTCATCTGAAGTGGTGTTCGACGCTGTAGCAGTTGAAGTGCTGGGAACTATAGGTGAGGTGATAGATGATAAAGTATCCTCGGATTCCATATCCGATGATGAGGTGCTAAGGTGTGATACTGTAGACATGGTACTGTAATAACCCAAAAATAGTAAATGTAAGTAATCAATAACATCAAGTGTGTGAAAATAAATGTGAAATAATCAAGTGTGTGAAGATCAATGTGAAATAATCTTAATAGGTAATATATTGAACACGGTGTTATGCAGGCACGGAGGGCGTAAAGTGGTATGGTGTAAAATGATTCATTTTGAAAGTGTAGTTATAGTTCAATGTTTGAAAATATTTGGTTCTCTATAACTATGTCTCTGATGCCAATCTGTAACACCCCCTAAATTATGAGTTAACAGCGGAAGACTAATCGGGGTATTACGGGGAGGATCTTAGTCATAATCATAGAAAACGGCTCAAAAGAGGCGTTTTGAAAGTTATTGTCATTCGAATAATAGTTGAGATACAAAAGTGAAATTTCAGTGTGGTGATATCCCATAAAAGGGTGTAGTAGTTTGAAATGAATGATATAATTTATTTTACACCACCAAAAACCATCAGTTTAATGCCCACTCCGTGCCATGACTGCTCCGTTAATTACCTAAGATAAACATGCTAAAAGTCAACAAAATTGTTGAGTGAAATCATAGAGTTTATAATAGTAATCAGTTTGGAACACAAGTTTTTGATTGCCTGTGAATTACAATCATGTTTGAAATGGTGATATTGCAGTTGGATATATTGCCCTAAGTCTCATGACACGCAAACGTTAACAGTGTACCGCGAAACGGTGGTCAACACGCCAAATTAATGGGGTGAGTTATGGCCCTCGTGTAGGAGATTGCCATCTTCGTATTTCCTTCAAATATAGTGCATTGCGACTAATCCGGCTAGCAACTAAGACTATCCATCCGGCATTAGTGGAATAGGCAGTCAGCCTCCAATAGATCTATTCACTATATTCGCGTTCACTCGCAAGTGATTAATGGTTCATGATGTGAGGGGCTTTTGGCAATAGAGTAACTTAGGCAATATCAATCAGGTGAAGCATACAGAAAATACTTGTGTTCTATTTTGTAGCATGTATCTCCCCCATAGAGTGTAAAGTTATTAAATGAGTAAAAGTGGGGCTATGACTCACCTTGAGTGTAACTGGAAAAGGTGAAATGTGAAATCAAGTGAATTATGAGAATGGCTCCAACACACGACCTGAATAATAGTGAAGTCTGAGATTTTGATAGTTTTGACTTAATACGAACAATGAGTGTGAAAATGAGTAACGGATAACGATTTGATTTGTGATGAGAGTGAGTGATATGCTTAAAATGCTTAAAGTTCAAAAATAATATTATATACAATATTATCTTGTTTTTATGTTATTGAATCCATAAATATCGTTTCATCGAAAGTGGTTGAACGAAACGTTAAGTTATTCGTTAGAAACTCGTTATATAAACATATAAACGTAACGTGATTTAATATATTGAACAAATGGTAAAAATGCACGTGATTGAATGAGAAAGTGTAAAATTTTACACTTTCAACCCTGACGGAGTAACTTTTGCACCGTTAGTCCTTTGTTAGTAATTTATTACATTTTTAGTCCAAAAGGGTCAAATATTACATTTTAAGCCTTATGTTTAGTGTTTGAACAATTTCTACCCTCAGGTTACTGAAATAACAGTTTGGAACATAATTATGTGAAACTTACACTTTTAACCCGATATGTGATATATTTTGCAAATTTAGTCCAAAAATCACAAAAATGATGTGATAAGTTTTCCGAAAGTTTTAATATCTTTAAAAAAAGCTTATTAGAGTCTTATTGAACTGCTTATTTGCAAAAAGAGCTTATTTTCTGCTTATTAGATGGTTATTGGGCCTTAACGAGTCTAAACAAAGGCCCAATAAGAGTTATCGAATCGTTGGGTTTTAGAATAAAGTGGGCTTGCCATTGGGCTTATTTAAGGGTCTTAAAAACTGTGAAAAACTAGAAGAGAGGTTGAATAGTTTTAACCGTTTTAAAATTCTTTTGCTTTGAATACTTAACGTGATTTCAAGTTATGCACACAATAAACAATATATAACAAGTAATTAGAGAAAGAAACAATCAAACCACAACACGGATGTTTATAGTGGTTTGGTCTACAAGGACTCTCTTCCTTGCCCTACTCCACTCCTCGAGCCTCTAACTTAAGAGTTTTTCTTCACTAAGAAACAAGCTCCCTTCTCGGCAGAGAAAACCTTTATACACGTCGCTTACACTTTTTACGGTACAAAGCTAGATACCGAGTTCTTTTACAAGGGCACAACCACTCCCGACACTCTCTATATTTTAAGGACTAAAATACTAACCGGACTCTACTGAGGTATATGAATGATTGGTACAACAATGATGTGTGAAAAACAACTAAATCACACTATGACTATTCTAACAAGTCTTGCAACGCTTAGTTGAAGCTTGTGATACTTTGATCTCTTTGCTACAAAAGAAAGATCACTAAGAATGTAATATGCAATATGAATGGGTTAGTAATGAATGAAAGAATGAATGAATGTTGTTTATGCTAAAAGTGATGAGTAAACATGAATGAGCAGCTTGCTATTTATAGGCAAACTGAGCAAACACCCCACGGATTTGGCGGATCCAAATTGAGGGATCCCTTTGTGTATCCCTTTGCTTCCGCCAGACCCTGACAGCAAATCTTCCAAAATCTTTCCCAAATCTTGCCAAGATATTACCAAATCCAATTCTTCGTGTGAAAATCTAACCATGATATACTCAAGATCTTCAAGATATCCTAAAGATATCAATATGATGTATGCAATGATGTCATTGTACATATTCTATTTTAAGAAATAAAATGTAATATGTAAATGTAATATGTATGTAACATGTATGTACCATGTATGAACTAGTGATCATGTATGTAGCATGTTATGAGTTTTAAAAGCTTATAACTATATATGTAAAAGACTTAACTTATATTTATGCTTTGCTAAAGATAAAATTTATAATTGTCATTAACAAAATATAGCAAAGATCGTAAAATATAAATAACGTTTTTCAGACGATATTTGTATTAACAATCTCCCCCTTTTTGTTGATGACAAAACATAAAGTTTATTTTTAAGCAATGAAATAAATAATGTGCAAGTCTTTTAAAAATATAGATTAGACTAGTTTTATGCAAATTTAAAAGCAATTTTGCCATTTTAAATTGTATGAAATGTATGATGTATGAGTTTAATTTAATCTCCCCCTTTTTGTAGAAACAAAAAGAGGAAATGCATAGCGGAATGTAGTGAATGACCCTTGGTTATTACTCCCCCTAATTTGGAGTACCAAGTATGATGATTCATGGATTTTGAGTATTTAATAGCTCCCCCTTGGACAATACTCTCCCTAGTTGGAGTGCCAAGTATATGATGCATGAAATGAGAGATCTACAAAAACAAAGGTTAATGCATGATTAGCTCCCCTTGATCAATACTCTCCGTTGCTAGGGTACCAACATATATGATGCAAGGATGAGAAATGCTACAAAACAAAGGTTAGCTGTAGATAAGCTAACCAAGTAATATGATGCATGAGCAACGAAATCTACAAAGGTTCAATCAAGAATAATAGTTCAACCCATTCAACCAAGTACAATGGGTTAATGCAAGTATAATAGTTCAAACCAAGCACAATAGTTCAAACCAAGTATAGTAGTTGAAATCAACTATATAATGCACAAGTAGTGATCAAAATCAACACATGAACAACAACAAACACCTTTCATTGAAAATTATTTGTGACAAATGTCACAAATTAAGATGCTTACAAAGGAAAAATAGAAAATTAAAAATAATCCGAGAATAAAGTCCTATAAAAGATTTCATGAGTTGTCAGCCAACCTATTTCAAAGGTTCAGAAGGAGTCACCGAACTAGCTCAGTGGTTTGAGTGTACCGAAACGGTATTCATGAGATGCAACTGTCCAGATAATAGCAAGGCCACCTTTGCTACGGGGACTC
The DNA here is from genome assembly GCA_021014915.2 of Artemisia tridentata subsp. tridentata. Taxonomy (NCBI): domain Eukaryota; kingdom Viridiplantae; phylum Streptophyta; class Magnoliopsida; order Asterales; family Asteraceae; genus Artemisia; species Artemisia tridentata. Next base: position 108,676,673 of record CP139506.1, on the reverse strand, counting down.
TTCTGGAAGATGCAGCATCATGGTGGAACGCTACCGCCCAGACAATGGGTATAGAGGATGCGTATCGGATTTCCTGGGTCGAACTAAAAGCAAAAATGCTAAAGAAATACTGCCCTCGTACAGAAATCAGGAAGCTGGAGGAAGAATTCCACCAGTTGATTGTAAGGGGTAACGATATAAGAACCTACAACAGGAGGTTCCAAGAATTTTCGGTACTATGTCCAACTATGATGCCGGATATTGAAAGAACACTGGAGAAGTACGTCGAGGGACTGCCTCGAAGCATCGAGGGAAATGTCACCTCGTCAAAACGAACAACTCTGGAGGAAGCTATCACAATAGCTCAATGGTTATTGGAACGGGAAATCAAACGGAGTTCTACCTCCGCAAACAATGATCACAAGCGAAGGCTAGATGATCGTGGAACCACCACCCACAACAACAACAACAACCACAACAACAACAGGAACCCCAACAACAACAACAACAACAACAACAACAACAACAACAACAACAACAACAACCGTAACCATAACTACCAACAGAATCGCAACAACCACCACCACCAACAGAATCGCAGACAGGAAGCTGCTAGAGCTTATGTTGCTGCACCCACAGGAGAAAAGGTCTATACCGGAACACAACCCCAGTGCAACCAATGTAAACTACATCACACTTGGCCTTGTCATGCAATTTGCGGCAATTGCCAAAAAGTAGGCCATAAAACTACTGACTGCAGAGCCATTGGTGCAAATTTACAGCCCGTAGCGATAGTGTGCCACGATTGTGGTGAGAAAGGGCACTACAGGAGAAACTGCCCAAAACAAAATCAGAACAACGTTGCTCATGGTAGAGCATATGTGCTCGGTGACGGGAATGCACCACAAGACCCCGGCGTCGTCACGGGTACATTCTTACTAAACCAACAAAGTGCTAAAATATTATTTGATTCCGGAGCTGATAAGAGCTTTGTGTCTACTTCATTTGCTTCACTGCTTAATATTGCCCCAGTAGAACTAGACACTACATACGAATTCGAAATAGCTAACGGAAACCTCATAGGCGCCAATACAATGATCCAAGGTTGCACCTTAACACTTCTAAACAAACCATTTCCCATTGATCTCATGCCTATTCAACTCGGTAGCTTTAACGTCGTTATTGGCATGGATTGGTTATCCAAGCACCACGCCCGAACCATCTGTGACGAGAAGGTCATCCAAATTCCACTCAATGGTGAAACTCTTATCGTTCGTGGCGATCACAGTAAAACTCAACTCAACATCATCTCGTATATCAAAATGATAAAGTACATGAACAAGGGATGTCACGTGTTTTTGGTTCAGGTGACGGAGAATGAATCAAAAGAAAAACAACTTGAAGATGTGCCAGTTGTCAAAGATTTTTCTGAAGTATTTCCGGAAGATTTTCCGGGTATTCCAGTAGTTCGGCAAGTAGAATTTCAAATTGATTTAGTTCCTGGAGCAACACCAGTTGCAAAAGCACCTTATCGGTTAGCACCTTCCGAAATGAAAGAATTGTCTGAGCAGTTGAAAGAGATGTCAGATAAAGGATTTATCCGACCAAGTTTATCACCTTGGGGAGCTCCGGTCTTATTTGTCAAAAAGAAAGACGGAACGTTCCGAATGTGTATTGATTACAGGGAGTTGAACAAACTCATTGTGAAGAATCGATATCCATTGCCCAGGATTGATGATTTTTTTGACCAATTGCAAGGATCGAGTGTCTACTCGAAAATTGATATGAGATCGGGATATCATCAGCTAAGAGTCAGGGAAGAAGACATTCCCAAAACAGCCTTCAGAACGCGGTATGGGCATTATGAATTTCAAGTAATGCAATTTGGTCTCACCAACGCACCCGCAGTGTTCATGGATTTAATGAACCGAGTATGCAAACCATACTTGGACGAATTCGTGATCGTGTTCATCGATGACATCCTAATCTACTCACGCAGCAAGGAAGAACATGCTGAACACTTGAGAACCATTTTGGAGTTACTCAAGGAAGAAAAGTTGTACGCTAAATTCTCCAAATGTGATTTTTGGATTCCAACGGTACAATTTCTTGGCCATATTATCAACAGTCAAGGTATCCACGTAGACCCTGCCAAGATTGAGGCAGTTAAAAATTGGGCATCTCCTATGACCCCAATAGAAATTCATCAATTTTTAGGTCTCGCTGGTTATTACAGAAGGTTCATAGAAGATTTTTCAAAGATTGCAAAGCCTTTGACCGAATTGACCCAGAAAAACAAGAAGTATATTTGGGAAGAAAAACAAGAGTCAGCTTTCCAACTCTTGAAGCAAAAACTTTGTGAAGCACCCATCTTAGCACTACCCGAAGGAAGTGAAGACTTCGTAGTGTATTGTGATGCATCACATCACGGTTTAGGTGCAGTACTGATGCAAAAAAGCAAAGTAATAGCCTATGCTTCTAGACAGCTCAAGAAGAACGAAGAAAACTACACCACTCATGATCTAGAATTAGGAGCAGTGGTCTTTGCGCTTAAGATATGAAGATATTACTTGTCCGGTACCAAGTGCATGGTTTTAACCGATCACAAAAGTCTTCAATACATCCTGGATCAAAAGGAGCTGAACATGAGACAGCGCCGATGGTTAGAATTGCTCAACGACTACGATTGTGAAATTCGCTATCACCCCGAAAAAGTGAATGTTGTGGCTGATGCCTTGAGCAAAAAAGAACGGATCAAACCTCTCAGAGTTCGATCTCTAGGAATGACCATTTGTTCACCACTTCCATCACAGATCCTCATAGCCCAAGCAGAAGCTCTCAAGGAAGAGAACAGACCCCATGAGAAAATTTACGGCATGCCAGAGAATGAAAATGGTTTCGTGAAAAGATCTAACGGAATGCTTTGTTTCAAAGAAAGAAGTTGGGTTCCTCTCTACGGAGGTATACGTGACCTCATCATGCATGAATCCCACAAATCCAAGTACTCTATTCACCCGGGTTCTGACAAGATGTATCAGGATCTCAAAAAGATCTATTGGTGGCCAAACATGAAAGCTGACATTGCTGAGTATGTTGGGAAATGTTTGACTTGTTCAAGAGTCAAGGCGAAAAGTCAAAAGCCGTCAGGATTACTTGTACAACCTGAACTACCAATATGGAAATGGGAAAGAATTACTATGGATTTCATCACTAAATTACCAAAGACGTCAACTGGATTGGACACCATCTGGGTCATCATTGACCGTCTCACCAAGTCCGCTCATTTCCTACCAATCAAGGAAACAGCTAAAGCAAAACCGTATTCCCATTGTCAAGGTTCGATGGAACTCTAAGCGAGGACCAGAGTATACATGGGAATGTGAGGAACAAATTCGCGACAAATACCCACACTTATTTCCATAGACAACCCTAACAACTATCTTAGACTTTAATTCTGGGACGAAATTCTATTTGACGGGTAGGTACTGTAGCAACCTGTAAAATTCCTCAGTAATTTGTAAATGCTAATCAAGTATTAAATTACCATTACAGTTCAGTTAACCATTTTTATGGGCAAAATTCAAAATTTTATTTATTATATTTCATTAATTCAAACACGTTGATACGTGATTCATAAACACATTGGAACGAGCTCACACACGAACCACAACGAATCTAACACACTAATAATAAACCAAACGGATCCTTATACTCTTCCGGGCGCAATTTTTGAGCCTGGTACTATTCAAAGCCCAACCCAACTTTTATAATTTTTATAAGAGTAAATTGCAGAAATCGTCCTTGTGGTTTTCCAAAATTGCATGTATCGTCCCTGGTCTTCAATAATTGCAGGCGGCCTCCCTGTGATTGATACTTTTGGTTCATTTTGGTCCCTGACACTAATGACCGTTAGTCCATCTCAGTTAGTTAATAATATTTAAGGGCATTTCTGTCTTTTCCAGTGTGGCAAACCACAAGGAGGATTTCTGCAATTTACTCTTAATTTAATATTCACCTCGTAATTCCCTCAAAATACTTGCAGTTGTCATACAAACACAACAACACTAAAAACTTCGACTACTCCGAAAGATTGTTAACAAAAAGCAATGATACATTTCTTATAAATTAAACCCATTTTTTTTAGCTTACATTTTTAATTTTTATATAGAAAAAATTGGATCTTTTTTAATGATGAATTCATGTGGGTTTTATGCACCAAGTATGAAGATATCATCATCATCATCGTCAATTGGTGTTAATCGAATTGGGTTTGATTTATTTATTAAAAAGATTCATTGTTCAAGTGAGGTTGTTCATGGTGGTGTTGATAGTGTGTCAAGTACTAAATCTCATGTGCAAAGGTTAGTTTAATGGTTGATTCTTTATTGGTATAAGTTTGTTGATTGAGTTGGTTGAATTTGTGGTTGTTTTTTGACTAATGAAGTCAAATTTGGTGGTTTTGTGTGGGGTTACTATGATGCATTTCTGGATTTGTAGGATGGTTTTTATAAATTTTTACTTTTTTACAAGTTGAAGTTGATGACTTTGTATGCATTAAATCTGAATTTGTAGGTTGTGTTGTATGGATATTGTGTTTTGAGGTCAAAGTTAGCGACTTTTTATTTGAAATGAATCTGAATTTGTGGTTTTGTGTGTGTGTGTGTGTGGATTTTGACTTTTGAAGTCAAAGTTAATAATGGCTTGTATACAGTTAGTATGATGCATTTCAGGATTTGTAGTTTTTGTTTTGTAAAATTTGTCTTTCGAAGTTAAAGTTACTGACTTGGTATGAAATGAATCTGAATTTGTAACTTTTGTATATATTTTAACTTTTGAAGTCAAAGTCAGTGAATTTGTATGGGATTAAGGTATATATTAAATTAAGAGTAAATTGCAGAAATCGTCCTTGTGGTTTGCCACACTGGAAAAGACAGAAATTCCCTTAAAAAGGTATCAACTAAATGAGAGGGACTAATGGTCATTAGTGCCAGGGACCAAAATGAACCAAAAGTATCAACCACGGGGAGGCCGCCTGCAATTATTGAAGACCAGGGACGATACATGCAATTTTGGCAAACCACAAGGATGATTTATGCAATTTACTTTTATAATAAATTCTTTATTTCACTCGGTTCAACTCACCTCCACTTGACTCCATTTATTCGAGAATTCGACACTCAAACTATGCAACTTTTTACATCACTCGAATCTCCATACACCAAATAATCAGGATGTCGAGTCTCACTTTCCATTTCGAACATTTAATCACTAAACGAGACGCAAAGCTAGTCTCACTCGACACATTTACAATTCACACCATATTAATCCAAATCGACCTAAACCAATTTTCACCTAGCCCTTTTAATTTTCTCTAGTCGATTAGGAGTTCATAAGAATGTTTCTCACCTTCTTACACTTTTGGTCACGATAAAAGCATTGTTTGGACCCTTTATATGTCTAACGAGACATACATATACACTACTTGGTTTTATGACTAAACCAACACTCAAAAACCCCCCTAAGTATCACTAGTACTCGAGTATATTCCTCTTTTCCCTGCTAACCATCCCATCAATTCAACTTGAGTCATTTTAATACTATAAACTCGATATATATGCACGCATATATACATTCGATCACTCCCTCATAACTCCCATTCACACATAAACATTTATCTCACATTTTCACTAAGTATTTCTCCCTATTTCGAGCCTTAAGAAGCAGGAGATAAATCCTCTAGCCATTCGAACTCATCTTCCCAAGTATACAAGTCGAACTCGACTCTTTGTGATCATCCTTGCAAAATACGTGAATTCTACACGAGTTCTAGCCCTTTTTAACGCGTATCACACCATCTTTTAGGTGTTGTAAGTCCATTTGAACTCAATTCCATCTCATAATCATGTTTCCTACATATCATGCATCATTATGTATTTCATTCGAACCTATTTCACTTTCTATACATTTTTACGTGTTCTTGTTATTTATTTACCTGTGTATACATTTAACCTCCTTCATGGATGGCTAGTAAATCGTGTATCACACTCACTCGACATTTATAATTTCATTTTTATACATATCGAGACAAGTTCTAATTATATGTTTCATATCACACGTTATTTAAGTCACATTATTCACTTTGTACCATTCATTTTTATCGAATAGAATTGATCTTATACAATCCGATTCATACATGTAACATATCATTTTTATTCCTCAAACTAATTCTTCATAAGCTCAACTAACAAGCTGTTGAAATAAGCTCCCACTAAAGCTCTTAAAAGTCCTTTAAAGAACTTAAAGTAATCGCTACTCGAACGGATTAAAAACTCACCCTTTTATACCGAGTGGGCTTTTTAGCCCAATAAGCAGTTTATAAGCACTCTCAATAAGCTGTTTGTATAAACTCTTTTGTATTGTTTTTAAGACCCTTAAATAAGCCCAATGGCAAGCCCACTTTATTCTAAAACCCAACGATTCGATAACTCTGATTGGGCCTTTGTTTAGACTCGTTAAGGCCTAATAACCATCTAATAAGCAGAAAATAAGCTCTTTTTGCAAATAAGCAGTTCAATAAGACTCTAATAAGCTTTTTTAAGGTATTAAAACTTTCGGAAAACTTATCATATCATTTTTGTGATTTTTGGACTAAATTTGCAAAATATATCACATATCGGGTTAAAAGTGTAAGTTTCACATAATTATATTCCAAACTGTTATTTCAGTAACCTGAGGGTAGAAATTGTTCAAACTGTAAACATAAGGCTTAAAATGTAATATTTGACATTTTTGGATTAAAAATGTAATTAATTACTAACTGAGGAGTAACGGTGCAAAAATTACTCCGTTAGGGTAGAAAGTGTAAAATTCGTAAAAGTTCAATGACCAAACAGTAACTTTATTTCATATTCAATTCCATCTCATATTTTACACTTTCTCATTCAATAACGTGCATTTTTACCATTTGTTCAATATATTAAATCACGTTACGTTTATATGTTTATATAACGAGTTTCTAACGAATAACTTAACGTTTCGTTCAACCACTTTTGAGGAAACGATATTTATGGATTCAATAACATAAAAACAAGATAATATTGTATATAATATTATTTTTGAACTTTAAGCATTTTAAGCATATCACTCACTCTCATCACAAATCAAATCGTTATCCGTTATTCATTTTCACACTCATTGTTCGTATTAAGTCAAAACTATCAAAATCTCAGACTTCACTATTATTCAGGTCGTGTGTTGGATCCGTTCCCATAATTCACTTGATTTCACATTTCACCTTTGCCAGTTACACTCAAGGTGAGTCATAGCCCCACTTTTACTCATTTAATAACTTTACACTCTATTGGGGAGATACATGCTACAAAATAGAACACAAGTATTTTCTGTATGCTTCACCTGATTGATATTGCCTAAGTTACTCTATTGCCAAAAGCCCCTCACATCATGAACCATTAATTACTTGCGAGTGAACGCGAATATAGTAAATAGATCTATTGGAGGCTGACTGCCTATTCCACTAATGCCGGATGGATAGTCTTAGTTGCTAGCCGGATTAGTCGCAATGCACTATATTTGAAGGAAATAGGAAGATGGCAATCTCCTACACGAGGGCCATAACTCACCCCATTAATTTGGCGTGTTCACCACCGTTTCACGGTACACTGTTAACGTTTGCGTGTCATGAGACTTAGGGCAATATATCCAACTGCAATATCACCATTTCAAACATGATTGTAATTCACAGGCAATCACAAACTTGTGTTCGAAACTGATTACTATTACAAACTCTATGATTTCACTCAACAATTTTGTTGACTTTTAGCATGTTTATCTCAGGTAATTAACGGAGCAGTCAAGGCACAGAGTGGGTATTAAACTGATGGTTTTTGGTAGTGTAAAATAAATTATATCATTCATTTCAAACTACTACACCCTTTTATGGGATATCACCACACTGAAATTTCACTTTTGTATCTCAACTATTATTTGAATGACAATAACTTTCAAAACGCCTCTTTTGAGCCGTTTTCGATGATTATGACTATGATCCTCCCCGTAATACCCCGATTAGTCTTCCGCTGTTAACTCATAATTTAGGGGGTGTTACAACACATAACATCAAAGTGTTGCGGAAGCGTAGGAACAAATAACATACAATTAATTAACAGAATAATAAATAGTATGTGTACCTTTTGATTCTAGCCAAACAAGAATCAATCTTCAATTGAATCACCAAGAACCCTAATTAGGGTTTATAATTGGATTAAAGAATTACCCCCTACCGTTTTGTAATTCAATCCAAGATGTAAACAATAGTGTGTTTACACCACGTTCTTGTACACACGTACTATTAACGAATTAAAGTAAATGCTAGTTTAAGAAAGCACAAAACTAAAACCAAACGCTTTGTTTTTTAAGGATAAAATTCGAATACCCCTTAAAAGAGAGTGTTCGGCCGAGCTTAACAAAAGATAAGGAAAACACAATTTTTGGGTTTATTGTGTGTGTACAAGAGTTACAAAATAATGACCCATTGGTTTTGTATTTATAGGATGACAAAACTTGGAGAACAAGTTGGAGTTGGGTTGGGTTTTATCCCTTCCTTTGGCCGATCATATCTAAAGCCCACAAGGGGTTTCTAGATCTTTCTTGTTCTCTATATTTTCCATCTATAATCCTTTCCTTTTATTAGTTAACGGTCGTTAGTCAATTTCCGTTAATTACTAATGGTCGTTATACGTTTTGTGTTATTTAATAATTAAATACAACATTTTATATTTAATTATTAATCTTTAATTCTCATACGTAAAGTGTGCAATCCCATGGTCTCGAGTTCGATCCTAACATACGACTATTAAAATAATGTCCATAAACTAACAGCTCCCACTTGGACATATTTTATTAGTGTAATCACATCGGTTAGCGTCTAGCAAAATTTTGATGCCTCTAGTACAACTCGAGTAGGTCTTCTGGAAAAACCTTTAATGATTCATCATTATTATTATCCTTTTGTTACTAATACTACATTAAATAAAGATATGGATTAAAGTCATTCTTTATTTAAATATTATGTTTCTCGTTGTTTGTGATTGAGCAAGATTACCAAATCTTCTGAACACATTCAGGGGAGATCTTGGGCGTGCGCACGCAAACATCTTGTCAACCCTACGAGAGGCCCAGTAGTATTAAACTTCAAAATAAATTTGAAGGAACAAATTCTATATTGACAACAAGCATAACCTATGAATTTTGCAACAATTCCGAAAACAATCCTTATGACTACCAGTTACGTATACCGTTAAATTGTTCCACATAATGCACTGCATTCATAACAGTTATCTGATATCTCAAGTCTGAGGATAACTATTCATGATTTACTTAATAACAACATCCATAAAGTAATATCATGTAGTTTATGATAAGTCCTATATTCAATTCATTGAATATTATATGAATTTGGTATGTCAACGCATCAATATAATTTCACGTATACTCTACCAAAACTCAGATTATTTCTTAATTTAATGATATTCCCATATCATTAACCGACAACGGACGATTTAGAATAACTAAATTATTCATGGATTAAACATGCAAATATAGGACAAAATTTATTATTAATGAAAATAAACGTACCAAGTACTTAAATTCATTACAAATAATAAAAGCTTAACATCCTTTATCCAAATACTAAATAGATCAATGCATGAAAATTCTAGTTGATGAATTATGTCTCAAGCTATGACAATCATACTTGTTGACAAGACATAAATCAACCAACTTTGATCTATCAAAATTTTGAGAATACTTATTTCAAGAATTTCAACTGGTGAAGTTCTTGTATGTGTGCATTCAAATAATTTGATATTGCCACATAATACTTCATAAAGTGTGTGACATCCTCAATCACCAATTTATGATTATCAAACTTTCAAACAATTTTAAAGTTTAAAGTATTCTTATTCTTTTAATGTATAATGCAACTATGCTCTTAGTTAAGCATAACTAGTACACATGGCCATTAACAAGGATGAAATCCTACCATGACTAGTATTGAGTGTCATCTCAATTTCATTAGCATCATTGTATGCAAACAACAATATGCTCTTTAAAATTCCGTAAACTTGAATATCTATTGTGTAATGTTTGATGCCTTCCAAACTTTCAAGTTTGTTGGCTATGACAATTTGCACAACAATTGACAAATTGTTCATATATAGAATCTGGAAGCTGTTCCAGGCTGAGGATGTAATTCTATATCCAAACATATTCCATTAGAATAATCACTACACTAGTTATCTAATAACTTTCAATTAGATATCAACATTGTCATAACATCTTATAACAATTCGTTTATGTAACATGATGTTCATGAAAAATCTTCGAGTCATACTTAGATTTCATTGATGTTCTATCTAATTTAAAAGATATGTATCCATTTAGACATTCTAAATGATATATCATGTTCTATTAGATTTATTTACCGCATATGTTTATAATAATAAACACACATTCCAAGGTTATATGTTTTATTTCCTAAATCTTTCAAGTTAAGTTTCATTCCAAGTTAAGACTTAAGATTTAACTTATATGATACGTTACTTCCTATATGTTATCCAACATATATGATTTAAGAAAGTAAACATAATACTCCCACTAGCTTTCAGGAATACTTAGGAGTTATTTTATTTTAAATTAAAAATCTAAACTTGGATTTAATATTTAAACATAAGACTTATCTTCTAGATGCATGCATTAATTCATTAATGAATTATTGTACTTTGTACACTTCCAAATATTATTATGAATTCAAAAATCCTTTCGATTACTTACCGTCCTCGCTCAAGTAATCACTCAAGAAAGAGTTTTGATATTCCATTGTCATTTTTCATATTAATGAAAAGCGTTATGACAATTATCATCTTTATAATTTTAATGTGCCTAGGAAAGAATATTCAATCACAGTTAATTACTTAAGTGTGATTAATAATCTTGTCATAAGACATGTATTAAAATATGTGTACAATATTTTCCATATGATTTCTAAAAAAAAATTTAAACCACTAGGGTTACGTTATTTTTGAAGAAACTCATTTTCATTCTTTAGTCTAACTATTAAGAATTAAGATAAACCAATTTTTCAAAAATTGATTATCTTTATGGACAGCATCTTTAACATTCATAGTATGAATAATTTACCCAATTCAATATTTGGTAATGCATCATAATATAATCTTCGGCATATTAATCAAATATCTAAGATATCCTTGCAGATCTATGAATTAGAATTCCATCATCTTGAGGTCTATCATTTATATGTTTAGCCTCATCATGATTTTCACTAGTGTTTTTTAGAAGATTATGTATCTTGTAATTTTATCTTTTCATGATAAAAACTCCCACTTGCTTTTTGTAATTTATAGACTATCTATAAATACTTATCAAATAAAGCAACAATACAATGTTCTTCTTTTGGGACATTACAAATACATATTAACAGTTCCTGACATTTAGTTTGTTAATAACCTACTCATAAGTAGTTTAACAAATTCAGAACTTCATTTTAAGACTTAATGTGATTCATCACATTTCATAACAAAATGGTGTCTTATTAATCTTCTAGATTGGAGTCTTATTGAGTATATCCAATCCATACTCAATTTTCTAACCTTGATAACTTTTGGAAGAAAAGAAGATATAGTTATCTTGAATCAAACACTACAACAAGAGTTTGATTTTCCTAACTGAACATACCATAATCTGGTATTTCATTAGAATTAATATTGTAGGACAATCTTACAATATGTAAGATAAATATATTTCGTTTGACTTATCTATTCACCAACTAAGTCAACTTAATGGTATAATAGAATTTTCAAGCCAATTGCATGATATATAACATAAGTACTTTTTTACCAAGTCACTTCATGTCAATGTCTCAACAAGAAGATATAAACTGTTATAATCCAACTATACGTTATAAATCATTGATCAACCCAATGACTTCTTGTATATGTTTTAATTAAAAAAAAAAAAAAAAAACATAACAAGTTAACGTCTTACTTTATTATAAGTCTTGTAACAATTAAAAGACTTCATATTTATATCTTTACAATGAAACATAAACATGTTTAACTAAAGTAATTATGAACACCATCTCTTGGTTTCAATAGTAATTTCAAGTTAATTTATTACTTCACTTATTTTATGTCATTCCAAAATTACATAAATATTCAAATTGAAGTAGTATTAGATTACTTCATTTATTTATGTCATTTCAATAATACATAAATATTTAGTTTGAAGTAATCTTATTATCATATTGATACTTGTTCTAATAGGTATCTAATTTAGAAACTGCAAATTATTCAGATACGGTCTCACGTAACATGGATTTTACCTTGTTATTGCAATCTAGCTAAGCTCTCACATAACATAAATTGCAATACCAAGTGTTTCTTGGATTAGGTGGGGTAGAACGTTAGTCTCTTACCTTGCAGTCAAGAGAATCCTTTAAATCATATTCCTATGTGTTGTACCTTGCACACAATAAAGATTTCTCCCACTTGTGCATGGAACAACATCATGTATCAGATAAACAACACGTCACTCGTTTGTTTATGTGATCAATATGATTGTGTCAGAGATATTATCATAATTAGTAGATATAGAACCACATTGTCTAGTAAGGAAACGTACATGACTATCCTTAAAAACACAAGTGTCTAGTATTGGAAAGTAATTATCTCAAGACATTCTAGAGATAATTTGGGTTACTTCCAAGATGACAAAGCTTGTAGCTCCCACTGAATTACAGATCATTACAATAATTTATTATTCAGTAATTAGAACACAATGCTCCCACTGGATTTGACAACATTATAAGTGTTTCATAACCAGTAAAAGCAAATAGTGTGTTATTTACTTTCCTACAACTTTGAGAGAACCCATACGTAACAATTACTTAGGCACTAAAAGAATGTATTCTACTTTGTAAATGATGGACTATCCATCAATGCAATTAACTTGAAAAATTGGGCGTGCAATTTCTTCCTTAATAGGTCTACCGTCCCCACAATGGTATGTAGCACCTTTAAATGGTCAAAACAAAACAACTAGATAAAATATACTAGTTTGTCTTTTACCATTTTGCGGTAATTAGTCTAGCTTATAATTTAATAACTCATAAAATGTGCAATAATCTTAACTATTAAAGTTTGCTATGTGTTATGTATTTAGAATTTAGACAATTCTAATTTTCCTATCATACCTTTCTCATTCATGAAAAGGAATAGGATTAAGTCTCACACTTCTCTCATGGAAAGGAGACTAGGTTAATCCTTTTAGTAAAATTGACTCTAGCCAAAACCCCCTATGGGTGTAGATCAATTTACTAATAAAAGAATATACCACGTTTACGGTTTAATGTTGCATTAATACATTAAAAGAATTTACAAAATTCAATTTTAGTATTTTCGATAATACAATCTTTAAGAAAATTAAATACCCATTGGTTTATATTCATATGAACCATAAAATTTTCTTAAAGCTAGGATCCTAATTGACATAATTCCATTACATCAGTTGATAGTAATGAAAGTATTCAACAAGATAATTGTCGAACAATAATTGGCAAACAATTTCCAATTTCTAGATCTTTATGGGATTTATATTGGCAAACAATTTCCAATATAAGCATATTTTATCCCCATCTTATGCCTTGAGTCAAAGCTCTCACTTACAACTCAATTTAAGTCGTCTAATTAAAAAACTGTAAATTAACATAGTCTCATTACATCGGTTGATCTGCTAGTAATGAAAGTATGAAATTTACCTTTCCATTGTAATCTAGTCCAAGCTCTCACATGACGTAAATTACAACTTCAAGTGTTCTTTTAATTAGATGGCATTAACTTAATTTTAAGGGTACTAGTTTTTTATGTTTATAATCAAAATATGTACGAAGAAGCATGCATACATCTTCGTATCATAAGTTTTTCAAAACCTTTTTATTTACCAATTTAAGCTAAGATTAAATCAACAAAGTTTTAATTGAGGTATTGGGTTCACCAATCAAACGCCCACTATATCCTACTACTGCATGAGTTAAAAAACCCAAGTTATTCGGATAATTACCACAAAGTGGCACGTGGAATTTAGGTCAATTCACCCTTAAGGTGATTTTGTACATAAAATAGTCGTACTTGGTAGCTCCAATTTGACGCACAAAGGAGCGTAGAAACAAAGGTCAGCGCGAAGCTTATTAAAAACCCGTTCCTACTTATACCCCTCTTATAGTTTGTCACAATTGGGTGAGCCGTTCGTACTATTGGTACAAAACTCAACAATCAATTAAAAGTTTATGACTTTAAGTCTTAAAAACATGTTATAAATTATAATCTTGCTAGTCTCGCCTGGGAGCAAACTACCATGCGAAGCGAACCACTATCGGCACATAAGACTTTGCAAGATTCATAATTTACCACATCAAGTTTCACCATTATTTAGTCCATTTATTTTCTATTCAAAAATTACCTTTTTTTGCTTAAAACATGTCATACAATTAAACAAAAAACAAGTAATAATAAAAATAAACAACTAAATAACGCACATAACTTAACAATTAATTTATGTAAAAACATGTAGCCACATGCAAACTTAATTCGATAAAACCTATTAATAACCAATTCTAGGTTTATATTGTATATATTTAACTAAGACTATCACTTACAAAGTTAGTGAGCCACATGCATCGACGTATCGATTGCGTTAGTCATAATTAAATATACACCACATAGCACATAATTGATTACTTAATATATTGGAGTCTTCCCCAATTCGACATCTATCAATTAAATTACATGTGAAAACAATTTAAATCATCACAACAATGAATCCATGCCAAACATGCACGTTTGCATGGATTCTACCTAACAATTAGCAAGTTGCCACAAGATCGCATACAAACACATAAACATGTTAAACCTAGGGTTCCTAATCAAATTAAATAACCAAACATAAACCCTAAAAAATAATAAAGGGCAATCGGCCCTAAATTAAAAATTAGGGTTCGATTGGAATTAACCCTAAATCGACCAAACATGTAAAACACAATCAAGATTCATTTTTTATGTGTTAACGGCTCTTGATGCCACTGTTGGAATATTAATTTCATGACAATCATAAATTAAACACATAACATCAAAGTGTTGCGGAAGCGTAGGAACAAATAACATATAATTAATTAACCGAATAATAAATAGTATGCGTACCTTTTGATTCTAGCCAAACAAGAATCAATCTTCAATTGAATCACCAAGAACCCTAATTAGGGTTTATAATTGGATTAAAGAATTACCCCTTACCGTTTTGTAATTCAATCCAAGATGTAAACAATAGTGTGTTTACACCACGTTCTTGTACACACGTACTATTAACGAATTAAAGTAAATGCTAGTTTAAGAAACACAAAACTAAAACCAAACGCTTTATTTTTGAAGGATAAAAGTCGAATACCCCTTAAAAGAGGGTGTTCGGCCAAGCTTAACAAAAGATAAGGAAAACACAATTTTAGGGTTTATTGTGTGTATACAACAGTTACAAAACAATGACCCCTTGGTTTTGTATTTATAGGATGACAAAACTTGGAGAACAAGTTGGAGTTGGGTTGGGTTTTATCCCTTCCTTTGACCGATCATATCTAAAGCCCACAAGGGGTTTCTAGATCTTTCTTGTTCTCTATATTTTCCATTTATAATCCTTTCCTTTTAATAGTTAACGGTCGTTAGTCAATTTCTGTTAATTACTAACGGTCGTTCTACGTTTTGTGTTATTTAATAATTAAATACAACATTTTATATTTAATTATTACACTTTAATTCTCATACGTAAAGTGTGCAATCTCGTGGTCTCGAGTTCGATCTTAACATACGACTACTAAAATAATGTACATAAACTAACAAAGTGCACCTAATACATTAATGCTTTTGTGATAACAGGCTGTTCTGTTATCATTTGCTTAAGAAGCAACAAAAAAGATTCGCGGAATCTTCAAGATTCTGATGGAATTGTAATCTGATTCCATTCCATAACGTGTTTGTTTGGCAGATTCAAGGAATTCAGAATCTGAATTCCATTCCTTAATGTGTTTGCTTAACAAATTGAATGGGATGCAAATCTGTCAAAATCCCAATTCTGCGAAATTCAACATTCCATAGCAAAATGGGAGGAATGTTTACAATTTCATGGAATTCATTATTTTATCATCAAAAATCAATTATTATTATTATTATTATTATTATTATTATTATTATTGTTATTATTATTATTATTATTATTATTATTATTATTATTATTATTATTATTATTATTATTATTATTTTTTTTAAAAACATCAATTCATTAGAAACTCATATGATCTACAAGAAATTAGAGGGGAGCCAAGATAATCAATTATTATTATTATTATTATTATTATTATTATTATTATTATTATTATTATTATTATTATTATTATTATTATTATTATTATTATTATTATTAATAATTATTATTTTAATATTATTATTGTCATTATTATTTTAATATTATTATTATTATTATTATTCAGTTTATGAATTTTAGTTTAATATAAAATTTTAAATATTTTAGTATAATTTATTTTTTCTCATTTCCTTTTCTTTCAACCAAACACGCGTTAGTTTTTGCACATTTCAATTCATTCAGATTCCAAATCCTTCACATTCCAATTCCTTAACATTACAATTCCTTCATATTCCAATTGCATAGACAGATTCCAATTCCATCAAAAATATTCCGTGAACCAAACGGGGCCAGGGTAAATAGTAATTATTTAATGAACTTTCTTCAAAGTATCGTTTTAGTACGTGAACTAAAAATTGTTCTATTAAACGTTTCAAACTTTTTAAAAGTGTTACAATATGCATGTTTAGATGACGTGTCATACTCCAAATTGTGACACATACCGCTACTTTTTAGGTGACACGTCACATAAAGGTGCATAGTGGAACATTTTTTGAAAGTTTGTAACATTTAGTAGAACACAATTTAGTTCACGCACCAAAACATTATTTTGTAAAAAGTATACTGGTATTTAATGAGAAAACAACGAACGTAAACATGTTCCATTGATATATGAAAGAAACAATGTGATAATAGAAAAAGACGTCGGTGAGCGCTAATTAAGTTAATAGCCAACGAACAATATAAAACACTATTAAAAATGATTATCAATTGTAAAACTAAAGGATAATTTAACTTTTCATTGAATAAAAGCAATTATCAAGAAATGGAGTTATTTTATTCCTGACCGAGCACCACTGACTTGCTTATACATACTTTCTTTTCACACAATTCACATAAATATTAGGCATGTGATGCTAAAAATTTGTTCTCAAAATGCTATACCGCATGAAATATCTTTTTTGTTCAAACAACAGAAGACTTGTATTTCTACCTTTCACAATTTGCCTCGTTCTGGTCGTAATAAGCACAAGTTTTCAAATTTAAGATTAAGTAAATATTAATAAGCTTCAAGTTACCAAACTTTCAGTAACATAACTTGCCAAGGTTAAAGACACTAACATAGTCATCATCAACTTTAGTAATATTTAGTTGGTCCACAACATTGTTGTTTAATCTCTTTGTGAAAACGTAAAGGGGGGGGGGTGTGAATACGTTACCGTTTTCAAATCTTAAAACTTGTTGTATCAAATATCCGATTAAGCTTGTTGTAATATGAAGGATGCAAATTATAGTTTATGACTAACATATACTAAAACAAGTTGTCACACAAGTATAATCATCAAGTCACAACACAAACAATAATATAATGCAAACATAAAAGTAAAGCAGTAAGTAAAAGAAAGCGCAAACCAAACACGATGATTTATAGTGGTTCGGTCACGGAGCTCCTCTCCGCCCTACTCCACTCCCCGAGTACCCAACTCGAAAGTTACTTCACTAGATCAACAAGCTCCCTTCTCGGCGGAGAAAACCTTACAAACATCACTTACACTTTTTCCGGTACAAAGCTAAATATCGGGTTCTAGTTCGAGGTAGAACCAACCTAACGTCGCTTATACAATATTTTCGACACTGAGCTAGATGTCGAGTTCTTTTACAAATGTACAACCACTCCCGTTATGTTTTATGGCCCAACATAAAAACATTATGTTTTATGGCACAAACACATAAACCATCTAATCTAGTTTGGTGAATAGATTGTGATGATGCAATCATGTTCACAATGATGATCCATGACACAAATATCTACTGGATATGAATGGCTAATCTAAATGAACTTCCATTGATAGAAAGCCTTCAATGGATTAAGATCACAAGTTCCCTAAGCTTGTTGTGATAGATCTTCATATATGCTTGCATGTGGAATCTAAATGAACTTCTTGAATAAGAAGTCTTCAAACAATGAGGATGACAAGTGCCCTTGAATCTTCATATGTTGATATGCTTTGGTGAATGATGATGGCAAGATCTCCAAGCCTTTTTGGTGGATCAAGAGGTATGGTATGCTTGTGGTGGATGATGACTCAAGATCTCTGAGCTTGCTTCACAGGATCATTTCGGGAGTATGCTTACAACATAATGAAAGTTAGTAACATTATGATCATGATGATAAGGGTGATTAATGTATGTTACTACATGGTTATCTACTGATCTAAATGTATGCAAAAGGGTAGAGAGAATGTATGTTCAAGTGATGTGCAAATGAGTAAACAATGGGCTGCTATTTATAGCCAACAGGATTTTTAACCCACGGATGGGACGGATCCAAAAGTAGGGATCCGTCCGTGTAATGTTTTGGTTCCGTGGGAACCTGACAGACAATCTTTCCAAATCTTCACCAAATCTAACCAAGATATTTCCATATCTTTTCATTGAGTAAGGATCTAAGCAAGATATACATATGATCTTCAAAATCTCCTAAAGATTTCAAAGTGATGCATGCCATGATGTCATAGTACATTTTCCAAATTTAGAATTAAAATGTATATGAATGTAAACTTGTAAAATGTATATACTAGCTAACTAATATATGTTTACCAAGTTGTACCATGTTAGTTTATGTGTTACTAAAAATGTTAAACTACTCATGCTATTATAGGGCTTAAGATATTATGTTGTTAACATCATTTTTATGTAAACACATTTGTCTTACTTTGTCACCTAAAGTGAACTTATCCTATTTTGACACCTAAAGTGGTACTTAATCTATTTTGACATGAATACAACTTAGGAAGTATAATGTACAAGTAAAAATACTTGTATATGCAAAATGTAAAATGAGGTTCGAAGTAGAATGGTTAACCTTTTAAAATACTTAATGACTCTAAACGTATTTTAAACATTCTAAATGATTTGTTAAGGGGTTTGATCATAATGCCACATAACAAACATGTACGAACCTGTGTTGTACCATAGGAGGACTTGAGAAGTCGAGAGGTGTTGAATGAATGTTGAGACAAAATATGATTACGAATAACTTGTACATTTTACGTTATGTATCAAGTTACATGTTTGTCATCAATCAAAACAAACGAGACTGTATAGATTAAATATCGTAATATTTGCACTAACACTCTTTCCATATCATCAACTGTAAAGTATATTATTTTACGTGACCGACATTATAGATGTTTAATCTCCATTTCATATCATCATATAATATCCTGAAAAAAAAAAGAAACAAAAAAATGAATAGATAAACTCCTACAAACATCGAACCTTTTATAGTTCTTGTAACCCATAAACCAATTTTGATCAAATAGTCCATCATTACAAAATTTAACATCAGTTAGCAACTAAAGCAGAATATGACAAACTTACAGTAGTATACCTGCAAAATATGTACATGTTTTTATCGAATTAATGGAGTTGCTTCCCTATCCATTAACATAGTTAAGCTTCCAAAAGAAATTTTGTATAACAGATTGGTTTTCAACATGCGCAAAACCCATATCCAAGGGACTCTCTGCATACCTTACAATTGACACTACACATAATAATGGAAGGAGACCGTCTTTTATGATGTAATACAGCAGTTCCATGTAGACTAAAAATCCCATCCAAGAGATCAACAACTGCTTCATTCTCAGGTTCAACTTCAACACTAAATTCGCATCGAATTACCTACATATATATGTACAGCCAATTCATTACCTTACTTCATAAATGTATTAGTTTGGCTAATAATTCATGTATGATGTGTCAAATGGGTGACTTCAAAAGGTTTAGCTCAGCGGTCAGTCATATCAAAAATATTAGTTTGTATAGTGAACTACACAATATAGATTGCCATACATTGCACAATAAAGCTATCTCTCATCTACACTTTGTTTTGTTCCTTTAAACTTCTCTATATGAAAGGAAGAAAGAAATGGTACCTGGATTGTAAACAATACGCCCTACAGTTGAGGCTATGCATTTCAATTAGTATTAATGCAAATTAGATAGTTGCCCGGCTTGAGCCTCAAGTACGAATGTGTTGGGAATTAAATGTTCTGAAGATTAGTATTGCTGGTTCATAAAGGAAAATACTCTTAAGTGTCGATACTACTGCTAGTGTATTCAATACTACTGCTAGTGTTGGAGATACTACTGCTGCTAGAGTAAAAGATACTACTGTTGGAGTGACTCATACTACTGCTGAGTGGATAATTATCGCGTATTCTACTGCTGAGTAGATAAGTATGAAAAAGATATTTGTGTATAAAAGTCAAAATATAACGGTAGATAATATCTTAGATATGTGTTCAGTCAACAAGTTGTAAACACAGAACATGTTGTATCTTAGCTACTGACACACACAAGCTAGCAAATAGTCGAATACTCAAGTGTGCATGTGCTTAGATATTACATATATAGAGAGTTAGTCATAAGTTAGAATGTGACTGAGTTGATATAAAAAATAATAGAAAATAGTTTTCTTTGTAATAGAGATTCAAGGTTTGTAACCCTAATGATAGTGAAGATCACTCGTATTATTCTCAATAATATTGAATCGTTTGGTGTTAAACATTCTGTGTTCATTATCAAATTCAACAACCACCACTGTTCCATTTCCAATAACAATATCCTTCTAAGTGTGGTTAAGTAGATTCCGCATACTTAATCATATTCACTCAAAGTATCATATACACATGTTATAAAGGACTAACATCCTCAAAGTGTATCACATCCTCTCAATTGGTATCAGAGCAAGGCTGATATCTTTGATTTAGAAGAAGAAGAAATGGACATGGAGTCTATTCAAACGAATGTTGCTGCAAAGTTGCCAATGCTCAAGCAAAATGAGTTTGATATGTGGAGGTTAAGGATAGAGCAGTATTTCCAAGTGCAAGACTATACACTTTGGGAAATTATTGAAGAAGGAAACTCTTTCAAGCCTACAACCACTACATCAACAGTTGATGACAAGGTAGTAACAACTGTGAATACCAACCCAACAATTGGAGAAGATAAAGTAAAGAAGAAGAATGACCTCAAGGCCAGAAGTATGCTGATGATGACCATTCCAAATGATCAACTTTTAAACTTCAGCAAGTTCAAAGATGCCAACTCATTATTTGAGGCCATTGTTGCAAGGTATGGTGGAAATGAAGCCACCAAGAAGACCCATAAGACTTTTCTCAAGCAGAACTTTGAAAACTTCTCTTCAACAACCAATGAATCACTGGATCACATGTTTAACAGGCTTCAGAAGATTGTGAGCCAACTTGCTGTTCTTGGTGTAGAGATACCTCAAGAAGATTTAAACTCCAAGTTCTTAAGAAGTCTACTAGAAGAGTGGGCTATGCATGTGGTTGTCTGGAAAAACAAGCTAGATATTAATTCAATGAGTCTGAATGACTTGTACAACAACTTCAAAATTGTTGAACAAGATGTGAAGAAAGCTGGAAGTGCTAGTTCAAGCACTGGGAACATGGCATTTGTGTCATCTCCTAGTACCTCAAATCTAGTTAAAGATGTGAAGGTTGATATGGGAGTTGGTACTGCTAGTTTATCAAGCAATACTATTGGTATTATGGATGAGAAAACATGTTGTGCTTTTCTTACAAGCCAGAATGATGGGTCTATGCTCACTCATGAAGACCTCCAGGAAATCAATGATGATGATTTGGAGGAGATGGACCTAAAATGGCAAATTTCTCTTCTTAGCATGAGGGCTAAGAAATTCTATCAAAGAACAGGGAAGAAGATCACTATCAGCAGCAATGATACTGCTGGTTTTGACAAATCAAAGATAGAATGCTACAACTGCCACATGATGGGGTACTTCTCAAGGGAATGTAGAAGACCAAGGCATCAAGATGGCAAAAGCAAAAGTTTTGGAAGGAAGTCCAAAACAGGGGAGGTTACTGAGCCAAACTCAAAAGCTATGGTAGCTATTGATGGCTTAGGTTTTGATTGGAGTTTCATGGCAGATGAAGAAGAACCTTCTACTCAGATGGCTCTCATGGCCTTCTCTGCTACTGAGGTACAAAATGATAAAGTTTGTTCTAATACTTGCACTACTCTTAAAGAACTAGACTCTTTAAGAAAACATTATGATGAACAAAGGATAGAACTAAACAAAACTCGTTAAAACTTAACAGATTATAAGGTAGGTTTAGCTACCCTAGAGAAGCAGATCATACACTATAAAGACAATGAATTTGCTTTTTCTGATGACAAAGCTCTTCTTAAACAAGACATATTTTTTAAAGATGCTGAAATTAGATTTTTAAGAACTGAGTATGATAGGCTTAAAAAGAAGAGTGAAAACATTCAATTAAGTGTAGAAACATTAGACTATGCCTCTAAGGGGGTAAGCAAAATAATTGAATGTCAAGTGATCAACAAAGCCAAGTCTGGGTTAGGATATAAAAATGTCCCACCTCCTTACAAAGGAATTCCTGCACCCCCAGGGATAGACCTAGAACACATAGGCTTGTCTGAACTTCAACAACCTATATTAGAATATGGTGTTCAACCAAAAGCAAATGTAGTTGTTGATGAACCTATAAAAGTAAGTGAAAGTGTAAGTAATACTTCACTTCCTGAGGACAAGGTGTCCTCTGTTAGGAAATCAGATGGTCCAATCATTGAGGACTGGACATCTGATGATGATAAGGAAGAACAGGTTATGTCTAAACCTGATGTTGTTAAGAAAGCAGGAACAAGTGTTCCTAAAGTGGTCAAAAATGATATTGTTAGGCCTTAAACAAATGTTAAACATGTTAGGCAACCAGTAAGATATTGTGAGCAATATAGAACCACAAACAAGCCCAGAGGTAACCAAAGAAATTGGAATGACCTCAAGTCTCACCAACTAGGTGATGACTTTGACTTCTATAACAAAGCTTGTTTCGTTTGTGGAGATTTTAACCATCTTGCAGCCTTCTGCAACCTAAGGGTATCTGGGTATTCAAACCATAGGGTGAATTTAAAAAGGCATACATCTAAAAGTCACTCTAATTTTACTAGAACCATACCCAGAGCAGTTTCATTAAATTCTGGCCCAAAACAAGTTTCTACTGCTAGACAAGCAGTTACTATTGCCAGACCATTTTACTCTGTTTACCCAAAACCAGCAGTACAAAGTGCAAAAACATCTTACGAACATGCACAAACAACTGCTAAAAAGCCTTTTCCAACAAGAGCAGTGTTACAAAAACAAATTTAGATGCCAAAGGGTACTGGCAACATTAAAATATATTGCAAGGGAAAGGAGGGCCAATGCTGTTAAGGCCTCAGCATGTTGGATTTGGAGACCTCTTAAATCCAATGGTGCATCAACTGTTCTCAAAAGATTTAATTACATTGATGCACGAGGCAAATCCAAGTCAGTAATGGCTTGGGTTCCCCAAGAAATCTAATTTTCTTATTTGTGTGCAGGGACATTCACAAGCAGATGATGAAGATCAAGGATATTCAGATAGTAGGTATTCAAGGCACATGACAGGCAACATGTTTTATCTTTCAGACTTTCAATCTTTAGATGGAGGATATGTTACCTTCGGGGGAGGAATAGGAGGAAGAATTACTGGTAAAGGTACTCTTAAAATTGATAAATTAGATTTTGAAGATGTATACTATGTGCAAGAGCTTAAGTATAACTTGTTTAGTGTCTCACAAATGTGTGACAAAAAGAACAAAGTTCTTTTTACTGACACTGAATGTCTTGTGCTTTCTTCTGATTTTAAGATGCTTGATGAAAGTCAAGTATTGCTTAAAATTCCAAGAAAGGGCAACATGTACATTGTTGATATGAAGAAGATTGTTCCTAAAGAGGCCCTTACTTGTCTTGTTGCAAAGGCCACATTGGATGAATCTATGAAATGACATAGGAGGCTTGATCACATTAATTTCAAAACCATAAATAAAAATGTCAAAAATGGTTTGGTAAGAGGTTTACCTCAGAAAAGATTTGAAAATGACCAAACATGCATTGCTTGTCTTAAAGGCAAAAAACATAAAGCCACTTGTAAGCCCAAGATTTTTAACTCTATTGATCAATCATTGTTTATGCTTCATATGGACTTATTTGGACCTACTTCTATGAGTAGTATTAAGCATAAAAGATTTTGTCTAGTTGTTACTGATGACTATAGCAGATTTACATGGGTTTTCTTTTTAAGTTCTAAGGATGAGACTTCTAGCATTCTTAAGACATTCATTACAGAGATAGAAAACCTAGTAGACAAGAAAGTAAAAGTAATTAGATGTGATAATGGGACAGAGTTTAAGAATAGAGTTATGGATGAATGTTGGATTGGGGGAATGCAAAGAAAAAGGTATTAGAAGAGAATTTAGTGTTGCTAGAACTCCTTAGCAGAATGGAGTTGCTAAGAGGAGAAATAGGACACTCATAGAAGCTGCTAGAACCATGTTAGCTGACTCTAAGTTGCCTATCACTTTTTGGGCTGAAGCAGTTAATACTGCTTGCTATGTCCAGAACAAAGTTTTAGTAGTTAAGTCTCACAATAAGACATCTTATGAGCTTTTTAGAGGAAGAACTCCTGCAATAAGATTTCTTAGACCTTTTGGATGTCATGTGACAATTCTGAATACCTTAGACCATCTAGGATAATTTGATAGTAAAGCAGATGAAGGATTCTTGGTTGGATATTCTCTCAATAGCAAAGCATTTAGAGTATACAACTCAAGAACTAGAAGAGTTGAGGAAAACCTGTATGTGGAATTTCTAGAAAACAAATCCAATGTAGCAGGTGAAGGTCCCAAATGGCTATTTGATCTTGAGAAACTAACCCAATCAATGAATTATGTGCCTGTTGTTACAGAAACTAATAAATTTTCAGGTTCAGAAGCTGATGATGCAACAAATGAGGCAGGGTTAGGAAAAGAGACAGATCAAGATTATGTGATGATGCCAATATGGACAAGTGTGGATTCAACTTTAATAAATGATGAACCTTCTTCTGATGAAGCTAAAGAAGGGATTGAAGATGAAAACAAGGAAGATGGAACTAAGGAACAAGAGAATCCAGTTAACAGTTCTAAAGATGATAGTACTGCTGAGACAGAGCAAGCTACTGCTAGGCCAAATGTTTCTACTGCTGGCCCATCAGACTCAAATGAAGCAGATTTCTCAGAAGATGAGGTGGATTTCAATAATCTCCCACCTGACTATCATGTTCCTTCTACACCACACACAAGGATTCACAAAGTCCACTCCCTGGACAATGTGATTGGTGATATACAATCTGGTGTGAAGACAAGGAAGCAAATTATGTCTTCAGACCAACAAGGGCTTCTTGATGCTCTTTATGCATCAAAGCAGCATGAGTATGCAAACTTTTGCTTATTTGTATGTTTTCTCTCACAAGCAGAACCCAAAAATGTTCTCAAAGCCTTAGATGATTCAAGCTGGGTAGAAGCTATGCAAGAGGAGCTTTTCCAATTTAAAATTCTGAAGGTTTGGGTGCTAGTAGATTTACCCAAGGGTGTAAAGGTAATTGGTACTAAATGGGTTTTTAGAAACAAAAGGGATGAAAGGGGCATAGTGATAAGAAACAAGGCTAGACTTGTAGCCCAAGGGTACACACAAGAGGAAGGGATAGACTATGAAGAGGTTTTTGCTCCAGTAGCAAGAATTGAAGCCATTAGATTATTTTTGGCTTATGCTTCATTTATGGGCTTCACAGTTTATCAAATGGATGTCAAGAGTGCTTTCTTATATGGTACTATTGAAGAGGAGGTTTATGTCTCACAACCTCCAGGTTTTACTGATCCAGACCATCCAGACAAGGTGTACAAGGTTGTCAAGGCTCTTTATGGCCTTCATCAGGAACCAAGGGCATGGTATGAAACACTGGCTTCCTATTTAATTGAAAATGGATTTCAAAGAGGCAAGATTGATCAGACATTATTCATCAAGAAGCACAAGAAGGATCTTTTGCTAGTTCAGGTGTATGTGGATGATATCATCTTTGGATCTACAAGGAAGGAGATGTGTTTAGAGTTTGAGAAACTTATGCATGATAAGTTTCAGATGAGTTTCGTGGGGGAACTTACATTCTTTTTGGGTCTGCAAGTTAAGCAATCAAGTGAAGGCATCTTTATCAGCCAAGATAAATATGTTGCAGAGATTCTAAGGAAATTTCAATTTGCTGATTCAAAAGTGGCAAGCACACCAATGGACTCTGAGAAGCCTCTTCTTAAAGATGTAGATGGAGACAATGTGGATGTACACACATACAGATCTATGATAGGCTCTTTGATGTATCTCACATCATCAAGACCTGATATCATGTTCTCTGTTTGTGCTTGTGCAAGATTTCAAGTAACTCCTAAGGTTTCTCACTTAACAGCAGTCAAGAGGATTTTTAGATATCTCAAGGGTCAACCTAGGTTGGGTCTATGGTATTCTAGGTAGCATATTCAGACAGTGATTATGCAGGTGCAAGCTTGGATAGAAAGTCAACAACTGGAGGATGTCAATTCCTTGGATGTAGACTTATTTCATGGCAGTGTAAAAAGCAAACAATTGTGGCTACTTCAACAACTGAAGCTGAGTATGTAGCTGCTGCAAGTTGTTGTGGTCAAGTACTTTGGCTTCAAAATCAACTTCTTGACTATGGGTACAATTTCATGAACACTGTCATATATATTGATAATAGTAGTACAATTTGCATAATTAAAAATCCAGTGCAACACTCTAAAACAAAACACATTGAAATTAGACATCATTTTATTAGAGACTGCAATAAGAATAAGTTGATTCAAGTTGTTAAAATTGATTCTGATCATAACTTTGCAGATCTTCTCACAAAAGCTTTTGATGTAAGAAGATTTCAATACTTGGTAGCAAGTATTGGAATGCTTAATCCTTAAAATTTTCAAACTATGTGATTTTGTATATCAATTAAGGTTGTACTGCTAGCATTGTCAATTGATACTGTTATTGAAAAGTTTGTACTGCTAGTACAAATTTGGATTGTTTTGTTCATACTGTTAGTCATATAATTCTACTACTATAAGACAAATGCTTTGCATTTTGTTTTCTTGGTTTTGGACTAACCATTTCAGGTATGAACATTTGAGCACAAAGAAAGTTTCAAGTGAAATGTGTGAGCAGCATAATGATGATATAAGTTGCTAACATAATAGGTTCATGATGGACAGAGTTTGGGAATTCATCAACAAAGGTTTACACCTAAGTTAATTGATTCTTTAAAAACTTCTTTCTTGAAACTTAATTATGATATTTCATTTTGAATTAATGGCTCAGTTGGTCAGATAGTAACTGACACAACTCACTTTCTATCATTTTATACTTTAATTAGTATAATGAGCAAGTCTAAGGACATCTGATAGAAAGAACAGCGAGCAAAAGTGAATCTAACACTTGTGTTAGAGTCAACAATTGCCACGAGCTGGAAACCCTGTCAAGAAAGCCCTTTGAATGGGTTTATCTGTACACAGGCAATTATTTATAACTGAAAAACATTGGTTCTCACACAACCAGAGGTTAATTTAAAACCAAAATCTTGATTAAGTGTCTGTTACTACACTTAATCCCTTCAAAATGGTTGTTAGCAGTATGATTTTTCAAATTAAAATCAAGTTCATACTGCTAAGTCAAAAGTTTCTTAAAATCTTTTGGATTCATAATGGCTCAGAAACCCATCTAATGATGGATTATGAGTTATTGCCCCATGATTCACCTCTCACAGGAGTTAACACACCTGGAAGTGATGAGGGCAGCAGATTGAAATTTAAGGAATTGATGGCTTTATGTACAACATTGTCTGATAAAGGAGTCAAGTTCAGATGATGGTGAGAGATCTTCCAAACAGGAGAGGAAGATTAACAAAATGTTGGGGAGGAAGATTGCCCAAATTGATGAAAATATTGGGGAGGAAGATTAGCAGAGGATGAAAGACTGTGAATGTGTATGCTCAGAATCAGGGGTGGAAGTTTAAATTGATCAAGTTCAAGAAGTGCATGAGTCTAGTAAAAGCATCATCATCTTGTATGCTCTTGTCTTTTCCCACACCTGGCTCAGCAGCAGTTGTTGTATCTCCTACAATGAAAGCTTCGCCTTCAGAATCATCTCAATAAAAAGAACAAGCTCCAGTTTCAGTTGATGGATGCTGGAAATAAGCTCTTTCATCTCTCTTCTTCATGTTCGGACATCTTTGACTTAAAATGATAAAGCTTTGTCTACAAGATTCTGGAGTATTATATATATTCAGAAGGGATGAAGCAATTCAGTTTCAATTTCAGTTCACTACGTTTGTTCATCACTTGCATAGCTTGCTGAGAGATGATTTGACTTCATAGAGCAATTACAGGGAATATAATATCAGGCTTCAAACATCCAAGATACACAGCACCATTGCCTCTTATAATTCCTCTATCCAAGAAAATTGCACCATCTTTTAGGCAATGCTTAAAGCATAAGCAAGGTACTGCTAATGTTCAAGACAAAGAAGATGATGTTATTGCTGAAAGTGATTCACAGATGGCAGATGAGTTAGACAGAAAAATACTTAATCTTACAGAACAAAGGAAAGCTCAGATCAAGAGTCTGACTATGTAGTGTGTAATAACCCGAAAATTTTCGAGTTATTAACTTTCTGTAAACTGAAGCAATTGATTATGAACTTTAATCAAGTTATTTTATTCACCTTGGCATTCGAAATATTACTATATATATATATATATATATATATATATATATATATATATATATATATATATATATATATATATATATATATATGTATATATATATATATATATATTTTCTTTCTTTACTGAGAAATAACTAGTGAGATTACAAAACGAACAATGTGGCACAACTCACGTTCCATTTTCACTGAAACCGCACGCGTACCGACACCGTGATAGTATGGCACAAGTCAAATGAAATCTTATCGTAGAATATACAGAAAATCATGAAATGGTAGAAAACAATTAAAGACCCGGGGAGTATCTCAAATTATGTTTAACGACTCTAAAATATATACTCTCAGATTTAAGACAGTCTAGGTCGGGTCCAGACTTGATACTGATTAACGGGACGCGGGTAATAATTTACCCCACCTTAGCTAATAAATCTACTCACTACTTAAAATTAAATATCACCCTCCACTAACACATAAACCAAAATCTGCTACCCTATCCTTATATTTGTCGCCTCCACCTCTTCCCCATGAACACCGATCCATCACCATCTCAATCTCAACCTTTGACTTAGAAAACCTTGTCTTCTTCCTTAGTCATGGGCCAACATAGATTAAGGAACCATAGATATAGAGATAACACATCGATTAGGAAGGATCTTTTCCCCACGAACCGAAAGTAAGATGGAGCTTAACTCCATGAAACTCCATAAATCCGCTCCTCCTGGGAATGATTCGAATCACATCTATTTTCAAACACACCCAAAAGGTTTAGAGAGTGGTTCGAATAGGGGGCTGTGGAAGTGGGTTTTGGAGCTTCTTAAAGTTCGGATTGGAGGATTTGATTAGTGTTCGAAGTCCCACAAACTATTTAGGTTAATTATTAATCTTTGGTTTGATATTGTTATATTTATTTTTTTTAGATTATTCGATTAACAGAAAGTAAAAGATAGGCCGAATAAATGACAATTGGAGTTAGTAAAATGATTGTGAATATTGATGAGTTAGATGTGGTTAGGAAAACTTTTGAATTAAAAAGTTGGAATAATAAGGGTTAGTTAGTTAAGATGGGTCGAATAGAGAATTGACTTTTACAGAGTCATGGGTTGGTTTGGTTGTGAAATTGTTAAGAGTTATTGAGGATTTGAATGAGTAAGATAGGGTAGACGAATTCAATGACAGTAAGATGTTTAAGGTTAGAACGAAATTAGTGTGGTTGTGTGAAACTCAAGGACCCCGTTTGAGGTGGAGTTTGACACACAAACAACACCCCAAAACAGCCTTCATTAGGCTTAGATGAAGCATAAATAATAGCAACCTTAAGCCTTACCATTAGAGATCACTGAAAACACCTCTTGTCGACTCTAAACGAGCCACAAGACTCGCGTAAAGGCTACCACTTGGATACCCCAAGTGGCTTGAGCTAGAGTAGTAATAGAGAGTTGGTTAACCAGTGAGACCCTAGGTTGAATTGGTAGCACCTTAGAAGTCTCAACCGAGACTGCCCAGCACTAAACTTGGCGCAAGGAACTGATTTCATTTTTAATGAAATAACAGACGAAGTCACAGGCCAAACCATGAGCCACCAAAAAGCCCACCATGAGTTAAGTATAGAAACATGGGTAGATTGAAGAATGGGCTCAAGTGAAGCCCATAGGGTCACACAGACTCTTAAATCACAGCAACCTTTTGAAGACTAGTATAAAGCCCACACCAAAGTCCATTTAAATCAGCTCAATTGAGTAAGTAGAACATTTAAAATGTTAAAGTGTTGATAATGTGGTGATTAAGCGAAACAATAAAAACTATTCTTAAATAAATCGCCGTCAAAACTTTATAGGTCATATATTAGTTATAGAAATTACGCCAAAAACGACTAGACTAAATAAGACAAGCCATTATACGTCAACAATATATACACCATCGAAAGTTGAATAACACATGTCGACAATTTATTATAGCCGAAGACACCCAAAAATGAATCAAAAGATAACTCAAGTGTAAACATGCATATATAAAAGGGGACCTGACTAATGATTTGTTAATGAGGAGATATTATATAACTTAAAATGATAAACCAATGTAAAACAAATAGGTATAAATAGTCATACACATTACAAATAAATGATTTCACTCATAGTGGGATATGGGAATAAATATATATAAATTCACGACAAGGCTAATGAATATATATAAACGAATTATTTCACGAACGCTTAGGAAATTTATAGAAATATAGTTACACTAGATTAAAAAGTGTAGTAAATTGAATGGTTAACATGAGCAACAATAACATAAATGTTTTGGAAAACTTTAAACTTAATTACGATCATCGAGTCTTAAATCAGAATTACAAACTAAATTATGCCATACTATCTAGGTCACGCGTTGGAGCAACTACACACCTTTTGATTCTATTGCATCCCAGATTCTACTACTACCAAGGTGAGTTCATAGTCCCACTTTTACTATGTTTTCAAATCCCGTGGGGAGATACATGCTATAAATCTGAACACAAATATTTTGTATACTATCCTGATTGATATTGCTAAATTAATATTGCCTAAGTTATTACACCCGCCAATTTAAAAGTCCCTTTATCATGAACCATTAATCACTTGCGAGTGAACGCGAATTTCGTGAATAGATCTATTGGAAGTTGACATCCCATTTGTACTAGCCGGATGGATAGCCATAGTGTTAGCCGGATTGATAGACAAATGCACTTTATTCGAATTTGAGTATGGCAAAACTCCTACACCAGGGCATTTATCACCCATATCATTGCTATGATTGGGATATTTATTATTACTACCCCTACACGTTAAGGTTTGCGTTTCATGAGGCTTAGTGCAATATTTATCTATTCATTACCCCTGCAATATCATTGTTTTCACTACTATCTGACTTGTGTTCAAACTATTTCAAACTATTACAAATAAAACACTGTGAATTCACTCAACCTTTATGTTGACGTTTTAAGCATGTTTATCTCAGGTAATTAAAGAAATCTCAAGCACGGAGTTGGCACGGGCATGGAGAAAAGACCCACCTTTGTTCCAAATAACTATATCATTCTTTTCAAACTCATCATCACTTTTGTGAACTACTACCCCTTTTTGATAACAAATATGTAATCTCTGAATATTGAGTTTTCATTGAATGATATAAAATTTCCTTTTTTATCAAAATCTATACTTATGACTGTGATCTAGTTGGTAATACCCCGTTTAAGTCTTCCGCTGCTTCATTACGATTTTCGGGGTGTTACAGATTGGCATCAGAGCCTAGGTTATAGAAAACCAAATGCTTTTTCAAAAACATTGGACTATAACCGCGATTCCTAAAAGGACCATTTTAAACCTTACCACCCTATGCCCTCCGTGCCAACACTTTGCTACACTTTTGCATTGAGATTTGCTTGGCAGATTATGCATAGCGAATGAATTTTATCACTATAGAATATTAGCATTGAGATTTGCTTGGCAGATTATGTATAACGAAATAGTTTTATCATCTACGAATGTTATTACAACCAATGCATGTTATTGTTAGATAACTTACACTTATTATTATTGGGATATTACAGTACCATGTCTCCTTCATCTCACCCCATCATCATCGCTAAGAACCTCGATATCGAGGATGCCTACTCATCCACCAATGATCCAGCACCTCCCTCACCACACCCCGCTATACCTACATCATCCACACCATTTATTAGACCCGCCATACTTATCAGGCCCGGTAGGGATGTTCCACCCCATTACATTTTCTGATATTACCCCAATGGACCCAAGATGGTACACTCCAGGAGTCGCCTAGTACGCCCACTCATACCACTACCACCATCATGGACCCCTAGCATGTTTACCTATGAAGATTTGGATACCTCACTATGGATAGTGCCACGACCACTACTTCATACCACCACCGAAGATCCACCCAGAAGAGCACCACGTAGTTCTTAGACTACACTATTATCATAAGTAGCTTTTATCCTAGCCACGGGATGTGTGGCCAAATTAGTGACGCTTGTAGTACCTCTTTGTTGTATAACAAATGTGAGACAAGTTATCATTTGGACATGTGGTTCGGCTATGCTATGTATTGATATCGGTCTATAAGAGCCGAGATTTTCCATCATATATGTAGTGATTGTATCTACTCTTGTTATGATATCATGGCAGTAGTGCTTTATTCTGACTTTATCATGTTTAAGCGAACCTTGTCATATTACCTAGAATTTGTGTACAATCTCATATCAACTAGATGTGCCAACAGTCGCCTTTGCACTCCATATTTTACAAACTATTATTATGCCATTTTAGAAACTATTACCATGTAAAAGACAAATTTGATATCCCACCACTATCAACCAAAACAGTTCACTAACACCTCTTTATTATCTTACACTGTGAACAAACGAACTTTTCATCCTCTTAAGAAATTTCCAGACTTGCTATCAACTTACGAATTGTTTTGTTAGTTTCATATAAACCATTTTGTAAACACCCTACAGACCATTTTGCTACTATCTGGTGAAATCATTTACTATCACTTTATAAAACATTTCGCTAAAACTTTATTGGTTATCACTATCCCATTAGTCATTTCGTTACTCTACTTTACCACCCAATAAACCACCACTTTACTTCCATTTTTTTTCCGACTATTTGACTACCTTACTACCCTCTTATAAAATAATAAACGGTGTCACTATCGACATACAAGCTATTTTACGAATCATCCCACAGACTATTTGATATAAACACAATAAACAAAATTTGCTACCCTACTACAAATCTATAAACCAACAAATGTTTATACTGACACCCTGCAGACTATGTTGCAAACACCCTACAAGTTTTATTATTAACTCATAAATTATTTTGCCCCTCTGAGCACCACATTAACCGCTGATAAAACAACAAACTATACCACAATGCATCACAAACCAATTTTTCGTTACCCGATTCGACATGATTCTTTCCATTACTCCCACACTCACTTATCCACTTACCACCGTCAGGGAGAGCCGTCATGCCTCAAAATAACGAGATGTTGGAGGGAGTGCCCAATACATTCGAGGTTGACCAGAGTTCCAGGAGAACTCAATTGGAAACAGAGGATGACATGGTGTGGAGAGATATACCATGTATAGACGATCGCATTGCCACCATGGAGACTTGGGACTATATGCCTCATTTATCATCATTCGAGTCTTCGGACACTCCATACCCTGGGACACCACTAGAGGACACAGAGACGAACGTTGTTGCTCAGATGCAGAACCAGTTGGATTCGCTGACTAGAGAGTAGAGCTTCACTCCGAGCACCTCGATGAGCTACCAGCTGATCAGTTTGAGTCGTACCACTTTGCAGCCATTTTTAAAGTTTATCAAGACCAATACTCGATTGACTATGTAAACTCAGGAACATGAAATAATGGGCGCCCGAAGTGTGGCTGCAAAGTATGGTAAATCATCAGATTAAAGCAAGACACGGGGCATATGTTTGATGAGTTTTTGTGACGACTACCTGAACAAAATTATTGGAGATGAAAATCCTGTTAGGTTTAAAAACCATATGAACATTTTGAAGCGTTTCCATTCCCTTGTTAAAACATCTGGTTGCGGGTTACCTACAATCAAATAAGGTATTTGCTTAGATACAATAGTAATTAAGTGAATCTTAACGAAAACTTGTGTTGTGGTTATTCAACATCAATGAGATCAATAATAATTACTTCAATTAATATTGAAGTAGGAGTTTACGAATGATGAAATAAGTTACCTGTGGTTATTCAACATAAATGAGATCAATAATAATTACTACATTGAAAACATTCTAAATTTGTGACTCCACATCAGGTTAAACCTTCTAAAAATTGGCAGCATATCCTACTATTGGCTAAAGCCACACCCCAACTTTTGCCCTTTTGTTATTTTGAACTCCTGTAATAGACTTAGCCAAGCACATATTTATTTTAGATAATGAATACGAAAAAAGGAAAAGTTTAGATCATTAATATGATAATACAGAGCTATGCTTGCTAACCGCAACGCTAAACATGTGTAAAATAACACCTATTACAAATTCATATAATGTAAAGTGATACCTGTTTAGCCGGATTATATCATCCGCCGCAATCTTTTTCAAGAGACAACTCCTGCAATATACACATTGAGATTTATAACGATCCGCATATGACCATTGCCAAATCAACAACAAAAGTGTAGTTTCATAAAAACTCCCAAAATCAGATTGTTACGAATATAACTTAACAGACATTTCATCAAACACTTGGTAAGCATAAAAATGGACCAAAGATATTTCGTCAAACACTTGATGTGCAAGTTTAAACTTGACACTTAAAATTTAATTTCATCACCTTGAATTTGATAGCTTGTTGACAGGATCTTCATTCACCATCACCTACAGCCATGACCACCAAAAACAGAGGAATATAAAATCGTTGTCACAAAATTACAAATATAAACTATATAAAAAAAATTACCTGAAACGTGAATGGAATTGCAACAAACATACCTAAAAAGTCGAAAAGCTTATTCAAAGTTTCCTGCAAATCAAATAACATAATAACACAAATTAAAATTTGTTCTTATCACAATAAAAAGATAAAAATTTGTTCTTAGCACAAATTAAAATACGCAAGTGTAACCTGCAAAAAAAATACGAATATTAAAAACAAAACTAAAACTATATATTAAACCAAAGTGTAACAAAGACCATCAGGACTATGAAATCATATACCAAACTGTATATCAAAAAAGAAACCAAAACCAACCAAATCAGATCCAACCCCACAAAATTATAACTAATATCAGATAAAAAAAATTAAAACAGCCAAATCATGCATATCAAAATCAATCGGAAGAAAACTAAATGGAATAAATAAAAAGAAAACATACAAATTAGGTAGAGAAGATGATTATGGTGTTGGAGAAGGTGGTTTCAAAGAGGTGCGTGTTAATGGTATTGAATGGTGTTGAACAGAATGAATAAACGATTATAGTGCTTAATGGTATCTCGAAACTTAAGCAGGAGGAGCGTAACATTCATTGCAGAAAACGCTCTATAATGGTTGAATCACTTGAATGATAATAATGAGTTTACAAAAAATAAGGCTTCATAGGAGCGGGCACTTATTTGACTTTTGCATTCTGCGCTTCAAAGAAAGCATGTTTTGGGGTGGTTGTACATTGTCTCTAATTATGGAATTTTGGTCACACATTTAATGTCTTTTTTTTAATGCTCGTGCTTCAGGTCACTTGTAAAAAAGCTTATTTTATTAGTTAGAATAGATTTAGAGTGGGGGACATGTGTCACACTATAAATGGCTTTCTACACTTTTTAATTTTACTCACTTTGCAATAGATCCCCGACCTTAATTTTATATGGTCGTGTAATTTTATGATTGGGTTGGCTTGGTTGATTGGAATTGTCATTTAAAAGTCTTTATTTACGTACTTTGACATTTCAAATTACTTGTCTACTAATTAGAGTAGATGAAAAAGTTTGATCGAGTTTACAATATGAAAAATAATTGTTGTGCCTACTAATCAAGCCTACAAATGTACCTAATGATTTGATTGGTTGATTTCAAAAAATGATTGGTGAAAATTTGGAGAGAGAAAGTACATAATACAATTGTACAAGTGATTTATGCATTAAGCATGTTTTTAGGCTTGTGTTGTAGGTCTAAATAGCACTACTCTTACAATATTATCACTACTTGAAATTATTATTACAAAGTTTCAAGAAAGATGGTTAATTAGTTAAGTGTAAACTCTTATTTTGCAAAAAGTAAGAAAACAATTACGGAGTATAATAAAATGTTTTTTTCTAAATTATATATCTTTTTTAGAAAACAATTATTTTGATACGAATGGGTATACTCGTATGTGACACGCTAGGAGGAGTGCACCGCTAACTTTGTTCAAAGATGATTCGCACCAATGACAAACCGGCCATTCGGGAACCATACCCAACAAGCACAGAACCACACCCCTCATAGGCTATCACTATTATAAAATCATAAACACCACTCTTTCGTCAGACATCACCTATTCTCCATTTTTCAAACATCTTGGGGGCTTGGGCATGTGTATGTCTATGCATAAAAAGTGTTTTGATTTATGTTTGCAAACTTGTTCCAAAAAAAATATATGTTTACAAACCTATATGAGTTAATTACATATTTTGTCTATGTATTTTGCACGCATTCACATATTTCGTCATTCTTTTTAAGTAAAGAGGCGGTTTCAATAATTAAAAAACATTGCTTATTTCATCGTTTCAACTAACGACCGTTAGTTGTGTCTCATTAAATAGTTTCACGTGAGGGCACTTTTGTCATTTTTCTCACTATCACCTGCCAGCAAAGGGCGAAAGGTTTCATTGTTTGTAAACCACAAGAGTGGATTTTTAATAATTAACTCTATTAATGATTGGTAGGTAAGAGTTAAGAATGACGAAAGTGCCTAGCTTGAAACACATGTGGAATTTTAATAATTAACTCTAAATGATTGGTAGAGTAAGAGTGGAGAATGACGAAAATGCCTAGCGTGAAACGCGCATGAAATTAACGAGACACAATGCAAGATTTGTCAACCACAAAAATGGTCGAGGTACATATTTTGAGGAAAGTAACAAAAACTACGAGTGTGTATAAATTATTAGTATAGTTCTGTATAGCCTGCTATGTTTTAGCTCAAGCCCAGTTTATATCATTTGTAGGGCACGGCCCATCACAGGAATCCCTAGTATGTATTGTGTATATATTTGTAGTTTGTGGGAATGATAAGACACACAATTCAAAAGTCTCAATACCAATCAATATGGTATCAGAGCAATCCCTATAATCTCTCCCCTCTCACATCTAAAATCCCTAAAATCTCTCCCTTTAATCTAATACGCTCCTCCTTCTCCTTCCTCCCAACATTCCATCAACAAATAACCATGGCAGGAGATGATAACACTGCACCCAAATCCAACGAAACAAATGAAAAACCTTATGGCATCACAAACATCAAGACATACATCCCTCTTGTGCTCGATTTGAATGAACTGAACTATGACTCCTGGAGTGAGCTATTCACATTACATTGCAAAAGCTTTGGAGTCATTAACTTTATTGAAAGTAAATCGTCGAGTACGAACCAAACCGATGAGGAATGGGGAAAACTCGACTCACTAGTGAAACTTTGGATCTTTGGAACCATCAGTAAGCCGCTCCTCCAAAGGGTCCTGAAGAAGAACACGACTGCTAATGATGTGTGGAAGATGTTGAAAGACATTTTTCATGATAACAAGAGTGCAAGGGCTATGCAACTAGACAATGATCTTCGCAACATCGAACTTGGAAGCCTTTCGATAACCGAGTACTTCCACAAAATAAACCGCCTGGCTGACCTTCTAGGTAACATCGAAGCACCTGTGGATGAGAAGAATCTGGTTACATATGCCATCAACGGCCTAGGAGACAAGTACGAGCAAGTTGCGGGTATCATCCGTCATCGCGATCCTGCTCCCACCTTTGCTCAGACCCAATCTATGCTCCTCCTGGAAGAGAGCCGTGATGAAGCGAAAAGTGTACCGCTTTTAAGGGGTTATTTAAGCCCTAAATCGTATTTATTTGATCAAATATTGCCCTAAATCGTTCCTTTTGTCATTTTAGGTACTTTTGAGGAGAAATCTGGAAAAGGAGGCATTTTGGACGTTTTTGGAGCATAAAAGTGAAGAAAACGACAAAGTCTCAAAATTGTGCTGAAAGTTACCTTTGACGGCGTCAGGATTTACTCCAGACGGCGTCATGTCTTGGCAAGAAAAGATGGATGTGAAATTTACTCATGATAAGCCAGTGAAAATTGCATGTGAATTCTGACGGCGTCACGCTTTAACCTGATCAAGGGCGTCATGGCTTAATTCAAAGAGGGACGGCGTCACGTTCAAGGTCTGACGGCGTCAAGCCTTGATAAGCCAGAACTGATTTTGGAGAGCTAAAGAGGGACGGCGTCAAGAAGGCCATCCGGGAACCCTAAAAGCGGCGAGGTGACGGCGTCACACTCCATAACGTGACGCCGTCAGATCCAAAAGTCTATATATAGTTTTGCAATTCTTTGTCATTAGTGTGGAACTTAGTGTGGAATTTTTGGGAGAAAACCCTAAGACGATTTTAGCATCTTTTTCAAGGCTTTTTGCCTTGAGATCTTCCATGTTACATTGAAGATAAGTTATCAATTAATCATTCAA
This sequence comes from Artemisia tridentata subsp. tridentata, assembly GCA_021014915.2. NCBI lineage: Eukaryota > Viridiplantae > Streptophyta > Magnoliopsida > Asterales > Asteraceae > Artemisia > Artemisia tridentata. The sequence continues at coordinate 108,637,227 of CP139506.1, read as the reverse complement.
TATGTCTATGTGTTGTTTGATTCTATCTTATTCTTGTCTTTTGATTAACATGTTAGGCTAGATTTATCTTGTGTTTGCTTAGATCTAATAAAACCTAGCTATTGATTATTGGTTATTAGTGTGTTATTAGTTGTATTGGATGATTGTTTATCTATGTTAGGCTTAAGAAAACTGGCTAACTTCCTATTCGGTAACTTGCTTGAACGTCTTAAGAAACATGAACCAAATGCGTACTAAAGGTTTTTATGGTTGTATTTAATGCACAAGCGAATTCTAGTGATCCCATGTTAGGAGCTTCCTAGCCGGCTCGACATAGGAGTGAAGTAGGAGCTTGTAGAGTTGGGGAAGTACGTACGCCACCCCACAAATGGTATTAAGGAATACACCCGTCATCCACGCGACTAATACACACTAATCAACCGGTAAAAGATAGTTAGGGAGTAAGGAAATCTAAGTGAACACATTTCTCTACACATAAGTTTTCACCAACTTTTTATTTTCAGTTATTTATTTTATTTGCATTCGTAGTAATTTGGGTTAGTTGACTAGCAACTAATTCCGCCCACTCTTTCAAACCCGAGATTTTACTTGCTTTCATAAAAATATAAAAACATAAAAAAGAATCTTCCTCAACCCTTAGACCTATTAGAGTAGTCTTTCATACCTAACGAACACTATTCCCTGTGGAGAACGATCAATCCCCCGTACTTACCACTACACTATACTACATCGGTCAGGTACACTGCCTGGTGGGGTTGTAAGCCTCTTGAGATCCCTCGAGAGGTAAAACCTGTTGTAAGGTTGCAAAACCACGCATCAAGTTTTTGGCGCCGCTGCCGGGGAATAGTTATTGTTTAGGTTGAATTTTTATTTTATAGGTCTACTCACTAGATTCCTTTCTAGTGAGATTTTCATTTTATTTTTCTAGGTTTTCTTTAGTCTATCTATTTTCTTCGTTTCTTTGTTCGTAACCATTACCATTAGACATCATGGAAGATGGTAATATCCTTGATCCCAACAACCCACCACAACAACCACCTCCTAGAGCCCGCACTTTAGGAGGATATTCCCTAATTTTGGATGATGACCCCCCTAATCTTAGAATCACTAGGAGCCGAAGCTCGATAAAGACTCTTGCCACACCCTATGCTGAACCCGAAAGGGAAATGCATAAATTAAGGCGACTCCACCAAGCGGCTGAACCATCCACGATCAATTTTGATGATGCCCTCTCCGAGGAAGAATCCAATCATCATTCTACACCTCCTAGCCCTCAACCCAATCACGATATGGAAGTTCCCGAAATCCCAATCCCTAAATGTCTCAAGGACTACTCTTCTCCCACCCCTCGTGGTTTTTCCAATGCTATCGTTTTTCCAAATGAACGCACGGATGAGGTCTTGCGTGCAACCGATATTTGGCTGGTCCAAAGTGTATGCAAGTTTCACGGATTGAAAACTGAAGATCCAATCCAACACATCAAGGACTTCCTGAAAATAGTGGATACCCTCCATACGGACGGAGCCACTAGAGATACCTCCCGGTTGCGATTCTTTCCCTTCACCCTTCATGAAAGAGCCGGAGACTGGCATAACCAACTTCCTTCCGAATCCATCTTCACATGGGAACAGCTTATCTCAAAATTCTATGAGAAATTCTTTCCCATAGGAAGAACTTCAAAGTTGAGAGACGAAATCCTCCGCTTCCATGTTGGACCAGCAGAACCTATTCACAAATCTTGGGTTAGATTCAAGGATCTAATTAGACTAGTCCCTCATCATGGCATTGAACTCTGGCTTCTTGTCCAAATCTTTTATGACAGTGTCTCCAAAAACGACCAATTGGGCATTAATAATTCATCAAAAGGGAAAATAGCCAAACTAAGCGTTGAGGAAGGATGGAATAGAATTGAGGAATACGCGAATGATCAAGACGATACCTGGGATGAACCCGATTCGATCATGAGCATTTCCAAGATCATGAAAGAGCCTCCTTTTGCTAGCCGTGTGAGTAGATTGAATGATCAGGTATCTTATCTAGACAAGTCGCAACCAACTAAGCGGTTATCAAACCCATACTTGATCTGTGATCAATGTGGTGGCCCGCATGAAGTGGAGGAATGCGAGGATGATACCACCACCGAACAAGCATGCTTGTCAAGCCACGACATCTTCGATGATCCTTCGCTCTTAACTTTCTACCAAAACAATGATTTCACCCCTTGGGGAAATCTTGTGAGAGAAGAGGGAGGAGGAGAATATCCTGACTATAAGGTTAGGAGCACTTTTGAGGATGATCTCGGGCATTTCATGTTTGAAAAGAATCTGCAACTAAATGGTCTCGACAACCTTATCAATAGTCAACAAACCGACGTGAAGGCCAAATTCGCATAACTCAACGCCACTCTCGATGGCCTTGGCAAACCTCAAAGAGATCCCTTACTCGCCATCACCACTCGTGCTGGAACAACTACTAAGGATCCACCTTACCCAGCTCAACAATCTAACGTCATGGAACCCGACACCCCTCATGAGGAGGAAGGTAATGTGAACGACGAAAATCCCGAGCAAACCCCTCCGGTAACTCCCTCCCCACCTACTCCTGCCAAGCAACCCATTAAAGTCCCATACCCATCTCGCCTCAAGAATCAAAAGGTCGAAAATGATAATAAAAGATTTTTGTCATATTTGAAGAATTCGGTTGTCACCATACCCCTTCTTGATGCATGTTATCATATGCCCAAATATAGTACATACTTCAAGAGGCTGCTCACCAACAGGAAAGGGCTCGAAGGTCTTGTAACCTTAGGAGAAGAATGTTCTGTGGTGACTCAACGAGGGCTACCAAAGAAGGTGGACGATCCAGGTAGTTTCACCTTGCCCTGTTCAATTGGATCTCTTTCAGTCAAGAATGCTTTAGCCGACTTAGGAGCAAGCATCAATCTTATGCCGCATTCCATGTTCCTCAAGCTAGGGTATTCTGGGTTGAAACCAACCCGTATGAGCATCCAACTTGCCGATAGATCAGTCAAATACCCCTTAGGAATATGCGAGAATGTGCTGGTTAAGGTGGGGAAGTTCAAATTTCTAGTTGACTTCGTCATCCTAGAAATGGAAGAAAAATGATCTTGTGCCCATCATTCTAGGAAGACCATTCCTTGCAACTGCTCGTGCTGTTATTGATGTTCATGACGGCAAACTAACCTTACGAGTGGGGGCCGATAGCTTAACCTTCGACATCAAAGACACAATGAATCTTTCTCTCGAAGCAGATAATCAGTTGTATTTCATCGGAGAAATCAATGAACTATCCGACGAGATTGACAATTGTGTAGATGAACAGGTGGAAGCTGGTTGGTTGCGAGATGAAGCTTTCTTACCCATCTTAGAGGAGGAGAAGACTATGGATGTGAATGCAGTCTCCTTCTATCCCAGACAAGAAATCGAACAGCTTGAGCTTCGTAAACCCGAGAACAAACTTAAACCTTCCATCATCGAGCCACCCACGTTAGAACTCAAGGAACTCCCGAACAACCTTGAATATGCCTTCCTTCAAGGAGAAGATCAACTTCCGGTAATCATAAGCGCTTCTTTGAAAAGTGAACAAAAGGATAAACTCTTAGGAGTTTTAAAAAAATATAAAGGAGTTATAGCATGGAATGTAGCCGATATCAAGGGGATTGACTCTACCTTTTGCACGCATAAAATCCTCATGGAGGAGGATTATAAACCCACCGTACAACCTCAAAGGCGAGTAAATCCCAACATAAAGGAAGTCGTAAAGAAGGAAGTCATTAAGCTCTTAGATGCAGGGCTAATTGATGCGTGGTTTTGCAACCTTACAACAGGTTTTACCTCTCGAGGGATCTCAAGAGGCTTACAACCCCACCAGGCAGTGTACCTGACCGATGTAGTATAGTGTAGTGGTAAGTACGGGGGATTGATCGTTCTCCACAGGGAATAGTGTTCGTTAGGTATGAAAAGCTACTCTAATAGGTCTAAGGGTTGAGGAAGATTCTTTTTATGTTTTTATAATTTTTATGAAAGCAAGTAAAATCTCGGGTTTGAAAGAGTGGGCGGAATTAGTTGCTAGTCAACTAACCCAAATTACTACGAATGCAATAAAATAAAATAACTGAAATGAAAATGTTGGTGAGAAACTTATGTGTAGAGAAATGTGTTTACTTAGATTTCCTTACTCCCTAACCATCTTTTACCGGTTGATTAGTGTGTATTAGTCGCGTGGATGACGGGTGTATTCCTTAATACCATTCGTGGGGTGGCGTACTTACTTCCCCAACTCTACAAGCTCCTACTTCACTCCTATGTCGAGCCGGCTAGGAAGCTCCTAACATGGGATCACTAGAATTCGCTTGTGCATTAAATACAACCATAAAAACCTTTAGTACGCATTTGGTTCATGTTTCTTAAGACGTTCAAGCAAGTTACCGAATAGGAAGTTAGCCAGTTTTCTTAAGCCTAACATAGATAAACAATCATCCAATACAACTAACAACACACACTAATAACCAATAATCAATAGCTAGGTTTCATTAGATCTAAGCAAACACAAGATAAATTTAGCCTAACATGTTAAACAAAAGACAAGAATAAGATAGAATCAAACAACACATAGACATATTGAATGATTAATTGATAACTCATCTTTCAATGTAACATGGAAGATCTCAAGGCAAAAAGCCTTGAAAAAGTAGCTAAAATCGTCCTAGGGTTTTCACCCAAAATTCCACACACTAAGCTCTCTCTAATGACAATAATTTAGAAAACTATATATAGACTTTTGGATCTGACGGCGTCACCTTATGGAGTATGACGCCGTCACCTCGCCGCTTCTAGGGTTCCCGGGTGACCTTCTTGACGCCGTCCCACTTTAGCTCTTCAAAAATCCATTCTGGCTTATCAAGGCTTGACGCCGTCAGCTCGTGAACGTGACGCCGTCCCCTTATGATTTAAGCCGTGACGCCCTTGATCAAGTTAAAGCGTGACGCCGTCAGAATTCACATGCTATTTTCACTGGCCTATCATGAGTAAATTTCACGTCCACTTTTTCTTGCCAAAGCATGACGCCGTCCAGAGTTAATTGTGACGCCGTCAAAGGTAACTTTCAGCCGATTTTTGAGACTTTGTCATTTTCTTCACTTTTATGCTCCAAAAACGTCCAAAATGCCTCCTTTTCCAGATTTCTCCTCAAAAGTACCTAAAATGACAAAAGGAACGATTTAGGGCAATATTTGATCAAATAAATACGATTTAGGGCTTAAATGACCCCTTAAAAGCGGTACACTTTTCGCTTCATCAAATACCCTTACACTTGAGATTTGCTTGTCCTCAAGCAAATGCGCTTTTATTCTAATCAAAATACAAGTTAGGGGTCATTTAATGCAAACATAAAAGTAATTACAACAAATATTCGTTCCACTTCAATCATAATAAGCACGGAGATTACATACTAGCACCTCACAAGTAGTGTTTAGATACTCACATCTCTCAAGTGTCATCAAAATAAATCTCATAAATGAAAACGGATAATATCTCTCACTACCTGTTATAGCAAATAGATTACCATAGGCTTGGGAAAGGATCGAAAACCTCCTCCACTAGGCATAAGCACCTAAGATAAACTATCAAAGAGGGCTTTTAAATGGGTTATAACGTTAGGTGTAGGGAAAAGGAAAACACGGTTTGGTTGGATAAAGGATGTTTTACTGGTGGCGAGTTAAAGATCTTGATCAATTACATGTACTATACAATGTTGCTAAGCCAAGACTAGACTCGATCTTAAGCTAAAAACAAAATAACAAAAACAAAAACATAAAATAAACATAAAATGAAACGGGATGGTAGTCCGTATGTTTTTTCTATTTTTCATTTTCTCATTTTTTATTGTTTTTCTTGATTTTTTTTTTTTTTTTTTTTTTTTTTTTTTTTTTTTTTTTTTTTTGCATACACTTTTGCCCTACCATCCAAAATAATACATCATAGGGGCATTGCATTCCCCTTACACTTAAATTTTTACATAACCTTACAAAAAACTATTCTAATGACTCGAATTAAGATAATCAAAACACTTGGAGTACTTTTAAAATATTTAGCACATATGGGGGTAATAAATGATGTTCTTCCCCATTACTCCATTACACTAGTACTTTACCCATGAGTCCCAATCGTCCCAAAACAATATGTACAAGGATATGACTCGACTTAGCAACCATGTAATCAACTAGATAATTAACTTGGGGTTTAAACAAATGTTGTCACAATAATGCACTAAAAATGAGTGCATACAAGGTAGGCTAAGGCGATTTGGGTGTACATTTTAGTAGGGTGTAACAAATTCTTCCTTTAAGTAAAATGCTTAAAGGTCGAAACGAAAAGATAGGCTCTGAGGGGTGTACTAGGGGTATCGTGTACTAAAAATGAGTACAACGCAAAGGGTGTGGGAGAATTACTTGACCAATGTAGCCAAAGTAATTATAACAAAAACACAGGTGTAAAACAATGGGTTAATCCTAATGCCTCTTATCATGTAGTAAATCTAACTACACGAATGTAGTCTCACTTGTGGCCTTGGAATGGTCCTAACGCAAGTTCTAGAATCTAAGTGCTACCGGTACACACATCATAGCATAAATGCTTTTCCTACCAATTCTAGGGGCGAACCTCACATATTTGGGGGTGGAAAAATTTTTAGTGGTACGGTTTTTTGTGCTAGTCATATAACTCCTATCCGTGAGATGCTCATTAAGATCAAAGTTTCACTCCTAAGTGTTGTAAAAAATTTTAAATTTGGCACTAAAATTACCCTAACAAGTATTTCTCTCAGTTTTATTACACGTCTACTATTAAACAAACAAAAATCAAGCGCAATGGCATTCTCTAAAATCGTACTTTTACCCCCCTTACACTTAAGATGAACATTGTCCCCAATGTTCAAATAACAAGATGTAAAAGTAAATAAGGTAAAAGAATGAAATCAAATACTCCCCTGATTCGCTCGGTGGATAATGAAATTACACGGTTAAATCTTCCTCCAAAGTGATGTAGAAGCTCCATGACTAATGCATCGCCACAAGCTTGATCCAAAAACATCTCCTTGTCCAAAATAACCTGTTAAACCTGAGAAAACAAACACGAAAACCTGCATAACATCGGCGGGAAAAAATCTATATATAAGGATATAATGCTTGTGGAATGATAATTTTGCAGATTCCTGGAGATTATAAGTTGGAGATTTTAATAAAAACTTTTCTAAAAACAAAACTTTCAAAAATTTCTGAAAATTAAATCTGACGCCGTCAGGTTATGAACCCTGACGCCGTCAGAAATGACCTGACAAAAATTTTCATTTTAAGTTTCCGGAAAATTTCTGGAAAAACCTTTACCTTACTTCCTGGAATTCTTGCAAAACATCATTATGACTCGATACAAGCATTTGACTCAAACACACACTAATATGTATGTTAATTTAATATTATTACGATTCATGTTCATTTGTGTTCTAATAAACCGATTTAGATTTCCCTTACACTTATCTTTTGCAAAATACCTTTATATGTAGTTAAGACGAAGTTAAAAACAACATAAAGCATTTTCACAATTTACTTTTGAACATGAATCAATACTAATAAAAATTAAACACACATACGGAAAATAAAATCAAACAAACAAATAAATAAACACACAAAGCAAATAAAACAAATAAAGCTTGGGTTGCCTCCCAAGAAGCGCTTTTCTTTATTAACGAGTCTTGTAGCTAGACTCAAAGTCACATACATTACGTGACTCCATCATCGGTCACGGTTCCTAGGCCATTCTCCTTCCCGGTTTTATATTCCGGTCCTAATTTTAAACAATCCTTGTAGAAACCGAATATCCTTTCCATAACATAGTCTACTCCTTTACTTCTATCCTCATCATTCCTATAGTAGACCGCTTGCTTGAGCTCCTCCTCAACATTTGACAAGTTTTGGAATTGTTCTATCTTATATGGCATTTGGTAGCTTACTTCATCGGTCTCATCCTTAAATCTAACTATCCCTAAGGAAGGTTCATAAGTCATTCTAGAGATCTCAACAAATGGTTTTCCAAAAACCACTTGAGTCAAGGATGCATCGACTATTGGGTGGATATCTTCTACAATTACAAAGTCGGTGACATAGGTGAAGTTTCCTACATAAACCGGTAATCCCTTAACTCTTCCCGTGAAGTTACTCATCCAACCCTTGTCAGGGAACATCCTATACCCAAGTTGATTCTTCATTATCAAGTTGTAGTGGGCTCTAGTCATGATGTTTATGGGCGATCTAAGGTCGATGTAAGCTTTCCACACATGTAGATGTCCGATGTTGCATGGTATGTTGAGATTAGAAGGGTCGCCTATTTCTATGATTGGTCTACCTAGGAAGTATGGTGTCTCGGGGTCATCGAATAAGTTTGTATGATATGCGCGCTCTTCCTTAGTGGGTAGCCTATTGAAGTAGTCCTCATCATCATCTACTCCTTCAATCTCACTTGTCCTAACTTCCTTATCAACCTCGACTTTCTTATCCTCATCCTTAGGTTCACTATTATCCTTATTCCTATCAATTGGTTTAATAGTGACAATGTTGACAAAGTGGACGTGTTTGGATGAAGAGGGGTCTTTTAATTGGGGTCCGCTATTTGTGTTCCTAGCGTCCTTATGTGGAGGTGATAACACTTGGTTATGGAGAGCTTTCAACAAGTTGTCAATTTTAGTGGTCATCTCCGTTTGTTGTTGATTGAATTCGGTCTCGAATCTAGCTATCCGAGCTTCTTGAGATGCCATAAATTGGGAAATCAATCCTTCAAAGTTATTGGTACTACCATTGCCGGAAGGATTGTTGTTGAAAGTACGGTTCGAGTTGGAACCGCTTGATTGGAAACGATTAGGTGGGTTGGAAGAATTGGTTTGTTGCGTGTTTTGGTTTTGTTTCCACCTAAGGTTCGGGTGATTTTTCCATGAGGGGTTGTATGAATCACCGTAATGGTTTGGCTCGGGTTTGAAAGTGTACCACTTGTCTCCCGCTCCGTCGGTACGCGAGGATGCGTAGTCCACAAAAGCTTGTTCGGGGAGTTCCATGCAATCACGAGTGTCGTGGGGACCACTACATAATTCACATGAAGAAGTGATTTTGTTCACTTGGCTTGGAGGTTTAGGAGCCTCGTAGGATTTCATGAGAAACTTGACTTGGTCTTCAAGTTCTATGATCCTACGGTCGGAAGTGCTTGAATTGTTAGAAGGCAAAGATATTGCCTTGACCGTTTTATTCAAATCACGGGGATCACTCCAACTTTCGTTGTCATAAAGAGCAAGATCCTCTAGGAGAGCCCATGATTGTTCCGCACTTAGATCACGTAGCTTACCACCGGCCGATTGGTCAATGGTTTGCCTCGTGGAGAGATTGATATGGTCATAGAAGATTTGGACTTGGAGCCAAAGTTCTATGCCATGGTGGGGGACTTTTTGGAGTAAGTCCTTGAATCGAGTCCATGCCTCGTAGAGAGTTTCGCCTTGATGTTGTTGGAACATCAAGATATCATTCCTTAGCTTGGTAGTTCTTCCCGGTGGGAAAAACTGAGCAAGGAAACGAGTGGTGAGATCATCCCAAGAGGTAATGGATCCTGCGGGTTGACGTTCTAGCCACTGACTAGCTTGGTCTCGCAAAGAGAATTGGAAGAGACGCAATCGGGTCGTCTCTCGAGTGGCAACATCAAGGTCTATAGAATCAGCGATTTTAAGAAAGTCCTTGAGATGTTGATTAGGATCTTCAGAACGAAGTCCATGGAATGCGCATCCACTTTGCACCAACCGGATGGTGTCGGATCGCAAGGGTGTGATATTGGCTCCTTGAGTGAGCTCAATGGTGTTTCGATAGCCATGGTGGCTAGGACGGGAATACTCTCCTAAAGTACGGGCTCTAGGAGGTGGTGGTGGTTGTTGTGGTGGTGGGTTGTGGGGGTTAAGGATATTACCATCTTCCATGATGTCGGATGGTATGGTTACGAACAAAGAAACGAAGAAAATAGATAGACTAAAGAAAACCTAGAAAAAGAAAATAAAAATCTCACTAGAAAGGAATCTAGTGAGTAGACCTAATAGAAATAAAAATTCAACCTAAACAATAACTATTCTCCGGCAGCGGCGCCAAAAACTTGATGCGTGGTTTTGCAACCTTACAACAGGTTTTACCTCTCGAGGGATCTCAAGAGGCTTACAACCCCACCAGGCAGTGTACCTGACCGATGTAGTATAGTGTAGTGGTAAGTACGGGGGATTGATCGTTCTCCACAGGGAATAGTGTTCGTTAGGTATGAAAAGCTACTCTAATAGGTCTAAGGGTTGAGGAAGATTCTTTTTATGTTTTTATAATTTTTATGAAAGCAAGTAAAATCTCGGGTTTGAAAGAGTGGGCGGAATTAGTTGCTAGTCAACTAACCCAAATTACTACGAATGCAATAAAATAAAATAACTGAAATGAAAATGTTGGTGAGAAACTTATGTGTAGAGAAATGTGTTTACTTAGATTTTCTTACTCCCTAACCATCTTTTACCGGTTGATTAGTGTGTATTAGTCGCGTGGATGACGGGTGTATTCCTTAATACCATTCGTGGGGTGGCGTACTTACTTCCCCAACTCTACAAGCTCCTACTTCACTCCTATGTCGAGCCGGCTAGGAAGCTCCTAACATGGGATCACTAGAATTCGCTTGTGCATTAAATACAACCATAAAAACCTTTAGTACGCATTTGGTTCATGTTTCTTAAGACGTTCAAGCAAGTTACCGAATAGGAAGTTAGCCAGTTTTCTTAAGCCTAACATAGATAAACAATCATCCAATACAACTAACAGCACACTAATAACCAATAATCAATAGCTAGGTTTCATTAGATCTAAGCAAACACAAGATAAATTTAGCCTAACATGTTAAACAAAAGACAATAATAAGATAGAATCAAACAACACATAGACATATTGAATGATTAATTGATAACTTATCTTTCAATGTAACATGGAAGATCTCAAGGCAAAAAGCCTTGAAAAAGTAGCTAAAATCGTCCTAGGGTTTTCACCCAAAATTCCACACACTAAGCTCTCTCTAATGACAATAATTTAGAAAACTATATAAAGACTTTTGGATCTGACGGCGTCACCTTATGGAGTATGACGCCGTCACCTCGCCGCTTCTAGGGTTCCCGGGTGACCTTCTTGACGCCGTCCCTCTTTAGCTCTTCAAAAATCCATTCTGGCTTATCAAGGCTTGACGCCGTCAGCTCGTGAACGTGACGCCGTCCCCTTATGATTTAAGCCGTGACGCCCTTGATCAAGTTAAAGCGTGACGCCGTCAGAATTCACATGCTATTTTCACTGGCCTATCATGAGTAAATTTCACGTCCACTTTTTCTTGCCAAAGCATGACGCCGTCCAGAGTTAATTGTGACGCCGTCAAAGGTAACTTTCAGCCGATTTTTGAGACTTTGTCGTTTTCTTCACTTTTATGCTCCAAAAACGTCCAAAATGCCTCCTTTTCCAGATTTCTCCTCAAAAGTACCTAAAATGACAAAAGGAACGATTTAGGGCAATATTTGATCAAATAAATACGATTTAGGGCTTAAATGACCCCTTAAAAGCGGTACACTTTTCGCTTCATCACTAATTTACCCGATTTCAGACAGTCCATGGGTAAGTCCTGTACAGGTTGTACCAAAAAAGGGAGGAATGACGGTGGTGAAGAACGATAAGGATGAGTTAGTGCCTCAACGAACGGTAACTGGATGGCGTGTATGCATTGATTATAGGAAGCTAAATGATGCAACCCGAAAGGATCATTTCCCTCTCCCATTTATCGACCAAATGTTGGAAAGACTAGCAGGGCATGAATACTACTGCTTCCTAGATGGGTTCTCAGGGTATTTCCAAATCCCTATCGCTCCTGAGGACCAAGAAAAGACTACGTTTACATGCCCTTATGGCACCTTCGCTTACAAGCGAATGCCCTTTGGACTATGTAACGCCCCCGCCACTTTCCAGCGCTGCATGACGGCAATCTTCCATGAGTTAATGGAAGACAGCATGGAGGTCTTCATGGATGATTTTTCAGTCTTTGGAAACTCTTTTGATCGCTGTCTTGCTAACCTTGAGAAAATGCTCAAACGTTGTGAGGAGACCAACTTGGTACTAAACTGGGAAAAGTGCCACTTTATGGTAAAAGAAGGGATTGTGCTAGGGCACAAAATTTCAGGAAGTGGAATTGAAGTAGATCGGGCAAAAATTGAAGCTATATCCAAACTTCCCTATCCGACGACTGTCAAAGCAATCCGTAGCTTTTTGGGTCATGCTGGCTTCTATAGAAGATTCATTAAAGATTTCTCAAAGGTAGCTAAACCAATGACTCAGTTGCTCATGAAGGATGCCCCGTTCGACTTCTCTCAAGAGTGCAAGGATGCATTCGATCAATTGAAGCAGGAACTTACCCAAGCTCCAATTATGGTCACCCCTAACTGGGAGTTACCCTTTGAAATCATGTGCGATGCTAGCGATTATGCTGTTGGAGCAGTATTAGGCCAAAGACTTAACAAACACTTTCAGCCAATATACTACGCTAGCAAAACCATGAATCCTGCTCAAGAAAACTACACTACCACTGAAAAGGAATTACTAGCCGTGGTATTTGCTTTTGATAAGTTTCGCCAGTATCTTGTCCTCTCCAAAACGGTTGTTTTTACGGACCATTCAGCTATTCGATATCTTTTTGCTAAACAGGATGCTAAACCACGGTTACTTCGTTGGATCCTACTATTGCAAGAGTTCGATGTTGAGATTCGTGATAAGAAAGGAGCAGAGAATCTTGCGGCTGATCATCTCTCCCGTCTCGAAAACCCCAGCCTCGCTAAATCTGACAAGAGTGAGATTCGGGAGTCATTTCCGGAAGAGCAGCTCATGTCAATTAATGATTCTGAACCTTGGTATGCGGATTATGCTAACTACCTGGCAAGTAGAGTCATTCCTGAGCATATGAGTAGGCATGAAAAGAGGAGGTTCTTCAATCAATTAAAGTACTACTTTTGGGATGAACCTTTCTTATTCCGAAGATGTCCAGATCAGGTAATCAGGCATTGTGTTTCGGAAAAGGAGGCTGTCAGAATTATGAAAGAGTGTCATGCAGGTCCATCGGGAGGACATCATGGTATGAACACTACTGCACGAAAGGTCTTCGACGCGGGATTCTATTGGCCTACAATATTTCGTGATGTGAAGGGTATGATACAGACTTGTGACGCATGTCAAAGAACTGGGAATATCTCTAGGAGGGATGAAGCCCCGCATAATTATATACAAGTTTGCGAGGTTTTTGATGTTTGGGGAATTGATTTCATGGGACCCTTCCCATCTTCTGGAGGGAATGAATACATCTTGGTGGCCATTGATTATGTTTCGAAATGGGTGGAAGCACAAGCTCTTAGGACTAACGACGCTAGGGTAGTCATTCATTTCTTAAAAAAATTGTTCGCTAGGTTTGGAATTCCGAAGGCTCTTATTAGTGACAGGGGAACTCATTTTTGCAATTCGCAAATGGAGAAAGTTATGAAAAGATATGGAGTCTCTCACCGATTCTCCACCGCTTACCATCCTCAGACCAACGGTCAAGTCGAAAATACTAACAGAGCCATAAAAAGAATATTAGAGAAAACGGTTAATCAAAACAGAAAAGATTGGTCTTTTAAGCTCGATGAGGCTTTGTGGGCATTTCGAACCGCCTATAAGACACCAATCGGGACAACCCCGTTCCGTATGGTATATGGCAAGGCATGCCACCTTCCAGTAGAACTGGAACACAAAGCATATTGGGCACTTAAGGCTTGTAATTTGGATTATACAGTTGCTGGAACAAATAGATTCTTACAGCTCCAAGAGCTCGATGAATTGAGATTAGAGGCTTACGAATCTTCTATTACATACAAAGAAAGGGCAAAAAGATGGCATGACCAACGGATTAAGAGACCCAAGGAGTTTTCAGAAGGAGACAAGGTCCTATTATATAATTCTCGGTTAAGACTATTTCCTGGAAAACTTAAATCTAGATGGTATGGACCTTTTACCGTAAGGAGCTCCTCTAAAACCGGAGCCGTTGTGTTGATTGACGACGAAGATAGAGAATTCACTGTGAATATACAACGAGTCAAGCATTATCAAGAGAATGGTAATGAAATGATCAATGAGGAAGATATAACTTTTGATGAAGAAGTCACGTAATGTACGTGACTTTGAGTCTAGCTACAAGACTCGTTAATAAAGAAAAGCGCTTCTTGGGAGGCAACCCAAGCGTTATTTGTTTTATTTGCTTTGTTTGTTTGTTTTGTTTGTTTGTTTGATTTTATTTGCTTCCGTATGTATGTTTAATTTTTATTCTTATTGATTCATGTTCAAAACTAATTTGTGAAAATGCTTTATTTTGTTTTTAACTTCGTCTTAACTACATATAAAGGTATTTTGCAAAAGATAAGTGTAAGGGAAATCTAAATCGGTTTATTAGAACACAAATGAACATGAATCGTAATAATATTAAATTAGCATACATATTAGTATTTGTTTGAGTCAAATGCTTGTATCGAGTCATAATGATGTTTTGCAGGATTTCCAGGAAGTAAGGTAAAGGTTTTTCCAGAAATTTTCCGGAAACTTAAAATGAGAATTTTAGTCAGGTCATTCCTGACGGCGTCAGGGTCTATAACCTGACGGCGTCAGATTTAATTTTCAGAAATTTTTGAAAGTTTTGTTTTCATAAAAGTTTTTATTAAATCTCCAACTTATAATCTCCAGGAATCTGCAAAATTATCATTCCACAAGCATTATATCTTTATATATAGATTTATCCCGCCGATGTTATGCAGGTTTTCGTGTTTGTTTTCTCAGGTTTAACAGGTTATTTTGGACAAGGAAATGTTTTGAATCAAGCTTATGGCGATGCATTAGTCATGGAGCTTCAACATTACCTTGGAAGAAGATCTAACCGTGTTATACTTCATTATCCACCGAGCGAATCAGGGGAGTATTTGATTTCATTCTTTTACTTTATACTTTTACATCTTGTTATTTGAACATTGGGGACAATGTTCATCTTAAGTGTAAGGGGGGGTAAAAATACGATTTTAGAGAATGCTATTACGCTTGATTTTTGTTTGTTTAATAGTTGATGTGTAATAAAACTGAGAGAAATACCTGTTAGGGCAATTTTAGTGCCAAATTTAAATTTTTTTACAACATATAGGAGTGAAACTTTGATCTTAATGAGCGTCTCACGGATAGGTGTTATATGACTAGCACAAAAACCGTACCACTAAAAAAATTTTCCACCCCAAATATGTGAGGTTCGCCCTTAGAATTGGTAGGAAAAGCATTTATGATATGATGTGTGTACCGGTAGCACTTAGATTCTAGAACTTGCGTTAGGACCATTCCAAGGCCACAAGTGAGACTACATTCGTGTAGTTAGATTTACTACATGATAAGAGGCATTAGGATTAACCCATTGTTTTACACCTGTGTTTTTGTTATAATTACTTTGGCTACATTGGTCAAGTAATTCTCCCACACCCTTTGCGTTGTACTCATTTTTAGTACACGATACCCCTAGTACACCCCTCAGAGCCTATCTTTTCGTTTCGACCTTTAAGCATTTTACTTAAAGGAAGAATTTGTTACACCCCACTAAAATGTACACCCAAATCGTCTTAGCCTACCTTGTATGCACTCATTTTTAGTGCATTATTGTGACAACATTTGTTTAAACCCAAGTTAATTATCTAGTTGATTACATGGTTGCTAAGTCGAGTCATATCCTTGTACATATTGTTTTGGGACGATTGGGACTCATGGGTAAAGTACTAGTGTAGTGGAGTAATGGGGAAGAACATCATTTATTACCCCCATATGTGCTAAATATTTTAAAAGTACTCCAAGTGTTTTAATTATCTTAATTCGAGTCATTAGAATAGTTATTTATAAAGTTATGTAAAAGTTCAAGTGTAAGGGGATGCAATGCCCCTATGATGTATTATTTTGGATGGTAGGGCAAGAGTGTATGAAAAAAAAAAAAAAAAAAAAAAAAAAAAAAAAAAAAAAAAAAAAATCAATCAAGAAAAATACAAAAAAAAATGAGAAAAAGAAAAGTAGAAAAAACATTCGGACTACCATCCCGTTTCATTTTATGTTTGTTTTATGTTTTTGTTATTTTCTTTCATTAGCTTAAGATTGAGTCGAGTCTTGGCTTAGCAACATTGTATAGTACATGTAATTGATCAAGATCTTTAACTCGCCACCAGTAAAATATCTCTTATCCAACAAAACCGTGTTTTCCTTTTCCCTACACCTAACGTTATAAACCCATTTAAAAGCCCTCTTTGATAGTTTATCTTAGGTGCTTACGCCTAGTGGAGGAGGTTTTCGATCCTTTCCCAAGCCTATGGTAATCTATTTGCTATGACAGGTAGTGAGAGATATTATCCGTTTCCATTTATGAGATTTATTTTGATGACACTTGAGAGATGTGAGTATCTAAACACTACTTGTGAGGTGCTAGTTTATAATCTCCGTGCTTATTATGATTAAAGTGGAACGATTATTTGTTGCAATTACTTTTATATTAGCGTTAAATGACCCCTAACTTGTATTTTGATTAGAATAAAAGCGCACTTGCTTGAGGACAAGCAAATCTCAAGTGTAAGGGTATTTGATGAAGCAAAAAGTGTACCGCTTTTAAGGGGTCATTTAAGCCCTAAATCGTATTTATTTGATCAAATATTGCCCTAAATCGTTCCTTTTGTCATTTTAGGTACTTTTGAGGAGAAATCTGGAAAAGGAGGCATTTTGGACGTTTTTGGAGCATAAAAGTGAAGAAAACGACAAAGTCTCAAAATTGTGCTGAAAGTTACCTTTGACGGCGTCAGGATTTACTCCAGACGGCGTCATGTCTTGGCAAGAAAAGATGGATGTGAAATTTACTCATGATAAGCCAGTGAAAATTGCATGTGAATTCTGACGGCGTCACGCTTTAACCTGATCAAGGGCGTCACGGCTTAATTCAAAGAGGGACGGCGTCACGTTCAAGGTCTGACGGCGTCAAGCCTTGATAAGCCAGAACGGATTTTGGAGAGCTAAAGAGGGACGGCGTCAAGAAGGCCATCCGGGAACCCTAAAAGCGGCGAGGTGACGGCGTCACACTCCATAACGTGACGCCGTCAGATCCAAAAGTCTATATATAGTTTTGCAATTCTTTGTCATTAGTGTGGAACTTAGTGTGGAATTTTTGGGAGAAAACCCTAAGACGATTTTAGCATCTTTTTCAAGGCTTTTTTCCTTGAGATCTTCCATGTTACATTGAAGATAAGTTATCAATTAATCATTCAATATGTCTATGTGTTGTTTGATTCTATCTTATTCTTGTCTTTTGATTAACATGTTAGGCTAGATTTATCTTGTGTTTGCTTAGATCTAATGAAACCTAGCTATTGATTATTGGTTATTAGTGTGTTATTAGTTGTATTGGATGATTGTTTATCTATGTTAGGCTTAAGAAAACTGGCTAACTTCCTATTCGGTAACTTGCTTGAACGTCTTAAGAAACATGAACCAAATGCGTACTAAAGGTTTTTATGGTTGTATTTAATGCACAAGCGAATTCTAGTGATCCCATGTTAGGAGCTTCCTAGCCAGCTCGACATAGGAGTGAAGTAGGAGCTTGTAGAGTTGGGGAAGTACGTACGCCACCCCACAAATGGTATTAAGGAATACACCCGTCATCCACGCGACTAATACACACTAATCAACCGGTAAAAGATAGTTAGGGAGTAAGGAAATCTAAGTGAACACATTTCTCTACACATAAGTTTTCACCAACTTTTTATTTTCAGTTATTTATTTTATTTGCATTCGTAGTAATTTGGGTTAGTTGACTAGCAACTAATTCCGCCCACTCTTTCAAACCCGAGATTTTACTTGCTTTCATAAAAATATAAAAACATAAAAAAGAATCTTCCTCAACCCTTAGACCTATTAGAGTAGTCTTTCATACCTAACGAACACTATTCCCTGTGGAGAACGATCAATCCCCCGTACTTACCACTACACTATACTACATCGGTTAGGTACACTGCCTGGTGGGGTTGTAAGCCTCTTGAGATCCCTCGAGAGGTAAAACCTGTTGTAAGGTTGCAAAACCACGCATCAAGCCGTCTTGCTCGTAAGACCAGTCGTCACGCTGCTTCTCGTGACATCACATCATCCCCATCGGTTCTCCTTGCTGCTCGTGACACCAACAGAAACAACAACCCTGGTAAAGAACCATGCCGCAATTTTCAGCGCAGTGTATGTACCTATGACGAACGATGTAGGTACGCCCACTCTAACCCCACTGGTACACGGAATGGGAACAACACACGCGGGTCTGTTGCTCAATGGAACAACACCACTGGTCGCGCCTTGCAAGGTTCTGGTCACCGTGTTACTTTTGTTCCTACCAGACCCTGGCCAAACAGCAACAACATTGGGTCGAGAGGAATCCTAGGCCCAACACCTGGACAAACTCAAGGTCGTGCTACTGTTGGACAAACTGGTTCCAGCCCAGTTAATACACCTGTTGCTTTTGGACCTTCAGGCCCAATGGTGTATAACACTGGTCCGTTACATGGTACTTGGGGTCCTCAGATTGTGTACGGTCCCTATGTTGATCAACCTACTGCCCTCCCTCAAGCCTTCAATGCTATGAGTCTTCAGGATTACGGTGACCACGGGTGGTACATGGATACCGGTGCCACATCGCATCTTGCTTCGGATGCAGGTAAACTCACATCCATTTCTAATAATAGCACTATATCGTCTATATTAGTTGGTAACGGTAATTCTATTCCCGTCATTAACTCCGGCCATAGCATGTTGCCTACCTTGAATAGACCCCTTCATCTTCATAACGTACTTGTTACACCAAACATAATTAAAAACCTTATATCCGTTCGCCAATTTACACGTGATAATAGCTGTTCTATTGAATTTGACCCATTTGGTTTTTCTGTGAAGGACCTTCGGACCCGCCACCTGCTCCTCCGATGTAATAGCAATGGAGACTTATACCCGGTCTTGCCTCCTACCAAATCGCCCACTGCACTTGTGTCAACCAATCAATCTATGTGGCATCAACGACTCGGTCACCCGAGTAATGAAGTGTTACGTTTTTTAGTTTCCAATAAAATGATTGATTGTAATAAAACAAAGACTACTTCTTTGTGCAATGCTTGTCAACTGGGCAAGCATACTAGGCTGCCTTTTTCCATTTCTAATTCTCGTGTTGAAAACATGTTTGATATTGTGCATTCGGATCTTTGGACTTCCCCGATCCCGAGTGAAAGTGGTTTTAAATATTACGTGCTTTTCTTAGATCACTTCTCTCATTTCTTATGGGTTTATCCCTTGCACAACAAAAGCGATGTGTTTGATAAATTTCTACAATTTCGCATGTATGTACAAACACAATTTAAAACCGAAATCAAATCCTTCCAATGTGACCATGGAGGAGAATTCGACAACCACCAATTTCACTCACTCTTTAATGAACATGGCATCCTGTTTCGATTCTCTTGCCCTAAAACCTCACAACAAAACTGCAAATCAGAAAGAACGATACGAACCATCAACAATTTAATTAGAACAATTCTCTTTCAAGCTAAACTCCCACCACAATTTTGGGTTGAAGCACTTCACATGGCCACCCACTTACTTAACATTTTGCCCTCTTCTGCCATTAATAATGAGATCCCCTTCACTAAACTATTCAAAAACCACCTTCTTACCATCACCTACGTATATTTGGTTGCTTATGTTACCCACACCTCCACACTACTCATAAACTAGAACCTCGCTCCACCCCTTCCATCTTCTTAGGCTACCCCTCACATCACCGAGGGTATAGATGCCTCGACCTAAACACTAACAAGGTTATTATCTCTCGCCACGTAAACTTTGATGAAAATGTTTTTCCCTACCACTCACCAATAACTCAAAAATCCGATTCATATCAATTTCTTGACATGCTTGAACAACCATCACCCATTGCTATTCGCCTACTCACCACACCTTCCCATAACCCAACAATCACACCAACCTTACAACAAACCATTGAACCAATCACCACAACCCCCAACAGTCCTACTCCTAACAATACACTCCAAAATTTGGACCTATCTACAGCCCATACCAACTTAGCAGCCCAAACCGACCAAACACCATCCTCAGCTACCCACCATATTCACGAACCCATACCAGCCCAACACCCAGCATCAACAGCCACGACACAACAACCCGCACCTACGGAGTCTCATCCCATGGTCACTAGATCGAAGGTAGGTACCGTTAAGAAAAATCCCAAGTTCTCACTTCATATCACCACACCCTCCTCCATACCTCGTTCTCACTTACATGCTCTCCGTGACCCAAATTGGCAACATGTTATGCTAGACGAATATAATGCTCTTATTACTAATGGAACGTGGGTCCTTGTTCCCCGTCCGCAAAATGTAAATGTGGTTCGGTCTATGTGGTTATATAAACTCAAGTTTCATGCAGATGGTTCCCTTAGCAGGTACAAGGCAAGACTTGTTGCAAATGGTCGCAGTCAGCAAGAAGGGATAGATTGTGATGAGACATTTAGTCCGGTTGTTAAACCGGCTACCATTCGTACAGCTCTCAGCATTGCGGTCTCTCGTGCATGGCCTATACACCAGTTAGATGTGAAGAACGCATTTCTTCATGGTCACTTATCAGAGACGGTCTACATGCACCAACCCCCTGGTTTTGTTGATCCTGCTCACCCTGACTATGTTTGTCTTCTACAGAAATCTCTATATGGTCTTAAACAGGCACCTCGGGCATGGTTTCAGCGATTTTCTAGTTACGCCACCCGTGTTGGATTCCACCACAGCAAGAGTGATGCTTCCCTTTTTGTCTTTCAGCAGGGTACCGAGATAGCATATCTACTTCTGTATGTTGATGACATCATCTTGACAGCATCATCCTCGTCTCTCCTACAACATATTATTTCATCTCTTCACAGTGAGTTCGCCATGACTGACCTTGGCCCGCTCAACTATTTTCTTGGCATCTCTGCTCAGCGTACGCCTTCAGGTTTGTTTCTTAATCAGACCAAGTATGCCACTGAACTACTTGAGCGGGCCCACATGCTCAACTGCAACCCATGCAAGACTCCTGTTGCCACCGAATCTAAGCTTGGACCAGATGGTAACCCAGTAGATGATCCGACCTTATATCGTAGTCTTGCTGGGGGTCTTCAGTATCTTACATTTACACAACCGGATCTCTCATATGCTGTGCAACAGATCTGTCTATTTATGCACGACCCTCGGGAACCTCACTTTACGGCCCTTAAGCGCATTCTGCGCTATGTTCGTGGTACTCTTGATCATGGCCTCCAGCTTTATACATCTCCAACCTCTCAGCTCACAGCTTACTCTGACGCAGATTGGGCTGGTTGCCCCACCACCCGGCGTTCCACCTCGGGTTATTGTGTTTTTCTCGGTGACAATCTTATTTCTTGGTCATCTAAGCGGCAACATGTTATTTCGCGATCAAGTGCTGAAGCAGAATACCGTGGTGTTGCAAATGTTGTCGCTGAGACTGCATGGGTCCGGAACCTTCTTTGAGAGCTTCTTATACCTTTACGCACCGCTACACTTGTTTATTGTGATAACGTCAGTGCTGTGTACCTGTCTACTAACCCGGTTCAACATCAACGCACGAAACATATCGAGATTGACATTCACTTTGTTCGTGACTTTGTTGCCACCGGACATGTTCGTGTTCTTCATGTGCCTTCCATATACCAGTATGCCGACATCTTTACAAAAGGACTTCCATCTCCTTTATTTGCCGAGTTTCGCTCCAGTTTGAGCGTCTGATCTCCTCCCGCTCCAACTAGGGGGGGGGGGTATTAGTATAGTTGTGTATAGCCTGCTATATATTAGCTCAAGCCCAGTTTATATCATTTGTAGGGCTCGGCCCATCACAGGAATCCCTAGTATGTATTGTGTATATATATTTGTAGTTTGTGGGAATGATAAGACACACAATTCAAAAGTCTCAATGAATGATTAGACACACAATTCAAAAGTCTCAATACCAATTAATATAAATCACGGTGGACGAATTTTGTGATTAACTTTAATAACATTTATGATCGATAGTTTTGGATTAATATTATAAGAGTAGCAACCTATATTAACTTCTTTGTCAATATAATATGGCTGTGTTTGGTGACGCAGATTATGAGAGATTATGGGGGCTACAACTTTTTTTTTTCACAAAATAATCTTTTATCTAAAAAGTAGCATTGTTTGGCTGAACAACTTATGAAAGATTATAGTAAAAATAATCTCCAAAAATAAAAGCTCCTTGAACCAACTTATGAAAGATTATGGGGGCTACAACTTTTTTTTTCTTCATAAAATAATCTTCAATTATGTCATTTTACACTTTTAATTTACAATTTCAGCTAGTTTGCCAAACATCACTACAAAAAAATAAATAAATAAATAAATAAATAAATAAATAAATAAATAAACTATAATTTAATCTTTTTCAGCATCAGCAACAGCAACAGCACTAGCACTAGCACCAGCAAGAGCATCAGCACCAGCATCAGCATCAATATCACCACCAGCACCAGCACCAGCAACAGCAACAGCTATTGTTGCCAAACATACCCTATATCTACTACTCCATATATCTACTACTTCTTCCATTTTAAATTTATTGTCTCTAAACAAAAAACACATACTCTAAAGAAAGTAAAAGCAGTAAACTCTTCAACCAATCAAATATCATCTTCATCTCACCAAACTCTTTTTTTGATTGATTGAAATAAAAATTAGACAATTATTTTGGGACATCACAGAATAGAAGGGTTAATAATAGTTTTAAGACGGAGAGAGTATTTTGTCACCAGTTATAGTAAAAATAAGCGTAACTATTTCGAGCTTGCCATTATCAACCATAGTTACGAAAATGCACGATATTTGGTGTGTTTTCGTTTTCTACACGTAGTTTTTGTTCCCATTCTTGTAATAAAAGAAATATGAAGAGAAGAGATATAATGAGCAGAAAAAGATGAGGGTAAGAGCAATCGGTGTGGATCTAGTTGTGCTTCGCCGTGCCCACGTGGCAACCTTGCCATAGCTTGTCACCACACCATTGCTCCTTGTTGTGCCTCACCATCTTCCCCTTCGTTGTGCAGACGACGAGCACAACACTCGTCCTTTTTTGTACGAAGTTTGTTTTTTAATTTTTTTTTTTGTTTTTATTTATAATGGTTGTGTGTGTATGTGGGGCCCAAATGAGTAAGTTGTGTTATGTTATGGGAAGGGGAGTTGGGAAGGGAGGTATGTCATGGTGATGTGGCACCCCGTGGGGCCCGAATGAGGAGATTTAGCTCGCCATTACACCTATTGCTCTAATGCAATTTGATTTTGTAAATCATGCTGGAGAGGAAAGAAAATAAAACCGATGATTCTACAATTATAACCTTTTGTTACATATAAAGAAAACTGATTATTCTACATTCTACAATCATCTTATTTTTGGAAACGAGTATACGAATAGTTGAAGAGCGTTATAAGTAAAATTGTAAATGCATGAATTAAATACTTGCTTGATGACTATCCATAAAATAGGAAGTTAAAATATATCATTAACATAAAAAAAATATATCTATGGCCAAATTGCATATATATTCTTCCCAAAGTGAATAATTGCATATATATATATATATATATATATATATATATATATATATATATATATATATATATTATGCACATAGTACAATGGTTTTTATGCATGCTTTGGATATATATGCAAAAGCCCCTTACATGGACCATAGTGGCATAGTGGCCATTCTTTA